>JAGSMR010000024.1:6152500-6752500 GCA_029286605.1 Sericinus montela
AAGCTTCTTTTTTCCTGAAACGAAAAAGCAACAAAGAGAGACAAAATGAATTAAGTTTTATTGAGAGTTACGGACTTTCGGAAAGCGACATCAACGAAAGCTATCATTTTGCTCCCTGTGGAGTTATGGAAAGAAAAGGATAGAGTAATTCTAATCTGTATAAGAATTACTCTATCCTTTTCTTTCCATAATTTTTGTAATATAATAATACACAAGTTTCTGTTATATAAGCATGAGCTGTACGTCGCAGTTTTATATCGATTTTATTACACTCCAAACCTGTGGCTCGTTAATTTTTTATAGAAGTAATCGATAAGGCAGTTATGATTGTTTTAATCACGTATAAAACGCATACCTGTTTGATTTCAACTTATAAAGTTTATTGCTTAAATGTGTCATGGACATTATTTATAATGTGGCAGAAATTGTTATTTTTTTATTATTTAATCAAACTCCTTAAATCAAAAACTTATCTAATATTATGAAGAGGTAAATTTGCAGGTAGGAATCTAATGAACATGATATCATTCTGAATTTTCCTAATAGGCAGTTGCATTAGTCACACGGACGAAATATCAAGAAAGAGACTAGCTTTATTTTAGCGTAAATATCTTTCGAAGGAACCAAGGATACGAACCTTCGAACTACGTGATCTAAGAATCGTCAACTGACCACAGATGTTATTATTGTCAAATGATAATGGGGTTTCCACGCTTCTTCAACAAGCCGCGTTCACGTCCCATTAGGACTTGTTGTTTAAACAGAACAACTGCGCAGAGTACGACGTAACAAATACGAGAACAAACACTTCTAATTGTTACATTTGAAACGAGATAATGTGTTAGGTAAATCCTCTGATAGGAACACCATTATGTCAAGACTTTAAAAATGCGACATGATAATATTTATTTCCGTGTTCGCGAAATTGACCATAGCGTATCGCTAGCGGCGTTGTTTTTAGTCATATAACATATTGCGATTTTGACTTTTGATTACATGTCGTTGGAAAAGATTACGAAAAAATCTGCATCATCGAGAAATCATCATCATCATTTTATCCGGAGGTCTAGAGTACATACAAGTGTTTGCTTCTCGCGGAATTCGAACTGAAACAATTAGCTTCGAAGACAGATTCACTACTAACTAGACTATTGGGCATTCGAATAAGTTATTATTATTGTTGGAATGACATTGACGAAAGATTTATCCATATATATACATATAAATAAAATTGGAGTGTCTGCTTGTAATATTGAAATAACCGTTTTTTACTACATGTATATCTGTCTGTCTGTCTGTCTGTCTGTCTATCTGTCTGTCTGTCTATCTGTCTGTCTGTCTGTTCTGGCTAAACTCTGAAATGGCGGAACCGATTTTAACAGGACTTCCAGACAGCTAATGTGAGAGTAACATAGGCTACTTTTATTTTAGAAACATAGTTAGGCTTCCGCATTAAGTATTAAACTGCGGGCAAAGCCGCGGGGGGCAGTCGGATTTAAGTCTCGATTGTAGTTAAGTTAGTGTACGTGCCCACAGAATGGAAAAGATGTTATATCTTCACGCAATTTCTTGCAGGGGAGACAAAAGTCTAGTCTAGACAATTACATCCCTTAGACCCACCTTCCACCGAAGATATTTTCGGGGCAACGTGACAGGTGGTGTGCCCGTCGCCGTCTTTATGTCGAAGTCAACGATATAATTCGTACATTAGTTTTTGAAAAACCCATTGGCGCGAGCCTGCCACCTGGGGATAGAACTCGGATCTCTTGACTCGAAATTCCGACCAGAGTATTGCATCTAGGTTTTTCAAACCCGGGACACATTGCGTCGTATTGTCCATACTACGTCGTTTATTAGAAATCACTCAGAATATTTGACAATTGAAGATAATGAGTCGTTTGAATAAATATTGAAAATGTAAGCGATGATTTTTTTTATCTTAATAAGAGTCAAGGTGTATGAATATGATATTGAATATTAAAGTTTTATGAATATTAAAATTTTAATTGCATGTTTTGTTTTTATTGCGCTCTTCGTATTTCATTTTCGCGGTTAAAATTTTGCATTCGTTCAACTTCGGCTCAAAATTTAGACGGAATATTTAACGATAAAATAAAAACCTATGTTTTATTTCACCGTTATATAAAGTTCCTAAAAAGTAAAAAAAAAAAACTATGACTGGTGACGTACACCAATCGAATAACATATGAATCATCGTATTTCCGTTGATCTTTGTGTAAACCTAAATTTCGATCGATTTAATTGCTAACAATTTTAAATGTCATCTAAAACCAAATAAACTGTTACTTTTTTTCTGTTTCTGTTGACTATTACTAGGGTAAAACCGTGGGTAAAAAAGTCACCAGCTTACTAGCAGTGACCTGAAGCCTTGCTCTTAGTTTCCAAATGACACGGAACTCGTTTCTTCTTCGAATATGAACGTAACTAAATTTATCCCTTACTGACTTAAAAATGTTAAAAAGTCACGATAGACGAGTAGTGGGGTGGACGGAATTTCGAGTCAACAAACCCGAATTCGATCCCCAGGTGGTTTCTTCGGCGGAAGGTGGGTCGAAACGATTTAATTGTCTAGACCTCTGTCTACCCCTGTATTGGGAATTTCGTGAAGATATTTATTTAATTTTATTTATAAAAATTATCAATCATACTTTGTCGAACTCCGTGGACAAATGGCGTACACAACCATTATCATGACGTCGCCAGCTCTAAGGATACGGGTTAGATTTCCGGACGGATCAATGTAGAAAACTACTTTTTCTACCTCCTCCTCCTCCGTGGTCAAGTGGGGTGAGCACCGGTTTTTACGGTGTACCAGCTCCGAGGTAGAAAAGCTTTTAAATTTTCTCGGGTCTGGGCATTTTTCGTTATTTCTAATTCCATAACACATGTTCTTTGGCTGGTTATTTTGGGACCAGTGTAATGTTAGTAATGCTGACTCTATCCTATGTATTTATTTATTTATTTATTATAGATACAAGGTCTGGGTGTTTACGGTACCTTCGTAGTTTCTGATTCCATTACATGAACATGAACCTCGAAGCGCCTCTTTTTCACGAATCTTCATGTTTCAACTTTTTTTTATTATTTGTTAATTTTGACCGAAAAAAATGTTCTCCAGTTGTTTACACTTAGATAATATTTACCTAAATTGGTATAACCAGTTCTTTTCCGCTTGCCAATTACTTGCTAAAATTAAAACACTTATTAAATTTTTACATACTTTATTTATGATGTTATGTTTAATTGTGTACTTAGATATTAATAACAAAATAGCTCACTTTTTTGTCATAATAATAGTAGTTAAATTACGTAAGCTATGTTTAAAAAACAACAAGATTCTACTTAAATTATATTATTTCCGCTCTTCTCGGTTTTGTTCTTGCGAAATCATATATAGTTTCGTGTATGTCTAGTTTACTATGGCCTCTTCTATGGATATTACTGCTAAATTTCTTAATCTTTCTTGCTGATCATTATTGAGCGCAGATAATTGTTTATAAGTTTTAATTAAAAGGACCTTTCCGCGCTTGCTACGGTAACTGACATAGTTGGTAAAATTCGTAATGCTATGGTTATATTAGGGCATATACGAGTATCTGTCAGGTTATCTTAAGTTATCAAGAGTATCTGTCAGGTATTATTTATCGAAATAAGAATATACATTCGTTAATCGAATGCCATTTTTTAATCTACCACCGTCTCTAACGGAGAAGAAACATGCAAAAGAAACTCCGTAAAATATATGAATTTGATTCGAAAAGATTAAATATATAAATTCGGAAATTTCCACTACATCATTATTTAATTTTTTGGAAAAGGCTGACTTGACATAATTTCTTCACAAAAATCGTCGGCGTTAATATCCAATGAATCTGAAAGTTATTCCTGCAAACCATGACTGCTACTTCTTAATCGATTTTAATTTTGGTCATCACTTAGTCTCAAAATGAAACACTCCATTTTGATTATTCAATTATTATGTTAATATAAATATCATATAAATATAAAGTAAAGTATGATAATTCACTTAAATCTTTCGTGTAAGGAAGGGAAGTTTAGTCCCATATATAAAAATACATTAATTTTAAAAGTGGTTTTCGGACCATCGATAGTATGGTCTTCTTGTTCATAACACTCTTTGGAGTCTTGTGTCTTATGTCTTAGGAGTCTGGATCTGGAAGTTCTAAATTCAGCCACGACATCTAGATCTTGGCAATTTTCATGGCATCAATTATTCACATACAACTTCCTCAAAATTTGCGTCGGGTCGAATATTTATCAAAAACTTCTTTAATTCCATTAAAGCAGCTAAAACAACTTGCATATTGATATTCTGCAGAATTTTGCACACAAAATTTGCATTTGTCAATATCATATTCGATTAGAATACACAAGCTTAAGATCAAGTTGTTTGGAAGCATATTGGGGAGACCTTTGCCCATCAACGGGACAGTATAGGGTAAAAAAAAATAAAAAAATGGCAAATGCCGTATATATTTAGTGAACAAATGTATGAAAAGTAGCATGTTTTTTGCTAGACGATAACGTTATTTATACTACTTTGGGTTATACTACTTTGGGATCAGAGCAATGTATGTGATACTGTCCCCATCTATCTATTTATATTTTAGTAAAATAAAAAATCATACTTTGTTCGTTTCTTGAAACCTTGTCGATTGGTTTCAATCGACAAGGTTGTAATCGATTAGCTGCAACTTAGATCAGCACATTTATGATTATATTTCGAGATGTATAATTTCCTGGGTAGTTTGATTAATTCCCTTGTAGAATCAGTGATTAATTTCCTTGTTGTAGTATAATATTTTAGTACTAGTCTGAACTAGTGATTATTGTAAACAGATAATATTTTATGATTTATAATTGTATCGTATTCGTTATGTGCCGAGTCTAAGTCTGTTCTTTATAATTTCTGTAAGGAATCGTCGTGCATCTAACGTTGGGTTTGGGTTCTGAAATTTTCGGTGTTACGATAGCAAAATCAAATCATTAATTCATTGACATAAGTAACATCCATCGATATTCATTTTTTAATTTACTACCGTTTCTTAATCAGGTTTTTCTAAGGGAGAAAGAACAAGCGAAAAAAACTACGCAGGTCTCTTTCGTTTCCTATTTTTTTCAGTTTTTTAATTTAACTAAAAATACAATATTGAACATAATTTAATTGGACATAGCATGGGAGCAAACTACGCATGCATTTCATTTACTAGCATTAATGTATTCATCACATTATAATAACTCTATCAAGTTTTTAATAAATGCCTTGAACCTTTTTATAGGAAAGCTTTGTAAATTTACCGGATTTTGTTGTAAAAAACGTACAGACTAGTATAAAAAGTCAAAATGGGCTTTGCGATATTCTATTTTAGTCCACAGTTATGATCGTACATTTTATTGACGGGAGCAGATTGTAGGTGTCCATGGATTGCAATGGGTTGGATAGTGCCGCCATCTCGAGGTTCCGAGTTCGATTCCCGGACGGGTCAATGTAAAAAAAGCAATTTTTCGACATTTTCTCGGGTATGTGTGTTTGTGGTACCTTCTTTGTTTCCGATTCCCATACCTCAAGTGCTTTAGCATCTTACATTGGGATCGGAGCAATTTATTTGATGTTGTCCCTATCTATATACTTATTTATTTATTTATTATTTATGTTTTATTGCATTAATCTTACAATAAGGATAAAAAAGAGCAAACTTAATGCCTTATCGGCATTCTCTTCCAGTCAACCCGAGGCGTTGGGAAAAATCTAATTATTATTAAAAATATTAATTTGTTCTCAGGTGTTCCATCTTCGCGACATCCGCTGGGAGCGGCCTCGGTTCCTCTCCAAGTCCTTCCTGGCCTTCGTGACCTTCAACGTGATCAGTTACTCGTTACTGGCCGCCGAGGTCCTAACCACCAACGTTGCTGATACTTCTGCTGAGAAAAAGGTGAGCTGCAGTTCATTTACCAAAATTTTAATGAACTACCAGCTTTTCCTAACACATGTAGTGTTAGGAAAAGCTGGTAGATTGAGAAAATGCAACATTAGAATTTATATTTTTTCTTTATCAAAGATTGAAGGAGAATGAATACAGATTCCTCTTTAGATTAGGAAGAGGTTTTTTCTCAATCGCCACGCTCGCCAAGCGGACTGGTAATTGCTGTAGGTACCAGAAACGTATCTTCGATGCTACTGTCAGGAGTGAGTGTTGGCCATATCCTAGTAGTCTCTTTCCACGGGACTCACAACCTAACATAAAAATACTTAAGCCTACATATTATTATAAAATAACCACGCTTAGTCGTTGGAAGACTTACTGTCTGTGTGTACCAGCATCGAGTCTTGCTTTATTTAGCATACCACAATTCTCCGAAATGTACATATCCCTGGTCTCGACCAAGGTCAACGTTAATCATTTTGGTCTTGTTTGCCCGTTCAGCTTGCTGTCTATGGTAACAAGGATTCGACGAAACCTTTTGCCGGTTTTCTGTTTAGCTGCAAGTGATTTGATAGTTTTATTTTTTTAAGTGCTTAGGGTTCCGTTTAAAGAAGGAGAAGCTAAAATTCTGTCTGCTTGCATTTTCTGAATTGCTTGACAAATATCGAAACTAATCAGGTATTTTTATTTTAAGGATAAATTCGAAGATAAGATACATTTTAGAGACATTTTATCAAATAATTAGTAGTTCTTCGCAAAAAAAAAAAAATATTTTTTTACAAGATATACGAATTTCCAAAATAACCGAGTTTCCAAAGTAAAACAGACTTTTTATTTATCATTAAAAAAGTAAGTAAAATAAAGGGATTCTTGAATCTCGATCTCGGAAAGTCCGGTTTACAAAATGATAAATAGGGAACGCTCCCCATGCGATTACAATTTGCACTTGACTATTTTTTTAAGTAAGTATTTAAATAGTAAAAAGCACGTCTATGTTATCGTGTTTAAAATATTTAAATAGTGTTTTTAAAATTAAATATTTATTATATTAACAATGTTTAACCTTTGTCTTGTTTAAAGTTTTTAAAATATTGACATATTTGTCATTATTTCGGCTATTTTTAACGGATCGATGTTTGCTTGATCTTTCTCACCCAAAATACAATCTTAATCTAAGATTCTCTGTGTCATATGACTGGATGGATATTACAAATTTTCTGTTGTTTATTTTTCTCGTTATTTGTGATATTAACATATTGACAGGCAAATCGCGTATCTCGTTGTTCCATAATTGGCTTTAGTAGGTGCTTACGATAAGAACATAGTTTTTATTACTAAAACAAAGAAAAATTCATAATATGGTCGATAGTATATGAATAATGTTAAAAAAAATAAAATAAAAATATCTTCATGCAATTCCCAATACAGGGGTAGACAGAGGTCAAGTCTAGACAGTTAAGTCCCTTTGACCCACCTTCCACCGAAGATATTTTCGGGACAACGTGACAGGTGGTGAGCCCGTCGCCGCCTTTTATGTCCAAGCCAACGATGAAATTCGTACGTAAGTTTTTGAAAAACTCATTGGTACTGCCACATGGGGATCGAACTCGGGTCTCTCGACTCGAAATTCCGACCACCCAACAACTCGGCTATCGTGACTATTGAATAATGTATATTGGAAAAATACTACCATGAGGTGGTCAGAGGTCTGGACCTGTTTGTTCTTTGAAATTATGTTTCACTTGAGTCTACTTTAGAAAAACGTGAAAGGTGGTGAACCCGTCGATGTATTAGTGTGCAAGCCAACCGTACAAATCGTACAAAAGTTTCCAAAACATATTGGTCCTAGTCTACCCCGAACTATTCGTTCGAAACACATTCGGTATATAATCACTGCCGGGCATAATGAGGATTCGGCATATCGCCACGCTCCGGCGCCCGGATTGGTGATCGCAATGCCTGACGCTCTGCACCATAGACACTACTTCCCGACATTGGTCTACTGAATTTTGATCAGGTTTTTGACAACTGTATTTTCAAGGCTTTTCCCCAAGTCACCTCTTTCTACACCTACTAGAAGAATGGATGCAATATGCCTTTACCACACGGCATCAATGCTTTAGGTACAGATATTTCTATTTCATCTTTTAATACGATACCCAGTCAGAGTCACGATAGCCGAGTTGTTGGGTGGTCGGAATTACGAGTCGAGAGACCCGAGTTCGATCCCCAGGTGGCAGTACCAATGAGTTTTTCAAAAACTTATGTACGAATTTCATCGTTGGCTTGGACATAAAGACGGCGACGGGCTCACCACCTGTCACGTTGTCCCGAAAATGTCTTCGGTGGAAGGTGGGTCAAAGGGACTTAATTGTCTAGACTTGACCTCTGTCTACCCCTGTATTGGGAATTGCGTGAAGTGCGTATTTTTTTTATTTTATCTTTCAATATACACATACTAATCGTTCTCATACATAATTTTGTATGAGAATGATTGCCATGTGCAATCAATATGTTTATTCCACGCAAAAATATTGTATGAATGTTGATGAAACTTTATGTTATATGACTTATACATCGGAATGATTTACAGGTTACTATTTGTCCCGAAAAAAATCGGTCCCTGTCACTTCATAGAATCATAAAACTGATTGTTTTAACCATTCGCTGCGAGACAAAAAAATCAGTAAGTGATAATTTGGATATGTAATTCGAAACCCTATCCCGTGATTTCGGGAATGGAGTGTAAGATTACACACCAAGTAGATTTGTTATATTGATTTCTTGTATATACACGAATGCTACACATCTTAAAGAAAACGGGTATTTAATTAGTTTTTAACAAACTATTTTTACACCCCCTCGTGACCACGGATGCTGGCCGTAAAGCATCCGAAACGTCGGGATGTAAAAATAGGTTGTTTAAAACGAATTAAAAACGCAATAAAATCCAAAAATCATTTTATTTAATTTAGAATTATATTGTTTTGTTATAAGAACTCCGTAGCAAATTTTTTAAAAAAGCTAATGTTAGTAAAATTATCTAGGTGACCGGATTTAGTTAAAAATTTTATCAGCATTAAATAGAATTCACAAAAGTGCACATTTATGCACTATACGTTTTGTTTTCGTATTCCTCGGCAAGTATTAGAGTAAGCAGCCTACGTTGTAAAAGATATGGCCTCAAAAATTCGAGAATGTTTATACTAGCGTAGTCAGTGTTCTAAAATTCAAATCTCTGAAATATTAGAGTAGGTCCCTTGTTTCATACTTTTCGGAAATATTTTAACCCACATGTTATATGTATTCGCATTCGGTGTTGTAGCAGCGTCGGGATTAATGAAGATTTTTCGGCGATTACGGGAAATTCTAACCAAAGGTAAAATATGGTAGGTAGGGAATGCCTCTATGCTTAAATTGACCATTTTGTACTTATGCAAATGAACAAAATTGTGAATAAAGGGTAGCAGAGTGCAGTGTGAATAGCAGACTCACTATACTTGGAGAATTTATATTAATAATAATATTTTCGCACCCTTCCCAATACAGGGGTAGACAGAAGTCTAGACAATTAAATCCTTTCGACACACTTTCCACCGACAATATTTTTGGGACAACGAGACAGATGGTGAGCCCGTCGCCGTCTCAATGTCCAACCCAACGATATAATTCGTACATTCGTTTTAAAAAAAACTCATTGGTACGAGCCTGGGGATCGAACTCGGGTCTCTTGACTCGTAATTCCGACCTCCTTACCACTCGGCTATCGTGACAACACGGGGAATTTATATGGTTTTTTTGTACCGTCTATTTTCACTTCTGTTATAATGTAAACCGATTTTATTTTTCTTATGTGTGTAAGGTAATTATTTGTAAAACAAGTTTTAATCGCCTATAATTGGCAAGACACTTGAAATGTATGTGAAACATGTATAAAATAAGAGTATAGTGTACTTCCTTATATAAATAATAAATACATAAAATCCTCCATTGATGTCTTTGGTCTCTAGGACCTTGCGACTGTTAAGGTGTTGAACACTTAGCACTATTTATACTAGTGTTCCCTACCAGACCAATCATTTTGTGCTTCTTTTCTGTGTGAATCGAATACACAACATAATCCGGCAATATAGCGAAACTGCTAAATGCCACTATGCCGCTGACTACATCAGTAGGCCACTAATAACAGTACATATTTTGTTAGTTTTTTGGATACCGTTCTATTTAATAATTACAAAGTTCAACGACCGGTATCCGCTACATTATCGTTCTTATTCACACCTTTGTCTTTATGTTTATATTTTTTTCGAAAAATCTAGCTGTACGGCTTCCTATTTAAAGAGCAATGGAATTATTTATAAATAACCAATGAACAATTGATAATTGTGCGATGACATATGGTAAACGTTCAAACAAACAATTTTTTTTTATAATTTACCTTAAATTACCTAAATGATAAGAAAGCCGTTTGAAAGTAGAAAAAGTGGTTTTCGACAATGACCCGTTCGGAAATGAAACCCGGGGCCTTTAGAGCTGGCGACACGTTGGAAACTCGAACACGGAAGTCAACAACGACAAACATATAAAATAAAGTTATTTAAGTAAAATAGAGTTATTTTTATTTATACGTATTATACATTATACACGTATCAAAATATTTAAGGAAAATCCGAAAACATATTTCTAAGCGATGAAATTAATTTATGTATCTAGATATCTGCCTGTATTCATCCGGTACTACGTAATTCTGCATTAGTAGTTTTTTTATGATTTTTCTTTGCTACGCTGTTTCTACGAAATTGAGATGTGTTTATTGGCTACAGTTACTGCCTCGGCACCATATTAGAATTATAGACAAAAATACAGAATCATAATAATGTTGGTTGCCGGGAAGAGATCGCTACGCAACGATAATGCCGCCAAATTGTACCACCTAAGTTTCTTGTTTCATTTCGTTTCCTCTAATTTTTTGTTGAGGTGTAAAATAAAATTATTCATTCATTATTTTATGTAAGTATATATTATATTTTATCTTATTGTATTATATATTATCACTTATTTCACTGTCTAAACGTAGTTGTGTTTGTTGCAGAGTTTCTATCAGCACGTCTTCAACGGTTGTTACGCCGTGCTGCTCTTCATCGTGGTCATTTTCTTCCTCATTTATGGCGTAGAAGTTTACTTTAAGGTAAGATACACACAAACATAATTTTTTATTTTTTTATTTTATTTTGTTTATTTAGGTAATCATACAGCGTATCACTAAGTATTTACAATTTTTCATTTTGTTAACAGTAAGGCCAATAAAGATTACACAATTTGTTAAACTTATTAATAATATTGACATTGAGGAGCGTGTGCGTGTGTGCGTGTGTGCGTGTGTGCGTGTACGTGTGCGTGTGTGCGTGTGCGTGTGCGTGTGTGTGCGTGTGCGTGTGCGTGTGCGTGTGTGTGTGTGTGTGTGTGTGTGTGTGTGTGTGTGCGTGTGTGCGCGTGCTTTATGCCCTGTTTATTTTAATGATTTCATATTTAAACCGGCTTTTGGATAGATTGTATATGTCTACATTAGAATAGTATTTATTATAAGTTTCAACGATACGACACAGCGTGGAGTTTTTAGTATAGTTTGAGTTTCTCAAGGGTACACTAAACAAATTTGTGTTTCTTGTATGGTACACTGGAACTCGTAGAGATATTTTAGAAATAAGAACATACATTTAAAAAAGACTCGTAGAATGCTTCGACATTCGTAGCACATAAGGGTGGGGGAGGCTCCCTGATACGGATGACCCGTACTGTACTGTATTTAATACTGAAATTGACGGGTGCCGTACCTTCCCCTTACCGTATTCTGGCATTAGTAAAAGAACCGCACTCTTAAATTACGCTTAAATATCGTACGCCTCTGCGCACACGAATTTACCACATTTATCAAGGCGTATTCAACTTTGAATGTATGTTTACTGTTATGAAAACATCAATATTCATTCTATCTATATTTGTGTAAATTTTAAGCATGTAACAACTAAAGTCTTGGATTGCATTTTTCTTTATGTTATCCTCCAGGTAAGTATCCACGCATATTTTGCCGGAAGTAGGCGTATTCCTTTAGTAGGCGTATTCCTTTAGTAGGCGTTGAAGAATTTCTTTGAATAGATGAGAGTATTTTTTTTATGGGAGAAGCCATGAAAATGGCGATATTTACCGACAGACGACGATATAACCATCGGGTAAAAAGACACTAAAAACATTTAGCAGACCGGTAACAGGCATCAGCGTCCAAAGTGCAAGATGTCCATCCTGTTGCCAAGCGCAGTGATTCGGCATATCGCCACGCTCCGGCGCCCGGATTGGTGATCGCAATGCCTGACGCTCTGCACCATAGACACTACTTCCCGACATTGGTCTACTGAATTTTGATCAGGTTTTTGACAACTGTATTTTCAAGGCTTTTCCCCAAGTCACCTCTTTCTACACCTACTAAAAGAATGGATGCAATATGCCTTTACCACACGGCATCAATGCTTTAGGTACAGATATTTCTATTTCATCTTTTAATACGATACCCAGTCAGAGTCACGATAGCCGAGTTGTTGGGTGGTCGGAATTTCGAGTCGAGAGACCCGAGTTCGATCCCCGTGTGGCAGTACCAATGAGTTTTTTAAAAACTTACGTACGAATTTCGTCGTTGGCTTGGACATAAAAGGCGGCGACGGGCTCACCACCTGTCACGTTGTCCCGAAAATATCTTCGGTGGAAGGTGGGTCGAAGGGACTTAATTGTCTAGGCAACCGCTGTCTACCCCTGGATTGGGAATTGCGTGAAGATATTTATTTATAAAAAAAAAAAAACTTTTAATTTATCTGCTAAATGGCTAAGAAGCTGGCTCGCTTATAATTATTCTTGGCTTTTTATATAGACAAGCTTCTTAACTTATACCATACCTCAGGTAATATCTTAATGTGCCTTTATAGAGTCGGTTATGCCATTGCTATATATCGCACATTTTATAACTGTGAATAAATCGCAACGAGCTATTCATTGGCGGGATAACCATCTGGTAAAATACCAGATCGAAATTAAGCAGATGACTGGCAGTGCGAACGCGAATACTGTTGTGGTTAAAGTAAATACTTCTTGAGGCAGAGGCCTGTGTACGGCAGTGGCCTTCTACAAATCCTTATGAATGTTATCAAGCAAACGATTATCTGGACTACGAAAACTCAGATCGAACTTTATTGGCATAACAATGCAAATTTTATAGCCTCTTAAATAATTTTCCGGTTCACTTTTTTAGTTGTTAATGTGTCACACTGTCACGTTACAGAGATCACGTCGCCGGCAAGTTGTACGTTTGTGCTCGAAACGGCTCTAAAATTACCTCGCCTTATAAGCGCGGCACTATTGGCAGTGCGTTATGTGCTATTGTTGTCGAAATGGCGGATTGTGTGGCTGGTATGCCAAGGCTGGCATGACCTGATTAAAATCTTCGCTTACTTAGATCAATGCTACAATGTTAATATGTGATTATAATACGTTTGAACCATAACAAATTACAACTAAGTAAATAAATGCATACTTAGGTATTGAAATTGTATTGTGTTATTTAAAAATAGATTACGATAAATATAACTTACACATACGTGATCGGAATTTCACTCAGAAGACCCGAGTTCGATCCCCAGTCGATAGGTTATGTATGAATTTGATTGTTAATCTGCAGCCGGCCATCGGTGTGCTACATTTTACGCCATCTGATTATAGCTATTGACATTTTTAAGGCTATTTACTTAGTCGCCACTCAATTCACCCACGGAAGGGTTTGGTAGATTCTTACGCTGATGACAAACCTTTTATTATCTTCACGCAAGTTTCCATACTGGGGTCGATAGAGGTCTAGCAATGAAATCTGTGACCCATTTTTCAAGGCAGCTTTTTTACGATAACGTGAAGGTGATGAGTCAAACCAGCTATCCATTATAAATTTGAACAGTATAAAAAATTAAGAAAAGTAACGATAGCAGAGTTCGATTCCCAGGTGGTAGACACTAGATACATACCAATAGGTTTTTTAGAAACCTTATGTGCGATTTATATCGTAGGGTTGGCATAATGATGGCGACAGGATCAGCTACTTGTGCCACCCACGTTGTCCCAAAAAATGTCTTCGGTGAAAGGGTGGTAGAGAGTACCAAAATGTCTTGACCTACGTACTATTGACTATTGTAATACTGGGTTATTGGGAAAGGCGTGAACTATAAATAGAGAAAAGGAAAAGTCTTGACAATGCTAGATGAAAAAGAAATAAATTTAACACTGATGAGATAATATTAGATAATATCTAGCCCATCATCACGCTGCGATTTTAAAAGAATTCTCATTGTTTGCGCAGCGCACACCAGCCCTAACCTTGCGCGACAACGACCTCTTATCTCCGCATCTTGTAATCGTTCAAAGTAAATGGTTACGCGAGCGTGTTCACAATAAAAACTTGTTTGACAAGTGTAATGGCATGTTTCGTATCCGATCTACCGAGGTATCCTTCACTAAATCGAAGATAATGTGCATAATAAAATAAGATAAATAAAGATAAATACCTTTACGCAATACAGGGGTAGACACAGGTCTAGTCTAGACAATTAAGTCCCCTTGACTCACCTTCCACCGAAGATATTTTCGGGACAACGTGACAGGAGTCCGTCCCCGTCTTTATACATAAGTACATAAGTTTTTGAAAAACCCATTGGCTCGAGTCGGCCACGTGGGGATCTAACTCGGGTCTGTGACTTCTAATATAATAATGTTCATAATGAGAGCGATATTTAATACGCACTGAATAATATTGAACATTCCCCGGCAGATTCGATGTAAATATTTTTGAAGTAATACTTCTATAAGCGCGATGATTAAAATTCCAAGGTCGAATTTAATCTGACGTTTCAAACGTCATCGGATCCTCCAATTGAACAAGCCTTACAGTGAAGGAGACGAAAAATTGTCCAGACTCGATCAGTGATTAAAAACCGAGAATTATGTTGTATGCATTTGTTTTTATTGCCTTTTGTTTATGTTGTTTTCTCATTTTGATCTCTTTTGCGCTATTCTTAGAGTACTTTTACAATATAATAAACATATAGAGGATCAAAAAAAATATCTTCACGCAATTCCCAATACAGGGGTAGACAGAGGTCTAGTCTAGACATTTAAGTCCCTTCGACCCACTTTCCACCGAAGATATTTTCGGGACAACGTGACAGGTGGTGAGCCCGTCGCCGTCTTTATGTCCAAGCCAACGATATTATTTGTACATAGGTTTTTAGAAAAACCCATTGGTACGGCCACTTGAGGATCGAACTCGGGTCTCTTGACTCGAAATTCCGACCACCCCTTTTGATTGATGATTTTGCAGATAATCAAGGTCATATAATACCTACATAGAGTCAGGTGGATTATTACACAGTTGAACAGTTCGTCTTTTCAATCCTGTAAAACTCGTATGTTTGTCACACCATTTATTAACAATGCAAGTCTACTGAAAATGTTATCACGAAAAAAGCTACTCTATTATTTGGAATAATAGCTTAGTGGATACTTTGTCCTAGAAAAGTTTTTAAATATTACAATTTTAATTTTTAAGGGTATTTGAAGGTGTTTACTATTGTTATAGCTTCGCGGTGAGTTCCTGAAAGAAACTAAGGTATGCACCATCATCTCGCCCCGGCCGGGGCCATCCACCGCCGCGGATGGCGACGACGTGAAAGATACTCTCGTCACTAAACAGGTAAACTCTCATGAACTACCCTCCATAGTTTTATAAGTTCTGTAATTATTAAACATAAGCATCCAACCCGCGACTTCCGCTGACGGCAGCTCATTCCACAAAGTGCAAGTGCGTGGCAGAAAATTCCGCGAAAAACGCACTGTGGTGGAATGCCAAGCATCAAGGTGGTGTTGATGAAATATTTGGTTATGCCGTAAGGTATGATGGTGAAATTCAGCGGCTGGGATTAATCCGAACAATTCCTCGGAGCACTCCCCGTAGTAGATTTTATAGAAAATGCAAAGAGATGCAACATCTCTTCGCAAAGCCAGGGGATCTAGCCAATGAGATAGAGTATGGTCATCGACAATTCGAGCAGCTCTTCTTTGGATACGGTGAAATGGAAGGAGCTGACACTGGGGTGCCCCCGCCCAGAGATGAGAGCAGTACTCCATGTGCGGCCGAAACTGCGCCTTATAAAGTTGCAAGCGGTGGGCCGGCATGAAGCACTGTCGCGCTCTACTGAGCACGCCAAGCTTTTTAGAGGCCAATTTGGCCTTCCCGCGAACCGCTGAATGACCGCAAAACTGAACGCTACTCGATTTGTCGACGCCAAGGATTCCTATGCTGGCTGAGGCAACTAGGAGAGTGCTCTCAAAACGAGATGATACGACGAAGGGTTTCTTTTTTGCGGTAAACGCCCAAACTTGTGTCTACTAAATTTAGTCGGACGGAGTGTGTGGACTAAATTTAGTCGGCCCCAGTCCGAGATTTTGTCTAACAAAATCTCGACTTCAGACATTTTTATTATTTAACGTGTAAATTAAATAATAAAAAATCGTGTTGTATCAAAATAGAATAGAAATAGCTATTAATATGCACAATAATGAAGTTGCATATCAACTGATGAATTTAGTAACAGCCCAACAAATTCTACGAGAGGTCAAGGGCGCCCACATTTCGGCTGGCAGCTTATCTAATACAACTTCCGACTCGGAACATGTTATGTCCAACTAATTAGCATACGCTCAAAGCGTTCGAGTCGATTATAGATTGTGCAAGCTCCAGTTTGAATGGTTCCCACTGGCCCGTAACTATGTTGTAACCTCAACTTTTATATACAGTCTATATTCACTTAAACATAATCTCTCTCGCCTGTCAATTATAGTAACTATAATTATATGAGACTCTTGCACGGCTTTTAGATGTTAACAATATATCTGTATTTTAGCAAAAAAGTAATTGCTGGGAAAATAAGAAAAGGAAGAAATACAACTAATAAACTATATACATTGTAAACTATACTTGCAATACCAATTATTAGTTTTCGTCTGTGCTAAAATGTAGTAAAACTGAAGGAAACAACAAGAAGTAAAAGTAAAAAGGGTATAGAAAAGTGACAGTGAAAAGAGGTATAATGAAGCTTTCGACCTTCAGAAAATCGTTTACGTCATGTACGTCATTTGGAAGAGGCAACAAGTGACAGTGACATTTACAAAATCACCTGGATATAATTGCTTCTTTTTTGTCCTCTAGTACAATATGTATCCATTAATAAAATAAAATGGACGGAAACCTCTCATTACTATGTATTATACACTTTGTCCTTCTCCTTTAAGGAACGTAAAGACATTGTGAGCCTCTCAGTTGAGAGAACGTGAGAGAAATGGCTTGCGTTGAGCTTGAGCATCTCATTGTTGTCGTCGTATACCGACCGCCTGCGCCTGCGATATGTGTTTTGAAAGAATTGTGAAAGAAGCTTTACTTAAACTACATAAACAGAATAAATTGGTTGTCATATGCGGAGACTTTAATATTAATCTCCAGGAAGCTTTTTTTATTAGTATTAGATTTCTCTCATTGTTAAAGTCGTTTAATCTTGTGAACTTGTTTTATGAGCCAACAAGAATAACAGAGTCAAATGCGACGTGCATAGACAATAATATTACAAATGACAAACCATTGCACAGATTAATAATTCGTAAGTTAAGTTCGAACCACTCTGGTCAAGGAAAGCTGTGTTTGCCCCGATAAATATATATCGTTAGTTTAATAAAAAAAAAAAAAACTTCCAGTGTTGCCTTTCCATGACAATACTAACGCCTTGTACAGTTCATTACTTAATTTCTTAAGAATTGAATTTAATGCCGTTTATACTTCTAAAACATTCTCCTTGAATAGTCGGAAGACTTTTAATGATTGGGCAACAGTAGGAATTCACCGAAGTAGGCGAAGATTGTATTAACTTTACAGCGAAAGGTCACCTGTCTTCACAGCTAAGAGTTGGGGGTCCAAATCCTACTGTGGTAAATATTTTAGTGACGTACGTGAGTGTATGAATATTTATCTTGTACATATATATCTATGTTGAAAAATTATACCTTTAAATTGGAGAATGGCGTTGGGCTCATCACCAGTCACATTGTCCCAAAAACGAACTAGTCTTATCTAGTCCTTTGACCTACCCCAGTGTTGGAAATATGAGAGTGGATTTTTATATAATATTATATTAGAGATAACCACGTGATATTCAGATAGCGAGCAAGCGTATTATGTCGTTATAAAGTGTGGATTTCATTCATAAAGACACTTAATTTTGACGTCATAATTTCTGTGATGTCCTATTCTAATTGTTAGTGCGCATCAAGATCGCTCTTTCACATTTAGTGAATGGGCCGTTCTATAGAAGATACTTACAAACGGATGGAGAGGTCGCAGTATGGTTATATTTTTTAACAGAGGTCGTCATGCTGTTTATTTTAACTGTGACCTCGGCATAGCTTTGTTTTGTTTATATTGATCATTTTAAGGCTTCATTGTAATTACTTTATTTGCATTTAATTTATGACTGACTTCATGGTCACCTGACAGGATCGTCTGTTAAACATCCAGTCAAACTAATAAAATTGAACTGTCCATTTATAATGTCAAAATAACAGCTTTTTGGAAAATTTATATTTAAATTTTCTTCAAGTATTTAGGCTAAATATTCCGGATTTTCTGTAACAATTGCTCTCAGAGCATAGTATGCGATTGTCCCTATCTATGTATCTATCTATGTATGTATGAATTATAATCAAGTTAATCAACAAGTATTAACTTTCTAGACCTTTAGCAGAAATACGGTCCCAATATTGTTCTTTTTCTTTTTACGTACTGTTAACGATTAATCAAACTCACTTGCGAACAGAAAAAAATCTTGAAATTTAAACGACGAACTTGAATGGGACAGGTTATACTAGTACGTATATCTATGCAAATATCGCTGTAATTTGTGTTAGTATGATAAAATAATTCACTGATAAACAGAAAACGAAGACAATTTTATGCGTCCTTTAAAAACCGGTACAGTGAAATTATGTATTTTATGCCAACGATATAAATCGTACATAAGTTTCAAAAAAAACCTCATTGTTATCCCCTGGGAATCCAACTCGGGTCTCTCGACTCGAATTCCGATCACCCAACCATTAGGCTATAGTGATTTCTATATCGCTGGCTTGGACATAAAGACTTCGACAGGTTTACCACCTGTCACGTTGTCCCGTTGTCTTCGGTTAGCCGAGAGGACTTTATTCTCAGGACCTCATTGTTCCCCAGTATTGGGCTATTCCCAATATGATATTTTTTTATGTATTTTATTAATAGTTCTTATTGGAGAACACTATCTCTAGTATATATCTTTACGTCATTCCCAATACAGGGGTAGACAGAGTTCTAGACAATTAAGTCGTTTTGACCCACCTTCCACCGAAGATATTTTTGGTGGAACATGACAGGTGGTTAGCCCGTCGCCGTCTCAATGTCCGATAATATAATTCGTATATAATATTTTGAAAAATCCATTTGTACGAGCCTGCCATCTGGGAATCGAACTCGGCTCTCTTGACTCGAAGTACTGACCACCCTCCACTCGGCTATCGTGACTTTTAACCTATCATAAGTATAAAATACAATATCTCTGTAGCCGTTCTCATTCATTTAATGGCCTGTCAAAGTTCACTGTAAAACGAAAGCCCCTCCCTTAAGGAGGATTTGCTATAATGGCCAGCACTATACATCTTGCACTTTTAGGATTCTCTTATAAGGCTTTAAATAGACGTGGGAAGGCACGGGTAGAAAGGGGGTGGGAAATTCCGGCATCCACATTACAGGATTAATTCATCATTTTATCAATATATAAGGAGGCAAACGCATCATTAGAATATATTTAGAATATATTTTTATCAACATATAAGGAGGCAAGCACTTCATTATCGCTATAATAATGAGCAGTGTAAGACACCTCGCATTAGAGGTTGCAACCCGCCATCGGCCTACATAATTTTGGTCTGGTATATTTCGAAATGGCTACCCTGTCATCTCTCTTATCATTGCAATTTCCAAAACCAGGAAATTTTCGCTAAATCGTATCATAAGTCAGTCGCGTGTAGAAAGTTTATTAACTCGGGAAACAAGGGCGGTCAGTGCTCAGGTTGTTCGCCTTATCAATCTATCTACTCCATTTATTTAATGATAACAAATATTGTCGTCAATACTAATGTTTATATTTGTCCGCAGGGCATACAAACGGATCTCGCGGAGCGCGACGGATCCGTGGACCCCCGTTCGGTAGACCATTCCCAGCTGCAGCAGTCCCGCGTGGGCCTCGTAAGTCAGGCCTTGATGCTCATTCTCATCGCGGGTTTCCTGGCCTCGGAGACACTAAGCGAATTCTGGAAGACTAAGTAAGTTTTTGCAGCAAGATGATTACTCCATCGCTTTTGACTATTTATTGAAAAATTACTCGATGTATGTGGTCTATTCCGTTTCCTTCAATTTGGGTAGAAACTACCATAGTATGAGTTTGCTTTTGTATCCAGTACAGTTTATTTAAAACCTACGATTGAAGTTATTACGTCCTTTACTACTGCTACATAGTGGAAGTAGTAGTACTAGAGTTAGAGTATTCAGTTCCCTCGGGGATAGCATGTAGGAGATAGCAGATGATAAGAGGTAGCAGGCTCTTACGTCAAAATTACACCATTTAAAGACGAAACCTCTTTTGCACCAGTTCTATGAAACACGATGAAATAAAGAAGCGACCCTTTTTTGCGTGCTAAAAAGCGATAGCGATATATTGTCAAAGATGGTCAAAGGGTAGACTTCTTCTCTGTCTAGGAGTCGTCTTGTTTGCCACCGATTCTTATCCATTTCTGTCGCGAAATAGAAGTGTAACAACTGTTGTGTTTCGGTTAGGATGTTATAGAGAGCCAGTATTACACGGACTCTCTATGGAGCTTCAATAGCTTAATAGATTAGGGTGCGGACTGCAAAACTTATGTTTTCGTCTCGTTTGTCATCCCAATCTCAATAAAAATCGGTCGATATAATCGATTCGATGGAAGTTTACTTTTTGAATGTTTCACTTGTATCGCGTGTGCTGCTCACCATTGTTTATTGACTCGCGTCTGTCTTCCTTAGAGTTCCAGTGGTGTCGCGCAACTGGCACGACCTGGTGTTCCGCCTGGCGGAAATCGGTGTCGCGCTATGGTTCCCGTGCGTGCTGTGGAACTCGATGGCGCCGGAGCGCCTGTGGCTGCTCAACCCGCGGCGGCTGCTCGCGAGGCAGCTCGACGAGAACCGCCTCGCCGATTTGCTTGCCCCGCATCATGACGCAAAGGTCAGTTCTGCTTAGCTTCGCATATTTCTGTATCGTGTACTATTTCAATGTTTGCTTATAAATGTTATATATTATTATTAATGGCATTATACACTTGCGTCGAAGATATTATGTTAAATGTTGGATACCATATTGGTTAAATTATATTATTGGCGAGGTTGTTATAAAATTGCTTTTTTGTCTGTTTATTTTGAACATTTTTCACTTAGACTTTACAATATACACTTTGTACTCAATATTTATACTTATATACAATAGGCTGAATAGTTATATTTATGCTAGGCTTGTTCACTTTGTTACTTGTGAGCCGATTCAGTAAACATTTCCTAATCAATTTCAAATTCATTATAAAATTTTCAGTAAATTTAGAGACATGTTACGTCAGCCGAACGTCGCTAGTTTAAACGTTACTTGATAAATTATAAAAAAAGGCTATTAACTTTTTGTATTATTAAAAAAAATTAGCACACTTAAATGACTACTGGCAATTAATACATAGTAATTAATTTTTATTCAAATTTTGAGATTTTAATGAAAACTAATCCATAATACTTATGCGTGACTGTACTTGCCGTTCACTTTTTCAAGCATATGACTTAAAAAATAACTTAGTTAAAGTAGTTTCTACAAAAAAAAAGTTTCTTTAAATATGACTGACTTTACAGTCGAACTTATGTTCGACCTCTCACGTCATCATGGACGCTTTGCAATGTCCACTATTCACCATCAGTAATTTTAACAGACTGTTATTGTAGCGGTTATCTAACTGTTATTGTAACAGACTGTAATGATGATAATACCGATGATATTATAAATTGGATTCCTGTGCAATGCGTAAACTAGTATAAACAAATAACTTATCCAAGGCAATTGACAATTAGGAATACTATCGAGAAGTTGTAGGCTTCCCGTAAAAAAAGGTTTTACATTGAGCAGAATGAAGAAGCCGTATGAGAATATAAAATAAAATTTTTGAGAGCTTTTAAAAGGTGTTATGGGATAGTCTTGTAAAACTTCTACTCTATGATAACTGCATCATTGTTGTATCTGTATTGTTAAAATGTTTTACATCGTCATCGTTATTTTTTCTATTAGGGCCTATGTTAATTTAAACATATTTGAATGAAAACAATTGCATACCTTGAACACATGATTTGTGGTTTTGCTAGAATGTGGGTAGTTTTTCGTTACCTCCATGACCAAGCTACTTCATTTTGGTTGATGGTTGTCGCAAGTCGTCAGCTAAATGCTTTCGCTTTTGTTCTGTTGGTTTAGGCATTGCTCATTTGGAGATTTAGCTGATACCCATACAGACCTATGTTGGTTCAGACCTCGATACATTTGGTCTGTAGCGTGTTGCAAATCCTGTCTGTTGTTCATCAACTATTTTGTCGAGGATCGAATCCTCTAAACGCTTATAACGAAATTTATTTGTCAATTAGAAAGAAACTTTATTTATACTATTCCAGCTAATAATTTGAAGCTAATAATTACATGCAAATACAATTTTAATTTTTATAGTCAACTATTTAATTGTTGAATCTGAAGTACTGTTAATTTCAATTAAAACTTTGTTTTTTTTTATTTTATGTAATTTGATTGTAATGAAATTGAATTGTTTGAATTTTCTAAACTATTCTCTCTCTCTGTAAGGTTTACACAATTATTTTTTTATGTCAAGCTATGCATGGTTACCACAAGGTTCTACTCTCGGTCCTCAGATATTAATGCACTTTGGGAACTTAAGATGGCATCAGAGGGCGTGGTTGATTGTAGACATATTTCGTTACTGGCGATGGTTGATTTGGCGCGTCGTTTTGACTGTCCTTGTTCAGGCACAACCGTTGAAAGGAGCTGACACCGGCGAGAAATTAAAAGATGTGAAGCAGAAGTCAAAAAGGGTAAGTTATTGGTTAGGGACATAAATTCTCGTTGATATTGGAATAGATACTATTTTATAAAATTCTGTTCTTACGTTATTTGCTTATTACATGAGATTTAATTATGAATCAATCTCAATATTTTCCCAGTTAAATTCTTTAAATCTAATACAAATGTCGAGTCAAAGTAATGACGGGGGTTCTCACTGACTCATTTTACCCGTATGGTTTTGAAAATTTTGAATTTTATTACAGGATGTATAGTGTAGAAGATGTAAGTAATAACTCCTCCGCAGATATAATGCTAGTAATAAATAATAATATGATATGATCTCTATAAAAGTAATATAAAGGCACAGAAATAGACACGTGTTCCCTATATTTATTGTATTCGTCCCATGCACCAACGATACTTTTCGGTCAGATAGACTAACAGCTATGGTGTTGTTACAAAAATATCTACACGCCATTCCCAACACAGGGAAGAACAGAGGCCTAGACAATTAAGTCCTTTCGATCCACCTTCCACCGAAGACATTTTTTTGGGACAATGTGGCATGTGGTGAGCCTGACGCCGTCTTCAAGACGTAGCCAACGCAATAAATCGTACATAAGTATTTGAAAAAACCCATTGCTACGAGCCTGCCACCCAGGGACCGCAATTGGGCTACCAAGACTTCTAGTCACTTGTCCGATCACCCAACCACTCGGCTATCGTGGTTATAGCGTTGTAATATAAAAAAAAATCAATTGATTACAGAACGTCGAAACCGACTCGCTAGTAGGTAGCATCGGTTCGGTTCGAGACTGCTGGATCTGCTACGACGGCGCGCGCGACGAGCCGCTCATCCGTCCGTGCCGATGCACCGGAGACGTGTCCGCTGTGCACCACGACTGCTTGCGGCGTTGGCTTATCGAGGTAATGAATTTGTTTATAGTACTTTATATTCGTGTTTCTTTATTTTGTACGTTCTTTGTGGAAAAGCGTTAGGGAGGCCTATGTTTAGCAGTGGACTCTTTATAGGCTATAAAAAAGAAGAAGAGAAGAATAAGTGTAGACACTGTCAGACTCTTCCTTAATATAATCAATCTTCACGCAATCCGCAAACGCAAAACCCAATACCGGTGTAGGTACCGGGACAGAGGTCTAGTCTAGACAATTTAGTCCCTGTGACCCACCTTCCACCGAAGATATTTTCGGAACAACGTGACAGGTGGTGAGCCCATCGCCGTCTTATATCCAAGCCAACGATATAATTCGTACATAAGTTTTTTTTGAAAAATCCATTGGTAAGAGCCTGTCGCCTGGGGTTCGAACTCGGGTCTCTTGACTCCAAATTCCGACAACCCAACAACTCGGCTATCGTGACTTTGAGTAACTTGAGTAAATATTTGGTGATAAAATATTATAAACCTAATATTATGAATATTGTAATAACATTAAAATTCTGCCTTTCAGAGTGCTACCACACCAGACGGCTTGAAGTGCAAAGTGTGCAACACGCCATATATCGTTCAAGAGACGAACAGGTGAGTAATTTTTTCCGAATGTAACGATACAATGGGGACAGAATTCGAACTCACGTCATCCGCCGTAATGGGGCGACTCCCTGGCCACAGAGCCATCGTGTTACCCCCGCATCCTTTGTAGTTGTGAGTTAACACAGTGTAGTTGGCGCTTTTGAAAGGCGTAGCGAAGTGTTACGCTTGTCTATAAAAATAAATTCTACCGGGGAACTCAACTTAAGCCAGGTGATTACTGAGATACACAATTAAGGCAATAAAGAATTATTATTACTTTTTTAAGACGTGCGGGTATGAAGAAAATGTAATTCATATCTTCACGCCACTCCCAATACACGGTAGACAGAGGTCTAGACAATTAAATATTTCTACGCACCCATATTCATTATTGCCCGTATTTCTATAGTATAGTATATCAAATGTTTGCCCTCAGTATAAGTAAAAAAAAAAAAAAAATATCTTCACGCAATCCGCAAACGCAAAACCCAATACCGGTGTAGGTACCGGGACAGAGGTCTAGTCTAGACAATTAAGTCCTTTCGATCCACCTTCCACCGAAGACATTTTTTTGGGACAATGTGGCATGTGGTGAGCCTGACGCCGTCTTCAAGACGTAGCCAACGCAATAAATCGTACATAAGTATTTGAAAAAACCCATTGCTACGAGCCTGCCACCCGGGGACCTGGTGGGCTACCAAGACTTCTAGTCACTTGTCCGATCACCCAACCACTCGGCTATCGTGGTTATAGCGTTGTAATATAAAAAAAAAATCAATTGATTACAGAACGTCGAAACCGACTCGCTAGTAGGTAGCATCGGTTCGGTTCGAGACTGCTGGATCTGCTACGACGGCGCGCGCGACGAGCCGCTCATCCGTCCGTGCCGATGCACCGGAGACGTGTCCGCTGTGCACCACGACTGCTTGCGGCGTTGGCTTATCGAGGTAATGAATTTGTTTATAGTACTTTATATTCGTGTTTCTTTATTTTGTACGTTCTTTGTGGAAAAGCGTTAGGGAGGCCTATGTTTAGCAGTGGACTCTTTATAGGCTATAAAAAAGAAGAAGAGAAGAATAAGTGTAGACACTGTCAGACTCTTCCTTAATATAATCAATCTTCACGCAATCCGCAAACGCAAAACCCAATACCGGTGTAGGTACCGGGACAGAGGTCTAGTCTAGACAATTTAGTCCCTGTGACCCACCTTCCACCGAAGATATTTTCGGAACAACGTGACAGGTGGTGAGCCCATCGCCGTCTTATATCCAAGCCAACGATATAATTCGTACATAAGTTTTTTTTGAAAAATCCATTGGTAAGAGCCTGTCGCCTGGGGTT
Organism: Sericinus montela; assembly: GCA_029286605.1. Taxonomy (NCBI): domain Eukaryota; kingdom Metazoa; phylum Arthropoda; class Insecta; order Lepidoptera; family Papilionidae; genus Sericinus; species Sericinus montela. Next base: position 6,178,631 of record JAGSMR010000024.1, read on the forward strand.
CGAACTCGGGTCTCTTGACTCCAAATTCCGACAACCCAACAACTCGGCTATCGTGACTTTGAGTAACTTGAGTAAATATTTGGTGATAAAATATTATAAACCTAATATTATGAATATTGTAATAACATTAAAATTCTGCCTTTCAGAGTGCTACCACACCAGACGGCTTGAAGTGCAAAGTGTGCAACACGCCATATATCGTTCAAGAGACGAACAGGTGAGTAATTTTTTCCGAATGTAACGATACAATGGGGACAGAATTCGAACTCACGTCATCCGCCGTAATGGGGCGACTCCCTGGCCACAGAGCCATCGTGTTACCCCCGCATCCTTTGTAGTTGTGAGTTAACACAGTGTAGTTGGCGCTTTTGAAAGGCGTAGCGAAGTGTTACGCTTGTCTATAAAAATAAATTCTACCGGGGAACTCAACTTAAGCCAGGTGATTACTGAGATTCACAATTAAGGCAATAAACAATTACTATTACTTTTTTAGACGTGCGGGTATGAAGAAAATGTAATTCATATCTTCACGCCCCTCCCAATACACGGTAGACAGAGGTCTAGACAATTAAGTATTTCTACCCACCCGTATTCATTATTGCCCGTATTTCTATAGTATAGTATATCAAATGTTTGCCCTTAGTATAAGTAAAAAAAAAAAAAATATCTTCACGCAATTCCCAATACAGGGGTAGACAGAGGTCAAGTCTAGACAATTAAGTCCCTTTGACCCACCTTCCACCGAAGATATTTTCGGGACAACGTGACAGGTGGTGAGCCATCGCCGTCTTTATGTCCAAGCCAACGATGAAATTCGTACATAAGTTTTAGAAAAACTCATTGGTACTGCCACCTGGGGATCGAACTTGGGTCTCTCGACTCGAAATTCCGACCACCCAACAACTCGGCTATCGTGACTAGTTAGTATAAGTAGCACCCCCAAACTCTAGTTGCGACCCCCTAGTTTTCGTTACGAACTAAGTCCTATCGGCGAGCTGAATAGTTTTCCGTATTTGTTTATCGGTATTCCGTATTTGGATAGTTTGAATCGTAATTTCCACCGGCGGCAGGGTGGAGTGGGAGCGCGGGTTCACGTGCGTGCACTGGGCGCGCACGGCGCTGGCCGTAGCGTGCATGTGCGGCGCGGGCGCGGCCGCATGGGTCGCGGTGCAGCTGTTCCCGTCGCCCGTCGTGCGCGTGCTGTGCGCCGGCGCCGCGCTGCTCGTCTGCTACGTGGCCATCAGGTGAGCGGGCCGGTGTGTGCTACGTGACGTCTGCTGAGTGATGATGTATGCTACGTGGCGTCTGGTGAGTGATGATGTGTGCTACGTGGCGTCAGGTGGGTGATGCTGTGTGCTACGTGGCGTCTGGTGAGTGATGATGTGTGCTACGTGGCGTCTGGTACCGTCAGGCGAGCGCTGCTTTGTGCTATGTCACAGTTAGGTGGGCACTGATGTGTGCTACGTAGCTGACAGGTGAGTATTGATATGTGCTACTTGACTGTCAGGCGACCATTGCTGTGTGCTATATATTGTATATTGAGCGCTGCTGTGTGCTACGTGCTGTTTGGTGAGCGCTGCTGTGTGCTACGTACCGTGAGATGAGCGCTGCTGTGGGTTACGTACCGTCAGGTGAGTGCTGCTGTGTGCTATATATTGTATATTGAGCGCTGCTGTGTGCTACGTACCATCTAGTGATTGCTGCTGTGTGCTACGTACCGTCAAGTGAGCGCTGGTGTGTGCTACGTGGCGTCTGGTAACTTTAGTTGAGCACTGCTTTGTGCTACGTACCGTCAGGCGAACGCTACTTTGTGCTACGTCACAGTTAGGTGAACACTGATGTGTGCTACGTAGCTGACAGGTGAGTATTGATATGTGCTACTTGACTGTCAGGCGACCATTGCTGTGTGCTATATGGCAAGTGTGCAGTGTTGTGTACTACGTAGACATCAGGCGAGTCGTGTTTTTGCTACTTATTGTCAGTTGAGTGCCGTGTTGTGCTACGAGGACATTAGGTGAGTACTGCTTGGTGCTACATACTGTCGGGTGTGTGCCGTGGTGTGCTACGTGGCAAAGTGGCGCACTGCATTGTGCTACGTACCGTCAAGTGAGCGCTGCTGTGTGCTACGTGGCTTTTTATAGCGCAAAAAAACATCTGTTAGATTTACGTTTTTCATGCGACTCTTTTATAATGTATATATAAAATTTAAATATAAGAAAGAAATAATTTTTATATATATGATTCTTTTCAGATTCCTGAGCATGAACACAGTAATAGCGTACCAGCGAGCGAGAGTATCGGGACTCAAGATCCTCACGGAACCGCTCACCGAAGTGGGTGACCAGGGCCAGCTGTCGACGATCAGCAAAACTGTCACCGTCGAGATCGCATCGAAAGCCGTCCTCGATCGAGCACTGAAGGGCGATATAAATAAATAATTTAACGTTAACGCTATAACGTGTGGATAACCGTGCTACGAGTGAAATGTGTAATGAATATTATTTAAAAAGAAATCGGAGCAAGAAATATTTCGTTTCGTACGGATTGACTTTAGTGAGAAATTATTTCAGTGACATAAAAAAATTATACATGACTCTAAGAAGATTAAAATTTATATAACGTTTCCAAACGTTTGCTATTTAAAACGCGTTTTGTGCCAGAATAACGTTATAACGGCGTTAACATGGACAATGTGATATTGTATTAATACATCATGTTATTATTAAAACAAAAATCTACTGCTTTGTTTCGAATTAGGCTACAAAAATTCATCGAGCGGCTATAATTATAATCGTGTTTAGTACAAAAGGGCAAAGTGATCCTTTGTGATATGCAGTATAAGTGTGTGTAAGGAGGGACGTTGTCAAATAATTTATTCTAGAATTCTATTGTTGCGATGGCGTTTTGATTGTGTGTAAAATATACGTATAATGTCGTGGACGGGGAAACAGTTATTGATGATAAATAGATTTACATCGGGTCGCATCGGAATTCACAATAGAACATACTAATGATTTCTTGTATATACGTGAATGCTACACATCTTAAATAAAACGATTTTCGGATTTTATCGCGTTTTTTGTTTTATTAGTTTTTAACAAACTATTTTTACTTCCGATTCTATTCCGTTATTTTTATTTAAGTATTCGAAACGTCGGGAAGTAAAAATAGTTTGTTACAAACTAATAAAAAACGCGATAAAATCCGAAAATAGTTTTATTTAATAAATATAACATACGTTTACATTGACGGACGTTTGCGATTGTTATGTTATGAATCTTTTCGCGTTTGGTAATTTAAATTAAAGAAAATAAAAAAAAAATATTAAGAAAAAACATATTTCATTTGTTTGCTCATTTATTTGTCATTTCTCAACTAAAAATTATGTGACATTTTTAATACCAATCACAAGCCCAAGTCCTTATTTTTAATTTTATATTAACGATAATATCGGTGTAAAACTTGTAAATTTCTACCACAACTTCGCCGAAGTGAAATATTTTTGTGCAGTTTCCCTGAAATACAATAATACCTTTGCGATCGTCAAGGTGACAAGGTATCTTCATAATTAATTCGTTTATCTATTCAGCTATTTGTAATTGCCAAAAATCCACGTCAATAACCTGTTTACTTGTTCCACTAACATAATCTATAATTTTATAACAATAAAAAAAATACTTGCCATTTTCGTGCCTAATTTAATGTCAAGAGTTTATGTATTACAAATTTGTGTGTGTTTTTGATGCGACCCGCTGTATACATTAAAATGGGACAAAATTATATGTATTTTTTTTATCAAACGATCATAACCTTTTATATTCGTATTGTGAGTAAAATTGTAAATTTATAAAACCAACGCAAGGTTTAAATTTAGAATGTTTCGCATTTGTAGGATTAAATAATTTAAAAAAAAAACTGTCGTCGATACGTAAAATATTGTAACATAGAAATTTCCTGATTTTTCGTTTTAATGTAGTTTTAGATGTTTAAAAACGAGCGTTGTGATCAATATCTTGAAACATTGTAATGTTTGAAATAATAAAAAGTAACTTCCCGTGCTGGGTGGTGCATTTCGAGATTTTTTTTTTTTTATTTCTTTATTTTTTTAATGAACTTTGATGATTTGCCTACAAGTTTAACGCGACGTTAAGATTTAGGCGATAATTCTCAATTCAAGAAAGATTATATAATTATATGATATATATAATTACATACATATAATGACGTACATGCGTTGATAATTATGAAAGTTTTGAATAAACAGTGTCTTAAAAATTGGTTCAAGGCGTTCATAAAAAGAATTCCGTCTGACAAATTTAACTTTCCTATCATTCATACTACTGAATGTTTTGTGTCCTTTATATACATTTAATATATTTGGTAACGCTTTATATATTTTTATATTGAAGTTATTCGAGTATCTATTATATATATGTGTACATATGTATATTTTTACCTATACTGTCTTACAACTAGGCAAATGTCTCCATATACATTAATATATTCCATATATACATATCTAGTAAATAATTATGTATTTATTTAATATTATTTCATATAGATAAACATATTATTATATTTTTTCTTTTGCCTGTTATTTATTCTATATTTAATATTTGCCCAAGGTTGACAGACGGAGAGCCTCATAAGGCATTAAGTTCGCCCATTGTAACCTTTCATAATAAGCTGTCAATGAATCTAGTGATTATATACTTTTTGGTGTCAATAAAGAATAAAAATAAAAGAAATCCTCAAAGAAAGATATTAAGAATGCCTGTGCGCTTTCGTTTATATTTACTACTTTTAGTAAAAGTATTATTAGACAGTCAAGAAAAGTAAAAGATTTTTTGTTTTGTTAACTTCATTTTGAGTTACTGTAATAGCTATTTAGGTATTTTTTAATAATTTTTTGAACACATTTTTATTATTTACCAGCACGAAAATTCAAAAACATGTGTACGTAAGTAGTACTAAAAAGGATACTTTGTATTCCATATATGATTTCTTTGGCATAAAAATTAAATTAAGGTGGTTTAAAAATTATGCTTGCTTTAGAATAATGTATTTCTTGAGGTTTGGCTAGGTGATTATCTTGTTAACTACAGGCTTGTCCTTTCCTTTAGGTACTACAAAGCTGTAGGCATTATTAACATAAAAAATAACTGTAAGCATATTTTTATTTCCCTTTAGAAATAACATGATCTCAAAATTTTCTTAACAATGTTAATTATTTCATTATAAAAATTCAAGATCACTGACGAGTTATTGAAAATAATTTTATTGCTAAAATCGCTTAAATTTTAACAAAATTTAAATAAATAACAAATTATAAAAACTATTTACTAACACAAAAAGTCAATTTATAATGTGTTAAATAGTTGCTATTGTAACATTTGTGCCAGTATTAAAGTACATAATGGAAAGGAAATGAATGAAATTACATTAACAAAAAGTTACTTTGGGGGCGTCCATATATTACGTGAGGTGTTTTTTTGAATTTTCTGTAAAATCATATGCATTTCAGTAAAATAGTATATTTTTTTTGTTTCATTCAGAAAAAAATGCGTGAAATTTGCCGAGACCCCCCCTCTCTCCAACGTAAGATTAGATGAGATATGACTCGACCCCCTCCCCCCCCTTAAACACCTCTCGTAATTTATGGACGCCCCCTTTGCTTTTGTAATAAATTACGTAATAATACCAAATGGAGTTATGAAAGAGGCTGATATTGGAAGTTTCACGAAATCATGTGCCAAAGAAAAAAGAAACATACAATTGTACTTAAAGAAACTTAGTATAGCTAAATAAATTAAACGATAAGCGTAATTTATTCAATACGCGTATCCGTAACCATAAATAAACAGTATTTCAGCGTAATCGGAAACAAAATCAATGTAAAGTTAACGTAATCAATAAAATAACTTACTGTGATTTAAATGAACATTACCGTACTGCCGACAGGAATCCCAAAAAATATATACTAATATAAAAATATTTATAAATATATAAAAATGTGTCTGTTACACAAAAAAGTGAAAGTCAAAGAGGGTCTCTACATTAAGCTATACAGTCGTGTGCGTTACTTGGTTAATTAGTTATTTTTGTCCATATTTACTTAGACAAGCCTCTAAAGCCCATTGTAGCCAAAGGGATTGGCGATCTTAGTTTTAGACACCTGGCACCAGTTTGATTTTGGTCTAGTTTATTTTTACACTAAAAATTAGCCCTCTCCCTTTGCATTGGAGCAGGATCACGGATACTTTTAAAGTCTGTTCCAATAATCATAGACATAGACAAGACGGACATAGACAAGAATTTATTGAAAATCTTAAACACACCACAAATATTATTAAATATAATAACATAAATATCCGTGTAGGAATTTGATTGTTTAGTAATTTTGCAGTTATTATCGAAAGTGTTTATAGATAGTTTTTGTTTAATGAACTCTCATGCGACTGTACCCATATACATCTATATACTCTTTGACGATCACTTTACCGTGTCGCGTCATTGTAAAAAATTTAAATCACTCGTAATTCCACAGAGAATATTGCTTCGTGTCAGGGTGATCAAGCTTTGCTTGGTGAGACACATGTACCCCTTATAATATATTTTAATACGTTGTTTTTTTTTTTAATAAAATAACGCATTTTTTAGTAATTACACTTGGTGTAGAAAACACAAAGTTAATACAAAAGATTAGTCTAATCGTTTCTGAGGTACCAATATATATATAAATTACCAAAAGCAATGTTAAAAATAAATATTTTACTCTTTCGCTATAAAATGTACACCGGAGTCGAGAGGCTAGACAGTTTATGAATATTGTAGAAATTTACGTATCATATGTAAAATGTAACTATTACATGTAATTTTCAATACTATTTAAAATCATACTAAGTAATAAAGGTGTGTTGTGGTAGTAATGAAAATAAATTATTTTTTTACATGATTCGCCAAACGTAAGTTCAAATTTATGTCATTTCTCTACCATTGTAACATTTTAAAATTTTTCGGGTGTAATAATTATAAGAATTAGAAATGTAGTTTTGGCGTTTTAAATGGTAGTGTTAAAATTAGAAACAACATCTTCGTAGCGTTACTTCGTTTATATTTTGTAGCTTTTAAGTTGTTCTTGTTCTTTTAAATTTTTTCTTTAAAAAGATCAAATTAGTAAAAAAAACAGTGGAGTTCTAAATTAGCATACTTTTGTCTCGATAAATAAGTTTGTCAATGACAGGATATTTAACACAGAATACAATGAATTTAAAACAAGAAAATTGTTTTTAATTTCATACATTTTATGATAAAATTTCAAATAACATTCTATTATTACAACCAGCTTATAAGTCTATCAAACACGGCTCTTTCTAAAGATATTTATATGAAAGGTTTTTTGAAGGTATTTTGTCTGAAAGGTACAATATTCCATAACAGTTTATGATGATGATGCCTCATCATCATAAGGGCCTCTTAATGTCCATTGCGGGGCTTAGGTCTCTCCCCTGGAGGATGATTCGCCATTATCGCCACACTTGGGAAGCGGATTGTAGGTTATGGGTGAGGCCCGAGAAAGGCGCATGCTTGACTGAGTACCACCCCAGCCGCCATACAGCGGCGGGTCTGGACTCTGGCTCAGCCACCGACCGCGAAATGTTAACAGTGATAGTTGAGTTTTAACAGTGGTGGAGCCACGCATCAGCTTTTGTTGTTGCATGAATGGGCCGGCTCGACCGGGGAAGTATCACGACCTCACAGAATACCGGCGTGAAGTAGAAGTCTAACAAATTTCTGTGTTTTTTAGTCTGGTGAGTGCAGGTAACCGGAGGCCCACAAACCCTCATTCCCAATTCTGTGAGGGGGGGGGGCACTCTATGGCCGGCAACGCATCAGCTATGCCTCTCATACGAAGTGACCTGACCAAGCTCACGTGGCGCGGTTACCCCGCGCCCGCCGTACACCGCAACGTTAGACCGGCCATGTAGGTTCCTCTTGGTCCACCGTGGGTGTCAGACCCACTGGTATTAAGCCTCACCGCCAACTGGTGACAACTCGTTCTAGGGAAGTTAGTCTCGGCCTACCTTTTATTGTTAACTTTAACCTCGACCCCTTTTATTGTTAACTTTCGCGTTGTATTATGCTAATAACCTAAAATTGACTGACAGGCAGAAATGTGGCCATTTTTTATACATTCATTAAATGCCTATCTATGGTACTATCAGGTACTTGTTAGCAACACCGTGGCAAGGGCTGCAGCTGACTTTAAAATATACTCATGTTCTTACAAAGCGAATCGTCTAGATTAGAAAGTACAACAAAAAAATTAGTAATATAAACCTTTATGATCAGCAATGAACTGTGCCAAGGAGCGTCGAGTAACCTAGAAAATACCGTGTCCCTATATAAATCTAAAAATAACCTGATTGTGCTTCCGGTTGACTGGGTACCGGGTGAAGTACTGCCCATTTATACCAACACAAAAAAAGGTCATGGATCGACGAAGGTCGCGGGTTCGAATCCCGCTGATCCCGTCAGTCGAAATTTTAAAATCATTTTTTTCTCTGTATTTTAATAGACAAATAAACTTATGAAATGAACAATAAAGCTTAGTTGGCCCAATGTGACAAGTGGTGCGCCTATCGCCATCTCGTACTTCATACCAACAGTACAATATATTTACATAGGTAAAATATTTAAGCCTTCTCAGCGTTGTCGGTAAATTGTATGCGAAAGTATTGGTTGACAGGGTTGTGAATGAAGCAGACGATAAAGTATGGGATGCACACAAGCGGGATTTAGAAAGGGAAAGGGGTGTACGGATCAGATCTTTTCCATGCGGTGCATAGCCGAATAGTGTCTGGCTAAAAACCAGGAGGTCTATTGCACGTTTTTGGATCTAGAAAAGGCCTATGATAGAGTGGTGAGGAATGAATTGTGGTCAGCATTATCCGTGAACGGTGTGAGCAGTATCCTCATATGGGCATTACAATCCCTTTATAGGGATTCTAGTGCTTGTGTAAGGATAAACGAGGCATATACTGAATGGTTTAATATCGAAAAAGGTGTTAGACAAGGATGTGTAGCGTCACCGTGGCTGTTTAATCTGTTCATGAACAATTGTTTGACAGATTTAAAAGAGAATGAAAGTGGATTGAGAATAAATGAATTACTCGTCAAATGTTTTCTCTATGCTGATGACCAAGTATTACTTGCGTCCTCAGCCGAGGAGTTGCAGGAGATGGTAACTGCTATGAGTGGAGCTTTTGTTGGAAAGGGAATGAAGATAAATGTAAAGAAGACAAAAGTGAGGGTGTTTGAAAGAGATGAGGCAATGACAGACTGCAATATCGTGATTGGAGTTCAACAAATTGAATAGGTGAATGAATTTGTGTATCTGGGTTCAATGTTTACAAGAGATGGAAAGGGTGAGAGTGATATTGAAAGAAGAGTGAATGCGGGAAACATGGAGAATGGAGCTCTGCACTCCTTTATGAACAGTCGGAAGGTGTCTAACTAGGCCCGTTTAGCTGTGCATGAGGGAGTGTTGGTTTCAACACTCATGTACGGAAGTGAAAGTTGGGTATGGCAGAAGAAACATGAAAGCAGAGTAAATGCAGTTGAGATGGTAGGGCGTTAAGAAGTATAATAGGAGTAAAATTGAGTGACAGGATAAGGAATAGTGAGATAAATATATGTATGTAAATATTCATAAATACATATAAAGGTCCATAACTCGAGTACAAACGTATGTCACAGAAATAATTGCCCCTATCGGGGTTCGAACACGCAACCATTGCTTCGAAGGCAGGGTCACTACCAACCCGACTATCCAGTCGTCCTAAATATCGAGATTGATTTTATCACACATTTGGCGATTAGGGTCTAATTTAAGTTCAAGTGCGCAATTTTACATATATTAATGAGGCATAATTCGAGTCAAGAGACCCGATGTCTTGACTCGAATTCCAATCACCAAACCTCTAGATAGAGGTTTGGTGATTGGAATTCGATATCTATCGTGATATTCATCGTTCGATCCCAAGTCGCAGGCTCGTACCATTGGGTATTTCTATAAACTTATGTACAATTTATATCGTTGGCTTAGACATCAGACAGGAGCAGGCTCATCACCTGTCACGTTGTTCCAAATATATTTTCGGATCAAAAGGACTTAATTGTCTAGACCTCTATCTACCTCAATATTGGGCGTGAATTTTGTTAGCAAACTATTGTTACAGTATCACGATAGCCGAGCTGTTGGGTGATCTGAACTCCAGTCCAGGTAAGCTCGTACCAACGAGTTTATTAAAAATTATGTACGATTTATATTGTTTGCTTTAACATGAAGGTGGCGACCGACTCAGTGTCTGTCACGAGGTTCCCAAATAAGCTCCGGTGAAATGTGGGTCGAAAGGAATAAATTGTCTAGACCTCTGGCTACCCCTGTATCATTTACCTAAATGAAATGTTTAATATATAGCTACCACACTATTATCATTTTCAAGAGTTTCCTTATATTTACTCTTATGATAAAAAATGTATACTCTTCCAAGCATTTATTTTGCTCTAATCACGTTAAGCATAATAAGCTCATTGATGTTGTCCCTATCTATGTATGTATTTATGTATGTAAATTTATAAAATTCTTGCAGTAACTAACTACCAATTACGATTTAAAGCAAAAAAATTAGAAATCATTAAAACTAAAAACTGATTAAACTCTGTAGCTAACTGAGGTGACTAACATTAACGACATTCGAAATTTCATGGATTACAAAGTTTTAAAAGTACAAGTAAAACAGAGAGTTGGTGTTGGCAAAACGCCAGAAAATAAATCGATACGTGCACGGACCACAGACTCGTACCACGCGACTTTGAAATATTATATTGAGGCAAAAACTATATATGTATTATATAGCGATTTCAATTTCTTAAAATGATATATAAATATAATGTTATAGGTTTGAAAGATCGCCATATCACTTAATTGATAAGGGGGTGCTTCTATGGTTTGGACACGTTGACCGAATAGTGAACAAAATGTACAGCGCGAAAGTTAACATTAGAAGGTGTCGAGGTAGGCCGAGAATAACTAACTTATTTTAAAAAGAAGCGAAAGAGGTACGCTGGAATCGTGACGCTTCGCGATCTGCTCTCTCAGGCTATTCCGTCCGGGACTTTGCGTGAAGATAATTAAGAATATATATAAAAATATACAGAAAATATATTATTACTTATTTATTGTTTACTTAGTGTACACGCGAACACGCATTTTTTTATTGTTTACATTGATATTTTGTGTTTGTATAGGTAAACAATTAAGCATATTTCATTCATTCATGTGGTTGTCGTAAAAGATGAGTAAAGGAAACACCTGGTAATATAAAATGGCTACTGACAAATTTTAGGATAAACGTCTTCTAAAATACCAAAGAAAACTTAATCATACTGACTAAATATGACAGCTTCTAACAGCAACATCTGGTTGCCATCAGAGAAGCAATCCGATTGAAAAGAGTGGTGACTATGGCAAATCGTTCTTACGAGAATGGCCATATACTGCATTGGACTTTTACAGGTCATTATATTAGTATGCTATACATGTCATTATGTAAGAGTGGAGACTATGGCAAATCGTTCTTACGAGAATGGCCATATACTGCATTGGACTTTTACAGGTCATTATATTAGTATGCTATACAGGTCATTATGTAAGAGTGGAGACTATGGCAAATCGTTCTTACGAGAATAGCCATGTACTGCATTGGACTTTTACAGGTCATTATATTAGTATGCTATACAGGTCATTATGTAAGAGTGGAGACTATGGCAAATCGTTCTTACGAGAATGGCCATATACTGCATTGGACTTTTACAGGTCATTATATTAGTATGCTATACAGGTCATTATGTGAGTGGAGACTATGGCAAATCGTTCTTACGAGAATAGCCATGTACTGCATTGGACTTTTACAGGTCATTATATTGGTATGCTATACAGGTCATTATATTGGTATGCTATACAGGTCATTATGTAGGTGGAGACTATGGCAAATCGTTCTTACGAGAATGGCCATATACTGCATTGGACTTTTACAGGTCATTATATTAGTATACTATACAGGTCATTATATTAGTATGCTATACAGGTCATTATGTAAGGTGGAGACTATGGCAAATCGTTCTTACGAGAATGGCCATATACTGCATTGGACTTTTACAGGTCATTATATTAGTATGCTATACAGGTCATTATGTAAGAGTGGAGACTATGGCAAATCGTTCTTACGAGAATGGCCATATACTGCATTGGACTTTTACAGGTCATTATATTAGTATGCTATACAGGTCATTATGTAAGAGTGGAGACTATGGCAAATCGTTCTTACGAGAATGGCGATATACTGCATTGGACTTTTACAGGTCATTATATTAGTATGCTATACAGGTCATTATGTAAGAGTGGAGACTACGGCAAATCGTTCTTACGAGAATGGCTATATACTGCATTGGACTTTTACAGGTCATTATATTAGTATGCTATACATTGGCTACCAACAGATCGCTGATTTACCATGTAGAAAAATACCTGATCAAAATTCAGCATACTAGTGACGGACATCAGCATCTAAGGTGCTAAGTGAAAAGTTTCTAGCACTGTGATCGCTTATCCGCTTGCTAAGTGTGGCGATTATGGTATACCCTCTCTTACGGGAGAAGCCTATGTCTCGAAGTGGATTTTAACAGCCATTATGTATGTTAATATATAAATATCGTCTCGAGAGACCCCCAGGTGGCAGGCTCGTACCAATGGGTTTTTCAAAAACTTATGTACGAATTATATCGTTGGCTTGGATATAAAGGCGGCGTCGGGCTCACCACCAGTCACGTTGTCCCGAACATATCTTCGGTGGAAGGTGGGTCGAAGGGACTAAATTGTCTAGCCTAGACCTCTGTCTACCCCTGTATTGGGAATTGCGTAAAGGTATTTATTTATTTTTTATTTAATTATGTATGTTTATGTGTGTAATTAAGTAAGAAACACGGGAAAGGCGTAGCTAGCAATATAAAAATTAGACGAGGCAAATTTAAGTTAGAGTAGATGCATCAAATGGTCGCGGTTAGAGCACGCATCGATTTTTCGTTTTTTGACAACATGCCAACAGCGTAGACGGCACGTTGCATGTTTTCAATTTGTTTAACGATATACCTTATGTCATCACTTGTTAGCCCGTGTTATTAAATATAATTAACCTATAACCTTATTTATGAAAGTATATGAGCGTGTATTTGTTAGCGTGCGTTCATCCATAATATAACTGTTTCCAGAGTACACCATACCATACCATCTATATACCAAACTTCATCAAAATCTGTTCAGCGGTTCCTGCGTGAAAGCGTAACAAACAAACAATTTCTCTTTCGCCTTTACAATGATGCCATCAAATGATGCCAATGAACAAACATAAGTTAGCATGTTACTTCAGTGTCACGATAGCCGAGTGGTTCGATTGATCGGAATTCGAGTCAAGAGACCCGAGTTCAAACGCCAGGTGGTAGGCTCGTACGAATGGGTACCATCAGTCACGTGGTATCAAATAAAATTTCGTTGGTGGAAGGGGGGTCGCAAGGATGTAATTTTGAAGACGTCTGTCTACCCAAGTATAGGAATTTCCATGTATGTATTTATTTATGTTGTTTTAAGTTTTTAATGTCTCAAACATAAAAGTCAAATGAGCAGCGTCTATTTGTGTACATAAATCCGAAGCTCGCAGAAATTTCCATTGAAAATTTGCGGCTCTGAATAACGTCTGAGTGACGTCGTTAGAGGTCAAGGGTTTTGCACTATGGATGCCATTTCACTTTGTTTCACGTATAAAAAGGTTTTGAAAATTCATGATGTGTTCGTCCATTTGGGACAAAGTTATATGGATATAAAAAAGTTTAAATATGTTTTTAATTAAAATTATTATTTTTATTAAGTGACACCATAAATAAAATAAAAATAAACATTCACAATACAGACACATCTGACTGTAGAACACCAGACAGTTGAGTCCTTTCGCCCGACAATGTGACAGGTGATGAGCCTATCGTTGTGTTAGTGTCCTAGCTAATATCCATGACTCGAGTAAATCATTCACATTCATCACACAAATGCGGGAGTCAAACCTGCAACTCTTAGCTTCAAAGGCAGAGTCACTACCAACTAGGCAGTCTGTCGGGTCGTCACTAAAAATATTTTATGAACACTCCATTGTAAGATTAATAAAAAGTAAAAATAAATGGAGACACCATTGCAAATGATCGGAATTCTAATCCGAAGACCCGACTTCGATCCCCAGCGAGGCTCGTACCGATGAGCTTTTTCGAAACAAACGTATCGTTGGCTTGTACATTTAAACGGCTTCAGGCTCACCACATGTCACGGTGGCCAGAAAAGGACTCGTTAGGATCGAAGATAGTCGTTTCTTAAGATCCAGACGTGATTACCATATGCTATATATATATATATATATATATATATATATATATATATATATATATATATATATATATATATATATATATATATATATATATATATATATATATATATATATATATATATATATATATATATATATATATATATATATATATATATAGCATATAGTCATAAACCTAAAAAACGTTTACCCGTAGATCGAGGCAGACAATCATCAATTTACTTTCCATTAATTTAATTTATCTTTTAAAAATAAACTCGTTACAAAATGGTGCAGTGCGGATAATCTTTTTCAGGTCCGCAATAGGTGCTTTCCGCTACTTGATAACTTAAATGACACACAACTCTTAAGCCCTCTTCACTTAATGTCTTCAGATATTAAGTCGAGTGGCTCAGTGGGCATCTGCGATGTTAAAATGGGTAAAAGCTTAATAAGTATATCCGCATTATTAAGACAGATAAAGATCTTTTATTCATGGATGGAATTAGAAATTAGTGACATTAAAAATATATTAATACATAAGCAATTTGAAAAACAAAAACCCCTTTGGTACAAACCTACCACCTGGGGATCGAACTCGGGTCTCTTGACTCGAATTCCGGTCACCCAAACACTTGGCTGTCGTGACTTTTTTGAATACTAAGAAGTAACGCCGCAAATGTCGTTTTAGTCAAGGCCCTTAACGGAATAAAAAAATTCAGTACAGTTGGCGGTTGGGGCGGCAAAAATGTGTAAGAAAGTTGCCATGACCAGAATCCTGGTCAAAGGAAAACTGCAACTCCTTTCAAAAAGGTCAGGTGGGTATTGACGTAAGTATTAAGCCCCTCTTCTCTACCCGTGCGTGTTGTAAAAGGCGATAAAGAGAAAAGCTTTAAAAATATATATATATATATATATATATATATATATATATATATATATATATATATATATATATATATATATATATATATATATATATATATATATATATATATATATATATATATATATATATATATATATATATATATATATATATATATATATATATATATATATATATATATATATATATATATATATATATATATATATATATATATATATATATATATATATATATATATATATATATATATATATATATATATATATATATATATATATATATATATATATATATATATATATATATATATATATATATATATATATATATATATATATATATATATATATATATATATATATATATATATATATATATATATATATATATATATATATATATATATATATATATATATATATATATATATATATATATATATATATATATATATATATATATATATATATATATATATATATATATATATATATATATATATATATATATATATATATATATATATATATATATATATATATATATATATATATATATATATATATATATATATATATATATATATATATATATATATATATATATATATATATATATATATATATATATATATATATATATATATATATATATATATATATATATATATATATATATATATATATATATATATATATATATATATATATATATATATATATATATATATATATATATATATATATATATATATATATATATATATATATATATATATATATATATATATATATATATATATATATATATATATATATATATATATATATATATATATATATATATATATATATATATATATATATATATATATATATATATATATATATATATATATATATATATATATATATATATATATATATATATATATATATATATATATATATATATATATATATATATATATATATATATATATATATATATATATATATATATATATATATATATATATATATATATATATATATATATATATATATATATATATATATATATATATATATATATATATATATATATATATATATATATATATATATATATATATATATATATATATATATATATATATATATATATATATATATATATATATATATATATATATATATATATATATATATATATATATATATATATATATATATATATATATATATATATATATATATATATATATATATATATATATATATATATATATATATATATATATATATATATATATATATATATATATATATATATATATATATATATATATATATATATATATATATATATATATATATATATATATATATATATATATATATATATATATATATATATATATATATATATATATATATATATATATATATATATATATATATATATATATATATATATATATATATATATATATATATATATATATATATATATATATATATATATATATATATATATATATATATATATATATATATATATATATATATATATATATATATATATATATATATATATATATATATATATATATATATATATATATATATATATATATATATATATATATATATATATATATATATATATATATATATATATATATATATATATATATATATATATATATATATATATATATATATATATATATATATATATATATATATATATATATATATATATATATATATATATATATATATATATATATATATATATATATATATATATATATAGCAAACGGGCTTAGGCAGGAGCCAATTACTTCCAGAAGATTTACGGGCTTTTATTGGATGTGAGTATGGGCTTACAAACAAGCTTCGGAGATATGATGATAAGTTACTGTAGTCCAAATCTTTATACAACTTCAGTACAATATCACGTAGTCTCGAAAATATCTTCGGTGGAAGGACTTAATTGTCTAGAGTAGACCTCTGTCTACCCCGGTATTGGGAATTGCGTGAAGATATTTATTTTAGTACAATACCGATTACGTTCTTGCCTCTGGAATGCCTATAATTTTACTGGCATTCTGTACCTAATTTTTTTAGAAAAGTACTGTAAACATTTTCACTAGACGCACTTTCAGTCATACTCGGAAGGCTCTGCAGGTATGTAAAAATGTCAACAGTAACTAGAAAGCCCATAACTATAATAGAATGGCAATAAGAACGAAATTCTTATTCCGTAAAATGGAAACATTGCTTTTCCGGTACACGCAATTACGTTTCGCCAAATTTTCCAAATGTTAGGGCAAATCTCTGATCACCCACAAAATGGCCGCCTCGCGCAGTTCCACCCCTAACGTGGATCAGGTATGACGTCACCGTACCAATAGTGATGTTCGTTTGACTCACGAAGATATCGATACTCACTTGATTAATGAGGTTTTAATTCAATTTAAGAAGAAATATGGCAGAGAATAACGATGCAAGTCCTTGCCCTTTTTAGTGACAGTAGTCTGTTCTATCAACTCTTAAGATATTACAATTTTTTAATTTTTTTTTTATTTATATTATATTTATTGTTTCGTTTTCTATTGGCCAGATATACGCAAGCCTAGTTAGTAGTCAGCTTAAAGTTAAGTGATGAGGTTCGAGATCCTCTAGGGGCAAACATTTATATAATAAGTATAATTTGTGCTCCAGCTTATTTACCGTTGTACCGTTAGCTTGGGCATTGAAACGGCGATAGGCTCACAACCTATCACGTTGTCCCAATAAACTTAGATGAAAAGTAGATCGAAAGGACTTAACTAAACCTCTGACTGTACCAGTATAGGAAAAGGCTTGACGATAAAAATTATACTTCCGTTCATAAAGAACTTATATTTGTAGGATTTGTGTCATTGATTTTTCATCATCATCCGTCATTTTATCATCATCCGTCCATCACATGAGCTTTATTAATTTGTCATTGTGCAACTAGCCTTAGAAGCAAAAAATAATTTGGATCACTAGCTTTATAAAGCTACGTTCGTGACTACTCTACTACTAAGATCCTTTGCCCAGAAGTGAGCACTTGCAGGCTTCACCTCCACTTTACCTTTATTTAATTTACCAATGTAAACATCCGTTACTCAAGTACAAACATTTATATCCGTCATACAAATATTGACATGTAGTGATGGAATCACACCTTAAAAGAGAAGATTGTTCAGCAGTTGACGTGATTTGGCTGCTGAACAAAAATAAATATTTTCGCTACAATGATCCGCGTTAAAACTATTTTAAGTCCTTAATCAAAATTAGTTTTATCTGGACAAATTGTGAAAGGTAATGTAAACTTCCTCATTATCTCTAATTTTAGCTTGTAAACATTTACGAGAGATGTCAGACATTATCAGGCTCATGGTTGATTGTTTGCTCTGTGTTTAATTATTGCTAATAAAGCAATCAATAGTTAAACGATCGCTTAACATCTTGGCATTAATTCAAGGTGAACGCTCTAAAATAGTCCTTATCTTGAGTTGCTCCCGAACTATGTTATCGCATATAACAAACGAAGTACAGACAAGTGCTTATTCAGAACGATGACATAACGCGAATGCTGTTCGTATCTCTTATACAGTAGCTCTTTCACTTGATTCGCCTTTTTATTGGATTTATTTTATTTTTCTTCACGCACAGTCCCTGACGGGGAAGCCAGACAGAACAAATCGCCCAGAGTCACAATCTTTACATACCTCATTCACTTCTTTCAGATTCATCATTTTCTTCATGCATGCACGTCAGTTATCCGAATATTCTTGATATAACATGAATGGTAGTGAGCTTGTCGCCGTCTTCATATTCAAGCTAACCAAAAAAAGTTCTTACATAAGTTTTGAAAAAACCCTTTGCGAATTGAACTCGGGTCTCTTGTCTCGAATTCCGATCATCCAAACAATTTCGTCAATCGAGGCTATAAGGAAATTATAATTATATCTTCGAAGTTACTTAAAACGCACAGAATACTCAGGTTTGATAACAAAGAACGCGTTGTTACACTCACAATTTCTGCTAAACTGACATTACACGATAGTAAAATTGCTGTGATTAAAACGTGTTTTAAGGCTGTTATATTTATAAAAATCGTTAACGTATGCATTAATCCACGATGGACTCATAATAACCTTGTAACTTTGTTATTTTTAGAATTTGAGGTCAGCAATTTATTATTAAATATTACAAAAAATATCAATTTTTTAATATATCTCACTGAATTGTAGAATGGTAGCCTAGTGGACTTTTATAGGCAAACGCAATGTAGGACGACCGCCCACCGAAATGGAGTGACGACTTGCTAAATGTCTTGTCATGTTGCGAGAAGTCGATGGATGAATGTGGCTGGGGACCGTTGTTTGCGGGAAGCTTTGGGGAAGGCCCACGTTCAGCAGTGGTCTCTTGATAGGCTGTAAAAAAGAAGTAAAAGAAGCTTAATGGTCGGGCCGCTCGCTTAAGAGGCATGGCCCAACAAAATGCTTGGCTTGCTTTAAACACGTAATCGAAAAGACAATATCATATAAAGAATATACACCCTAAGTTATATTATATGTGAAAGTGAAAGTATTATGTGTGTATTCTTACGCCTTCACGCCTAAACCATTATACAGATTTTAAACATTAATTTATAGATAGATAGGTACATTGTCAGTGAATAACATTGGCTATATTTTTAATAACAAATTTTTACGAAAATTACAATAATGTACCAATAATGTACAACAATGTTACAATAATACCATATATCAATATTTTGCCTATAAAAGTCGTTATTTGATGATCGCTGCCATTTTATTTGTTAGAAAATTTAGGTTACACCTTAGGTAACCCTTTAGTTTTGGTTAGGAGATCCCTTTGTTTAGTATTAAATTGAGTATAGTTGTATAATCTATCCAGAAAATGTCTTCGGTGGAAGGTGTTAGGTCAGAGTTAGACAGAGGTCTAGTCTAGACGGTTAAGTCCCATCGATCCACCTTCCACCGAAGATATTTTCGGTACAACGTGACAGGTGGTGAGCCGTCGCCGTTTTTATGTCCAAGGCAACCATATGATTCGTACATAAGTTTTAAACCCATTGGTACGAGCCTGCCACCTGGGATCGAACTCGGGTCTCTTGACTCGAAATTCCGACCACTCGGCTTTCGTGACTTCATATTAACGTGAAAAAGTTATTCATAAAATTTATTTTAATCACTGCCATAACTCATGCGCGGAATTGCGCCAAGATTGTATACGATGAAGGGCTCAAGGTCACTAGGGTAGAGAACCGCTTTTAGCGCTCAAGTGATCGACTCGTCGGGTCGGCACTATCCTCGGTCCATACCACTAAAATTGTTAATAATAATAAACACACATTGGATCCCATTGGTACGAGCCAACTACTCGGCTATCGTGACTTTACATAAAAATCATAATAAAAAATGTATACCAGAATAATTATTTTCTATAAAGAACCTCGAATAAATATTAAAATCAATATTTTTATGATAAGGAAATTCGTCCCTATCCGGTGCCCCACGACACCACACGTTTTTTTCCTTTCCTTTCTACTTCATATTTATTTATAAACCTCAATTTTGAAAATACGAGTACATAAAGAGAAACGACCCTATCCCACGAATCGGTCACATCCGATGTTCAGAAATTGTTTCTGAACAATAATTAATAAAATTATGTTTCAAGAATATGAGAAAGTCACGCACCTGCTTCACTAGAGCAACGCGACGTGCTTCAGCTCTAATTTCACTCAAATATTTAAAATGGAGACTCTTGCCCAGCAGTGGTTATTTACAGGCTACTTTACTTTTGTTACTAATACCGATCTTTTGATTTGAATTTTACAATTATTCTGAATTCTAATGCACGATGCATGGATTTGTTCCAACGCGCTTTGTGTGCGCGAAAAGAGTGAAGAGTGTAGCATATTTGAATCAATATTTTACAAAACAGGCTTACTTTGATAGAACATTTTACACATACACGTTACTTACCTCAGGCTGGGGACGCTGTTAGGTATGATGCGTGCGGATAGATATGTAAATACAAGTTTATAATTAAATCGCAACATTAGCGAATTCTGCTTGAAGATCATATAAAAAAATTCTTTTATATCGACATTTATTTTTTTGTAAATGGCGCATCGCTAACAAGGGTGTCGCGTCACTCGCCCCGTGGCCGCGGCAGTAAGAGAAGCACGCTCGCCGCGCAAGTGCGTCTGCCGCGGATAACCGCACGAATGTAATTCGCAAATTATAAATCTTTCAATAAAAGTGCATCGCTCATCAACCGGTTCCTATGTACACTGACTGATATATAAAGTAGGTTTACTAATCTTAGATTACTTTTATATCGTCGTAATTTTAAGTGCGACAGAATAAAAAAAATAAAGATTTTGGTTTCGCCAATTACTTCATGCCATGTATGCCATGTATTATGAAGAATAGATTAGAAATAGATGTATGTTACTTATTCTATACAATAAATAAGGTTGTCGGCAGGAAGTTGACGCAGGGCAATGGCTCACAGCTCCCACATGTCCTGAAGGTGTGTTATTGATTGTGCGCTGTGCAAGGGGGTGAAGGGATGCGGGTGGGGATGACGAAAGGGAGGCATGAGGAAGGTCAGGACTCTACTCCTAGATATTTACCTCTCACATGATTTTATCACGTGACGTATTGTTTATTTTTTTATTTGAATAATAGTCAAAAAGGCACTGTTCTGTAGTTGTCGTGCGTTTTCTACCGAATAATATATGGTGTACTCGACCGACGAAACCATAGGTGTCGTAAGAGGCGACGAAGGGATATAATGCGATTGGTGACGCAGCAGTGTCAAAGGTGAAAGGTGTCTGGTACTACGATCGCCAAGAGTGGCGTTTATAGAAAACTTCCCCTTACGGAGGAGAGGTTTATCCTGCAGTTCAACGAGATGTTACGTTTGCACGTATGTAATAATAACCTACTACTTATTTTAGTTGAGAATTTTATGTATATTTATTTGGTTTATAATATATATATATATTTATATATATATATATATATATATATATATATATATATATATATATATATATATATATATATATATATATATATATATATATATATATATATATATATATATATATATATATATATATATATATATATATATATATATATATATATATATATATATATATATATATATATATATATATATATATATATATATATATATATATATATATATATATATATATGTATATATATATATATATATATATATATATATATATATATATATATATATATATATATATATATATATATATATATATATACAAAATCTGGTTTCATAGCCATTTTTCCTTACACCACTAAGAAGTAAGATATTGGGAACGTTATGTCGTAATTAAATGATTATTGTGCGTTAATTTTACACTTAATTAAAAAAAATCAAAGTTATTATTTTATCTATTTACTTATTTAAATTACTTTCATGCACTTGTATTTCTTTACATTCCCAATACAAAGTCATACGTGTAGACAATTTAATTCTTACGAACCACTTTTTATCGTAGCCTATCATAGGGCAACGTGACAGGTGATGAGCTTGACGCCATTCTAGTATATAAGGCTACGATACAATATACTTATATAGATATAAACTAACATAGATAAAAATTTATATAAACATCCATGACTCATGTACAAACATTCATCACACAAATGTTTGCCCCATGCGGTATTGTAACCTGGAACCCTTAGCTTCGAAGGCTGGATCACCAACTAGGCTTTCAGGTCGTGACTACGAGTTGCTATGAAAATAGAAAAATCATGATCTGAACCCATATACTACTTTTAATACGCTGATTTTTATTTTTGTACGGTTCAAGCTCTTTTTAAATAAGCCTAAATGAAAGTAGGTTGAAAGGACGTTATTGTTTAGACCTCTGCCTATACAAGTATTGGGAAATTGAGTGAAGAAAAATGTTATACAAAGTCTCAGTTGGCCTGACCTAAAAGGCGATTAAGGAAAAACCTTGTGAATCACTATGGCTACTGAGTGTTGACGAGATTATCATCTCACAAAATATCATACCAAATTATGCAATTGCAGTTTATTTTTGGTATAAAATTATAAGAAGAAAAATATTCTAATTCGTTTTAATTAACATTGCATATAGACAATGTATTTATGACGTACTATTATTTGTTATGAAAGAATATAATGGCGTAATAATTAGATTAATGCACTGTCGCAGAAGTGGGTGATAACGTAGGTAAACTTCACCTAGACGAGTTCAATATCTGAGTTTTTTTCCAGTCTTTCCTCAATTATTAGCGTCACAGCCGAGTGGGTATCGGAATTAGAATACAGAGACCTTAGAATTAGACTAGAATTGGAAATTGTCCAACCCCAGGAGGTTCTCTCGTAATAAGAGATTTTTCAAAATTTATTTACGATATTTGTCGCTGGCTAGGGCTTGTACATCACGTAGTTTGTCAAATAAGCTCCGGCGAAATGTGGATCGTACGGACTAAATTATCCAGACGTCTGACTACCGCAGTATTTTTGCGTTTAAAATGCATGAAGTTAAAAATAATCTGAAACTCTCAATTCAACTCATTTTATGCTTTAAGCTAAGTATAAGTGTTTTTTGCCGCGAGGTATCAGAGTAGACTTCTTACGCTTAATATTGAACTCCGATCAGTTATTTAAAGTGCTATTTCCTTCTCCAATTTTGATTAAAATTAGAAGAAATACTTTAGTTAGCGTAGTCAAGTGGTTGGGTGATTGGAATTCGAGACAAGGGACCCGAGTTCGATACCCAGAGCTCGTACCATTAGTTTTTTTCTAAAACTCATGTACGATTTATATTCTTGGCTTGGACATAGAGACTCACTACCTGTCACGTTATGCCAATAAAATGTCTGCGATGGAAGGTGGTTCGAGAGGACTTAACTGTCTAGATCTCTGTCTATCCCAGTATTAGGAATGAAGTAAATATGTAAGGTTTTTAGAAAGACCCAAATTATTCCGAACTGATAAGACTTAGGGACCTTCAAGAAAAAAGCCTATTCCTTTCTCAAAGGCTGGCCACGCATCTGCTATTGCTCTGGTGTTTAGGTGTTCATGGGTGGCGGTGACCACTTACCATCACGTGAGCTACCTATCGTTTGCCTCCTATTTTATTTATGCTCAATATGTAATAACAATTGTACTTATTTGCCGTAAGGTGGAGACATAAATGAATCTGAGAATCCGTCTCATCCCATGTGTTTCGTAAAGAGATTTCTAAGAGTCAACAAAGAGATTTATAAATATTAGGATATGGACAGCAGCATATTCCTGCAAAACACCACATAAAAGATAAAACTTCGGTTGCCAACACGCTCGTCAATCGTAGCAACTAAGGCAAAATCATATAAGTTAAGCACACAAGATGACCCTCACTGCCCGGAGGCCCCTGTAGTCCTGGCCAAGGTGGCGGAAACACAGCTCATATTACAAAACCACTTTGAGTGCCTGGACGATTGCGCTACAGTGAATAAAACAGAGAGCTGGCTAGTGGAAATTTTTATACGTAATTTAAATTTTTAAAACGTCGTTTAAACCATACTGTATTAAGAGTAGCGACCCAAGAGCCATGTTTTAGTTTAGACGGGCAGGTTCCAAGATCCTAAACGCGTATTTTTGGTTTGGGCAGAAATATCTGATTATTCGAGCCAACCTAACCCCTCCGAGGAAACTCAGGAGACCCTTAAAGTTACCGGAGACCTCGGGAAGTGATCTCGGCGTGATCCAAGGTTATAAAAAAAAAAAAAAAAATAAACAGCATAACGGCCTGGAATCAGAGCTAAGCTTCTGAGAGCAGGTGGAAAACCAGAAAAAGAACCTTCGTACGATGTTTTCAATTCTGCCATCCATGTCTTCAAGCTGCTGAACTGGAAAGGATAGAGTATTAACATCAAAGGCGAAAATATCACTCACTTTTGCCAAAACCATAGTCCTGATACACTGGAATCACGCACTGAATTACTGTCTATATACATATCTTTTCTGGATGTTACGCTTCTCCTGAGTGTGAACGGGACATATTTTTTAAAAGTGTCTGTAAGAAAATGCTTTTAGCTTAACTACTTTTAGCATTGAAATAACATTTTGCTCTACCTAATGGAAATTATTTATTCATGCATGTTTTTGATGTGTTCATATTTGCACTTACAACAAAGTATATTCTTCCTCCCGTTCTCTCTACAGTATAGTACTCACTATAGTATAGAATATATTATATATAATAACTAGAGATCCGCGCTGGCTTCGCGCGGTTAGCTGAGCATACAAACATGTTTGTTCTGTCATATATTTATTTATTTATTGATTTAAATTGCACAAGTGCATTACATTCGCTTGTGTAATATTACAATATGTCACTACAAATACATGTATCCTGTTGGGCATAGCAATCGGTGTGCGAGACAGACATGTTTTAATACCGTTATATTCTTCACGTGTGATGTCCGAATTCTCACGATAAATTCCGAAACTATCGCACCGATTTTAATTTTTTAAGTCTGTTTTTCTGGCGTGCGTTATTTAGAATAGTTTTTTCACGTATTTTTATGTATTAATTTCAAAATCTGAAACAAAGATCTAAGCTATTTTGATATTTCATATACTACAACGTATTGTTTTATAAAATTCCATCAGATAATCATTAACCGTTTTTGTTAAATGATATTGTTTAAATTACTATCATCAAAGGTTGGAAATCACTTTTATAATTGGGCTTACCTAGTTTTTCTTTCAAGCCAGTTTTTCTTTAACTGTAGATTAACAGTAAAAAGTTCAACAAAACTTATATGCTTTAAAATCAATAAAAAAATTGCGTAACTCTATAATACATATTAATATAAGTTATAAAAACATTTCATCAATTCCAGTAGCAAACAATATTTTTATGAAAATTCTGTTGTAGCTTTTACACTTTTGTAAATTAGTATAAGTATACTTGGTTCGCTAGGTTCAGTTTTTCGCACAGTCTTCTTAGACAAGACTGATGCAGTATGGCAACTCTGTAAAATTTAAGACTACTGATAAATCTTTGTATAAAAATATATCCTCGACCGTATTTCCGTGGGAAAAGGTCTAAACAGCTTAATCCAAACACTTGTAACCAAAGCTCATTTGGTAGTGAACCTGGCAGCACATCATAGTGTCCAAAACAAAGATACGAACCGTACATAAGCTTCGGTCCTTTTTCGACGGTGATCGAACTCGAAGCTCCTGAAACGAATTTCGATCACTTTTTATTTTTTTTTATTTATATAAAATAATGCAATCTGTCTCCTTTATGGACATTTAGCAATATGTGTAATAAATTGTCATCTTTTGTGGTCCAGGTCCAATGACAAGGCCAGGTCAATATAAAAGGACAGATTCGCACATGTCCCTGTCTTGCTTGAAATTTGCCGTATTAGGCATTATTGACACAAATCTAGAGGCGTTCTTCTTTTCAGTCTTGAGAATACCACTCTCGGTTTCATCAGATCCACTGCAAGCTCGTTTACGTGGTTTAGAATACGGTCTCTGTATTTAGGCATAACTTTTAATATCTCTTCCTTTACTGTGGGAATTCCTAAGTCATGGTGTAACCTCTCATTGGTTATGTACCAGGGCGAGCCAGTTATAATTCTCAGAAGCTTCGAATCGCTTGAAATCTTTGCAATATCTCTAGGTTGGAATTTGCTGCAGTGCCCCACAGCTGGATACCATAGGTCCAAGTCGGCTTCATAATGCACTTATATATGAGAAGTTTGTTTTCTAGATATAACTTTGAATTTCTGTTTAGCAGCCAGTAGTACTTTCTGAGTTGTACGCCGAGTGCTTTGCGCTTAGTGAATATATGTTTTTTCCATGTAAGTCGTCTATCCAAGTACAGTCCAAGATATTTAGCTTCCTCGGCCTGTGGTACTACAACATTATTTAAGGTAACAGGTGGGCAAGTCTCTTTCCTCAGCGTATAGGTGACATGGACCGACTTAGTTTCATTTGCTCGAATTCGCCATTTCCTAAGCCAAGTTGAGATGCTGTCCAGGCTTATTTGCAGAAGATCAGAAGCTTTAGTGGCCACTTTGTCAACGGCGAGAATAGCCGTATCATCAGCAAAGGTACCCACCTTTGCACCCTCTGTCACTGGCAGGTCAGACGTAAACAGTAGGTATAATGTTGGACCCAATACACTGCCCTGAGGGATGCCAGCACAGATCTCCTGAAGATCCGAGGCATCTTCACCATAGCTCACGAAAAAGCGGCGCTCATGTAAGTAAGATTGTAAAAACAGAAAGAAGTTTATTGGTAGATTTTCCTTAATCTTATACAGGAGGCCCTCGTGCCAGACCCGGTCAAACGCCTGAGATATATCCAAAAATGCTGCAGAGCAGTACTCCTTATTTTCAAAGCAGTTGTATATGCCATCAACGAGTCTATGAATCTGCTCCACTGTGCCATGACCATGCCGAAATCCAAATTGATGGTTTGGGATCTGCTTAGGAACAGTTTCTCCAGCACCTTTGAGGTTATCGGCAGAAGACTTATTGGGCGATAAGATTTCGGCTCCTCAGCACTCATTCCTGACTTCGGGATCATAATAATCTTGGCGATCTTCCACTGGGGTGGAACGTAATTTCTACGCAATATTGCATTGTATATCTGCATTAATACGACGGTGCCCTCCTTAGGTAGCTCTCTTAAAACCTTAGCCGTTATTAGATCGTAGCCAGGTGCTTTATGTTGATTTAATTTTAATATAGCATCACGTACCTCAGCCCTGGTAAATCCATCCAAGGGTGGGTCCAGCTAAGTTGTATCAAACGCTCTAGAAATCTCATCAACTGTGTCCAAAGTACCCTCGATGTCATTTGGCTTGAAAACCTCCCTCAGGTGTGAAGCAAATGTTTTAGCCTTCTCTATGTCACTATTGGCCCATGAGTTGTCTGACCTACGTATAGGAGGTGAGTATAGCTTGGGTTGTTTTAATTTATTGGTGGCTTTCCAAAGAGAATAATCCGTTGTCCGCGTAGCATCTAGATTTATAAGGTATTTTTCAACGCCTGAGTTTTTATATTCTAGGAGTATCCGTTTCAGTTTTGAGGTAATATAATTTAGCCTTTTCTTATCTTCGGGATATCTCGTCTGCTGCCAGGTCTTTCTGGCAGTGCGTTTCTCAGCGATCGTATCTCTTATGGTTTGAGGGCAAGAGTTTGGAGTGCAATCCCGTTGTTCAGGAGTCGCCTCCCATGCCGCTGTCTGGACACAGTTATTAAAGTGTTCCACAGCAATCATGATGTCTTCATCTATTTTAAGCGGCAATCCCATGTTGATCGTGGAGGATACTAGGTTGCGGAATAGTGACCAGTTTGTTTTGAGACTGTGAAGTCTGCACTGTCCCTGCGCCATCTTGGCATCTTTTTTTAGGGTTATTACAACTGGCGTGTGGTCTGATGATAGTTCCAGGCTCGATTTAGCCGATATATGTGTGTCCGCAATGCCTTTTGTCACACAGAAGTCCATAAGGTCAGGGGCTCGTTTCCTGTCTGTAGGCCAGTATGTGGGTTCTCGGGATGAAACAACAGCCAATTGCAATTCCTGACTCGCCAAGAGGAGCTGGCGTCCCTTGGGCGTGGTAACGCGCGACCCCCAGTCAGCGTGCTTTGCATTATAGTCTCCACCAGCTATGAATTTATTTCCGAGAGTTCTGAAGTAGGCAGTAAAGTCCGCCTTTTTTAGGTTATGTTTAGGTGGACAGTACAATGCGGACACCGTCAGAGGCCCAGTGCAGCTCTCAACCACAATATTTGTTGCTTGGATTTTATCGAAGCAATAAGGCTGTGCTAGATGGTGTTTAATATTCGATTTTATGAGTATTGCAGATCCAGCATGTGCAGAACCGTCGGGATGATTTGTATTGTATATTTTATATTTCGGGATATTAATATAACTTTTATTAGTGAAATGAGTTTCCGATATCATCAGTATGTCAACATTATTTTCATATAAAAATGTTTTAACTTCTAGAGTATGTTGTAACAGCCCATGGGCATTCCAAATCACTAATTTTAGTTTCGATCACTAAATCACTCAGATATTATGACTATATCAATAAAAGATAACTTAATAAAACATATCATTGCGATCCTATCCATTTTGTACACTCTACATCGAAATCCGCATCTCAGAATCTTCATACGTTCTTTTATTTTCGTCGAGTATACTGACATTTTGGAACATATTTAGATCGATTGCGAATTATATATAGCCGGACTGGCAAAATAAGGGTGCGCCGAATTATGTCAAGGACAAACGTAATGAAAAGGGAGCCTTTTGTGCTCTCCCCTACCGCTAAAAACTTGTTCCGACAAGTCGTAAAGTTAGTACTTAGATATTACTTTAGTAAAGTTATTGTTTTCATGCTATAGCGGATATACAGAAATTTAAATGACTTGATACTTTCTATGTTTGAATAGAAAAGCTCTAGAAAGAAATGGTTATTAATTATCTTTAAACTTTAATGGAGGTCGAAGTGTATTTTGTGTTTATGCTTTGGCTTCCTGGTGAATTTATTATGAACCCAAGTTAATAATTTGTTCTCTTCTAACCTA
Organism: Sericinus montela; assembly: GCA_029286605.1. NCBI lineage: Eukaryota > Metazoa > Arthropoda > Insecta > Lepidoptera > Papilionidae > Sericinus > Sericinus montela. Next base: position 6,208,686 of record JAGSMR010000024.1, read on the forward strand.
TTGTCATCCATTTTATATTTGTTGTTTTATAATTATTTCTTTTTTTAACTCCACTCACCTTTGTAATTATACCTTTATTTGCGTCCTTTAGATTTTGTGTTGTTTGACGTATTTTTAATCTACTGAAAAAAGGCGAGGGTTCAATTTAAAATGGAAAGATAATAAAACATTCTATATGTATTAAACATTCGCATTTAATGTAAATAAAATTTATGCGTATATCCAATGGTATAGTATATCCAATAATATAGTATAGAGCTGAAGAGGTACCCTGATAGTCAGGGTCAAGGTCATGCTTAATAATTGTGTTTGTTTTAAAAATATTTGGGAAATAACGATATAATAAATGTTACTTATTTACGCGAATCTTTAAAGCATCGTGTAAATAAGTAACATTTATGTTAACTTGCTAACTAACGAACACTTTAAAGTCACTATAGCCGAGTGGTTGGGTGATCGGAATTCGAGTCAAGAGACCCGAGTTTAATACCCAGGTAGCAGGCTCGTACCAACGGCTTTTTCAAAAAACTCACCTTTCAAAAGGCTCATCTCCTGTCATGTATCCCAAAGATATCTTCGGTGGAAGGTGGGTCGAAGGGACTTAATTGTCTAGACTAGACCTCTGTCTGCCCCTGTATTGGGAATGTCATGAAGATATTATTTACAAATGTTTTTTATTATATTGCAATTGCCCTTGATAAGTTAAACCCTATTCTCACCATACTATTATCTATTCTCTGACTATGTATACAGCACGTTATATGACAGCGAGACCTTATTAGCGCTAAGCCTGAAAGTCTAGACATAAGCGCTCTTTTTGTAGTCATCCTCAGCGTAGGGTTGTGCGTTAAATGCAGGTAACAATCGAGATAACTCTGCCATACCCTTCCATTAAAATATTCGACATTTAATGTAAAATACGGTTAGTAACCAGTAAAATAAAATAAAATAGAGAAATAAAATAAAAAGTAAATGGTTAAGAACATCGTCACGGTACGGCTGAGGTCGCGGATTCGTTTCCTGGCCGTGTCTTAATATGATTATGATGATGATGACAATATATGTGATATATGATTGTCTGATTCCCTGCCAGAAGTATAGATAAAGTATAGATAAATTCTTGTGGGCAGGTCTGTAACATATCAATACGGTCTTGGGACATGTCTAGGAATATTTTTAAAGAATTAGCATGTTCAGAACATAGTTGTTGTATTTTGCCAAAGAATATTGGGTTCCTTCATAGCCTTTATTTATATCCCATGCGTGCTCATTTGGACTTAGATCTGGTGATGGCGCGGACATTCTTGCGCAGACCAAAAAGGTCTTCCTGGTCGTTGTCGTTAATGAGCGGAATATCTTACCACAAATGTGTTCTGTGGGAAGCGATTATGGGCCCCTGCCCGTGTTGGCCATTTATTATTTTTTATTATTTATTATATTTCTCCGCACCCAAAAGAGATCCATCCGTACTCCAACGCGAATTCCTGCCCAAATCATTATTGTTCCTCCATGATATGGGTGGACTTCTTGGATCGCTCAGGAACTCTCAAAACAGGCGTCCTTCATGAATCTGGATGGAAACCGTGCCTGGATTCTTCCGAGAACAGCACATTGCGCCATTGCTCACTGCTCTAGTCCACATGGTTCCGAACCGATTCTGAACCCATTCTTCGTCCACGGTTGGCTCTCCGTAAGGGACCCGGAGTGGTCTATCAGAGTGAAGACTGGATTCATGCAGTCGGCTCCTGCAGCCTTTGGACCTATTAAGACACCGTTACATTTGGTTGAACTCTTGCAGCAGTTTACAAAAATCGGTCTTTTCTGGTGGTAGTGATGCAACTTGGCCTCCATTACATCACGCCAAGTTAAACGCCGGCAGTGCATGGCTCTCAATTTGCACTTTATTTTGTAATATTTACTAAATCTCGCTTATATGAAAATTCGCTTTCCTTTACATCGAGACATATTTTTCCACAGAAACAAAAATAAAAAAAAAATTGATAATTTTGTATAAAATTTTTAATGTGGCTAGTACTTTTTGAGTTATTTAATTGAGTATGAAATACCTCTAGATCGTGTTTATGTATTTAGTTTGCATATCAAGTGCTATTAAAACTAACTGAACTATATTTCAGAGACAGAATAATATGAAGTTTTTGTAATAATGGATAATGGAAAACATGCACAATATTTTCTCGGCCTATTTTTGTTAATCTATTTGGCTTAACTCCAAAGACGGCACAATGCAATCGCAATAATGCAGTGAAGAACTTTCATATGGAAACTAGGTTGAAAAATGATCGTATGGCATAAGATAACCTCAAAGCAGATACTTATTTTTATTAAAATCTCTATGCGTTTTCCCAATATTGATATAGTATTAAGACAGTATAGACCTCAGTCGGCATGTTAAGGTTTATTTTTTATACTCGTTGAAGTAGGTAGGTAGGTAGGTAAGTAGGAGCCAACAAGTGGCCATTGCCCATTAACATCTAATGCCAGGTTCAAACGAACATGATTGCAAATGACTTCTTCCCCCAAAGACTAAAATGGAATATCTCATTCCACTGGCAATAGATTGGTATTGACTATACCTGTAACTTTTAAAAATTTTATATTGGGCGCATTAAAAGAAAGTCACGGTAGCCGAGTGGTTGCATAGGGCGTATTAAAAAAAAAACGATAGCCGACAGGTTGGGCGATCGGAATTTCGAGTCGAGGTCTAGTCTAGACAATTAAGTCCCTTCGTCCCACCTTCGAGAACGTTACAGGTGGTAAGCCCGTCTCCATCTTTATATCCAACGATGTAATTCATACATAAGTTTTTTGAAAAACCCATTGGTACAAGCCTGCCACCTTAGGATCGAACTCGGGTTTCTCGACGCGAAATTCCGACCACACGACCACTCGTCTATCTTGACTTTTTACTTGTAATGTTAAAAACAAAAAAAATCAAAACAAATGTTTTCTTTGTTTCAGATTCTTCGTCTATCTAGCAGTAGCTGGAAGCTCACAGCCATGGCTCATGTATAAAGCAATATCATTGTACCTCTCGTGCCATATATCATGTCGAATGTTTAACTAATATAGACCTATTCAAACTTACTCATATGCACAGGGAGGCAACAAACGTCTTCAGAGATTCGCTTAAACTACGTCAAAAATTACTACAGAGGACTACTACGTACTTTAAAGTCGTCGAGTTTGTAAAGAAAGACGCCATACGATATTTTACGTACGATTACGAAATACACCAGACATAGTATTGTAATATTATGAACATATTCATAGGCAACGATTACCATTCCAAGAATCTAGTCAAACTGAAAGCTGTTTGATTTTACGAACAACGTCTTCTGAAATAGCTCTGCTTTCATTGTTTATTTGGACAATAATTCTCATAAGCAAACGGTACGCTTAGACATTAAATTCTAGAAAACTCTATCATTTTTAACGTGAAAATAATAGTAATTTATTGTACTTGTCATTGCGAAACATTGCATATCTGAATCTGGGGAAAAGTAAATTCGAATCACAAAATGGCGGCGAAAGCTGAACCGATCGGACCACGAAATGGCCACGAGCTGGCGCCACTCAATACAAGAGCAGATGGAAGCGAGCGTCCTCATGGAGTTACAATAGTCTTACAAGGGTCGAGAGGATCCCTTCAGCGAGAAATTCCTGGCGAAGATCGAGCAGCCTGGTCGGGGAAATTGCAGTTCTTTCTGTCCATCATCGGCTATTCTGTAGGGCTGGGAAACATATGGCGATTTCCATACCTTTGTCAACAAAATGGTGGAGGTGAGATTATCTTTTTTATTATTTTTTTTTATGTATAATATAGTTAAACTGCCAAACATGTGACCAGCCATCGTTTTGTATATAAATATAACTTATTGCGTGTTACGTATAATTCTACGTTTATAATTTTGTCAGTCTGTTGAAATAAACTGTTATGTATAAAACAGTTTATCCAACTGTGGTTTACTATTACTGCAGTAGAACACTGCTGCTTGGGAATTAATATCCCGGGTATTATCGAACCCTTTCACTTCTCACGTATATTTGAAACATACAAGATTTTTGACTATGTGATATTTGATGGCGGGGTCAGGCTTACCACCAGTCACACTATCGCAAATAAGCACTTCAGTAATGTAGATCGAAATGTCTAAATTGTCAACACCTCTGACTACACCAGTAATGATGGAAACGCGTGAAGATGAAAAACGACATATTTGATTGTTGATTATGTTGACTTAAATTATATGTCGAAAGGCTCAGTACTTAAAGTTATAAAAGTCAGGTAAAAAGATAATTATAGTTTTAACCTTGGCAGCAAAGTTGTAAGTCAGTACAGTATTGATTTCGGAACGCAGACTGCATTTCTATTTAAAATGCCAGCGGTTAACGCCGCCTTACCAAGACGTCACGATCAACTTACATAGCTTATGACTCGGTTCACTTGCGGGATATAAAAGTTGAGTGTTTTTAATCCTAACTTTGGTAATTGTTTTCCTAATTTTTTAAAACTTCTCGAGTATTGGATTGAATAAAAAATATTTCCTAGTCTCATTTGCGAGACTAATGCGATGAGATAATGTAGTACACTTTGTTATCGCTGCCGCACAGGAAATTGATTGCGGAACGTTATAAAGTCTCGATAGCCGAGTGGTTGGGCGGTCGGAATTTCGAGTTAAGAGATCCGAATTCAATCCCCAGGTGGCAGGCTCGTACCAATGGGTTTTTTAAAAACTTATGTACGAATTATATCGCTGGCTTGGACATAAAGACGGCGACGGGCTCACCACCTGTCACGTTGCCCCGAAAATATCTTCGGTGGAAGGTGAGTCAAAGGAACTTAATTGTCTAGACTAGACCTCTGTCTGCCCTGTATAGCATTAAAGCAGACATAAAAAATATTTCCTAGCCTCATTAGCGAGACTAATGCGGTGAGATAATGTAGTACACTTTGTTATCGCTGCCGCTCAGGAAATTGATTGCGGAACGTTATAAAGATTTTCCAATTAAAGTAAACACAAGCTGCGCATTGAGCTGTTTCTATTTAGTTAAGTAGCCGATGCGGTGCGTGACCTCGCCGCTCCCCACTGGCTTTCAGGGGCGACCTTTTAAGGCCAAAGGCAATTAGTTGCAAATGCGGCATATTTTATTCTCAATCGATAAATAATTAAAGTCCCTAAAATTATGTGGAATCACTAGACTCAGTTCGACACTTCGTCCGCGAGTTTTAACTCAGTTAAAAAGCAAGCTATATTCAAGCAAGGAGAGGAATAAAGGTTGCTTTTATTCCGGATTTTGATTAATATAACTATAATTATCAAAATCCGTTAAGAAAAAACAATCAAATTTCTCCTACAGAAACTCAGTATTTTATAAAAAGAATTTTCAAAACAATTCAATTACAAAATATCGATTTGTCAAATTTCATTCAAATTCGTTTAGCCTTTATTGTTTCTAAAAATTAAATTTGCACTTACTTAATAGAATAGTTAATAGTGCCATGGTGATACGGTATTTTAGTACTTTGAAGGCTTTATTATAACCACACAAGAAAAGTAATTTAACAATGTGCCAGAGTACATTCTCATACAAAAAGTCATAAATTTAGTTTATGACACATAAAAATTCAGACTAGACAACGCAAAGCGGTAGCATGCCCGACGAGCAGTTATGTTGGGCGGTATTGATTTTCGACTGTCTACGCTGCTACGGTGCTACGGCGTAGTGTAGTAAATTTCTTACAATTCGGTATTATCTAAAGTAACTATATAAGTAACTCTATTTTCAAATTAAAATTATTGTCTGTAATACATAAAATATATAATGTTATACAGAAAATAATTCGTTCCTAAATTTGTTATCGGTTCGATTTTTATTTAAAATAATTTTCAAAAATCAAATAACTTCTTTTGGTTGTCTGCAATTTCTTAATTGAAATCTCGATAGTAATTTTCATGTTTTTGGCGATACGGTGTCTTAGTTGTTAGTCACCTTGCTTTTGAAGCTAAGAATTGCGGGTTCGAATCCCGCTCGGGGGCAAACATTCGTCTGATGAACCTTTTTACTCGAGTCGTGGAAGTTTTTATCAATATTTATATAAGTATATCTGATCTTTGGCTATTTTGGCCCGAGCACTAAGACGGCGATAGGCTCACCTCCTGTCATATTGTCCCAAATAGGTTCATCTAGTTTGCAGAGTGAGAAGGTGAAGACGATAACACATCAACTCGTAGTTTTCTTTGGGAATGCGGAATTTTAAACACACATACCCGATGAACCATTTTGGATAGATTCAATTTTATTAACGTAAATTGTATACCGAGAATTTGACTTACGTATTCTAGATAACTTCGAACAAGTGTGAACAATATAGAATTTTAATAGATTTTAAAACATGATCTAATGATAAAGCCAAGAGTTTTATATGCTTTTTTTTTTAATTTGTTCCATGTGCTGGTCAAATAATAATTTCTTGTCAATGGTAATACCTAAGTCCCTTATTTCTTTGCACCTGGGTAATTCTTAGCTTTCAAGGGTATATTTAAATATATTAACATTACCCATTGCCCGAAAGATACACAATAAAATTTTTCCACGTTAATATCAAGTTTATTTCGCCTACAGTAATTGTCAAGATTGAGTAGATCGTTTTGTAAATATAGCCCATCGTTGAAATTCTTTACTATTCTAAATAATTTCATATCATCATAAATTAATAAAATTGTGTAAACTTATATTGTTAATAAAAATTAAGAAGAGCAAAGGACCAAGTAAAGAACCTTGCGGGACTCCGGAGGGGAAAGGCACCCAGGAAGATAAATCCATTTAGTATTAGCGCTTGTGATCTATTAGAGATAGAGGACGTAAACCCCCTAAATAAGTCACCTCTTATGCCGACTGTCGATAACTTTTCCATTAATATAGGATAATCAATACGATCAAATGCTTTGCTATAATCGGTATACAAGGCATCGATTTGATTTCCTTTATTTGTATTATATGAAACGAAATCCGTAAATAGCAAAAGATTGGACGTAGTCGATCTTATCTAAAGAAAATCATGCTGTTGTGGAATGATGATATGTATTCATACGCCGGGTACAATTGGTTGCATACAATTCTTTCAAAGACCTATATCGACCCTAATGTACAAAATAGTTAACCTAGTTTTCTCTTTCGGTCCGTGGCATATGACTAAATTATAATAGTTTTTTAGTTTTATTTAATACTTAATATTATTATAATAGCTTAGCAATTTCAAGACAGTGTGTAACAATTTCATATCGGGAAAGTTTCGAAATTATGACATTGCGTCAGGATCAATACGTGTTAATACAACGAAAACGTTACCTTGGAAACAATTGATATTATATTACGAGTAGAACCAATACCAGGACTTATCGCGTTAAGGGAACAAAGGACAACAATAAAATAGCAATTAGACGTGACTTAGTTGTAATTGTATTTTGAGAATTAACAAGGAACAGAGCAATGTATGTCATGTTGTCCCTATCTGTGTATGTTTCTTTGTATTCTATCACGCAGAGTAACACCAAACATAGCTCTTTCAATAGCCCGCTGAGCAATTTTTCACTTCTGAGGAAGCCAACAGTGAAGGATCACGTCTCTGTTCCATAAATCATCACTAGTTATACGCACTGGTTGTATACTCACATATTGAAACAACACAAAAATAATAATTCATAATAATTTTATTAAAAGTTGATATATTTTTTATTAATCGCATCTTTCTGTGTCCGTCTGTCAACGATCAGTGCCTCCTTAAAGTATAATTTTTTACCAATTTCCGTTAAGACATTTAACCACGCTAAGACAGAAAATAGAATAGACAAGGTTACATCCACTCTTTAAGGCCTATGAATAGCAAAACAAGTTTACTCGAAGCCGAGTTACGACCCCGAGGAATAACGATGAAAATGCTGATTTTCTTACATAACGCTCTAAAAAAGTCCGCTGTAGAACATACGTCTCCTCCTTAAGGAGGATTTGTCATAATCGCCCCTTAAGGCAAGCGGATTGGCGATCGCTTTACCTGACACCTCGCTCCAACGCCGCTGCCCATTGAGCTGTTTAATTTTGGCCTGGTATTTCCCAAAATGGTAATCCTTATGTAGTGGACTATGTGCTGCAGGAAAATGGTAGCTACCTGCCAGGTCGATGTTCGTTGACCTGGGGAGGATGTCTCCTCCACAAGTGTGCGCTATCGGTAATCGTAAATATACCAATAATCGAGCGACCTTCGATAGCTCGATTGAGGATGTCGATGTGTTTCCTGAATCCGCCACTAGCGAGCTACCAATGTGGAGACATAGATGTCGCTACACCGCCATTTATAGGTAGCCATTGCCATCTACAGCACTTCCATCAGTCGCCTCTTACAGCAACCACGGAAAGAGAGTGGACAGTAGAATTATTCTAACACCGCTATGTCACGGCAGCCTCCAATCGACTTATTTAAGGAACTGTAAAAGTCAAATACAGGCTCTCTCCTGTTTGGAGGATTTTCCGTAATTTCCACGCTGACCACCCCAGCATCTCTGTCTTATTTACGCTGCTGCCATCACACGTCTACATAATTTTGGGATCCCTTTACTAAGTTCCAATTTTCTCTTAGTCATCTCTTACGACATGTTTGTAAAAATAATCCTAAATTATTTCGAAAGGAATCAGATATAATTAATCGTAATAGACGATATAAACATAAAATCTACGTACCAAAGTCAAAAATAACACTAATGTCCGTAAATGCTGTATGGCTCCAAATATATACAACAAACTAGTACAAAATTGGAGACTCTTGTCTGATGACTGTTACTTGAAAATAAGTTGAAAAAACCCCTGACTGAAAAATGTTATTATTAAATTGACGATTTCCTTAGAGATAATATACCTTTGGTATATACATGTATAAATTGTGATTGATATTTCTTGACATTTGTTGTTTAATTATTGGTATTATTGACAATTATTATAATTTACATATTCTGCTAATTATTATATTTTAATACTGTTTACATAATTAAATTAAAGAGATAAATAAAATTTCATAACTGTTTACATGAACTAAAAAGTTTCTATTAAAATTTATTATATTTTTTTACATTGTAATTAAACTTTTGCATGCCTCAATGAGGCAGAATGTATAAGGCTATATTTTATAAAATATTGAGAACTAATGTTACCTACATACTGGCAAATAAGTGTTTGATTGATAGACACCCATTATATCATCTATTACAACATACATCATTTGTATTGTGGTATTACAACCTCTATAGTTATATACTGTCCATTTATATTGACGTGCTAACAACTTTGCAGTATGCACTGTCGGACGCACTCTGATAAGCCGATTTAAATCCAGCCTTCCAAGATAGTAGCTCAATTCTTTACTGTTTTATTTGTATACAAATTCTTTTAATACAAAATTATGCACGTACAAAGCTAACGGCGACAGTTAATGCTCGTTCTTGCTCAAATGAAAAAAGTCTATCCCTCGAAATTCCGACCACCCAATCACTCGGCTATCGTGGCTAATAACTATTATAATTAAACACTAACGTGGCAATAAATTACTTGTTTGTTCAAACAAGATCCGGTTAAATATGGATTAAAAAACTAAAACTATGATAGTTCTAAATAAGATACACCTCAGATATCAGTATTGAGTATATATTTCTTTTTAATGAATAATAATTTAAGATTTAATAGTTTAGTCTAGACAATTAAGTCCCTTTGACCCACCTTCCACCGAAGATATTTTCGGGACAACGTGACAGGTGGTGAGCCCGTCGCCGTCTTTACGATGTAATTCGTACAAAAGTTTTTGGAAAACCCATTGGTACGAGCTTGCCACCTGGGGATCGAACTCGGGTCTCTCGACTCGAAATTCCAACCACCCAGACACTCGGCTATCGTGGCTTTAGATTACTCCAATGGAAATAATAATAAGGTTTATTTTTATCCCCTTCATGATGCCTTTAGTGTTAAATTCATTACTCATTTATTGGTAACTTAGTTTTGTACTTAAATAAGGTTTTATTTATACTGTAAGGGCCGAAATTGAACGAAAAAAGGACCACCTTTTGCGATGAAAGTACCATGGTGGGCGAACTAAAAGATCGATAAAACCCACTTGAACGAACACATAGCTGACGTCAAATATACTCGCAGGCGCTCTGGGAAGTCGTTTGGAGTAGATACTAAATAATAAAAATTTAGAAAAATAAAATAAATATAAATATCTTCACGCAATTCCTAATACATGGTTAGACAGAGGTCTAGTCTAGACAATTTAGTCCCTCCAACCCACCTTCCACCAAAGATATTTTCGGGACAATGTGATAGGTGGTGAGCCCGGTGACGTCTCTATGTCCACGCCAACGATATAATTCGAACAAAAGTTTTTGAAAAATCCATTGGTACGAGCCTGCCACCTAGGGGAAATTCAGACCACCCAACCACTCGGCTATCGTGACTTACCTTAGTTAGGTTTATTAAAAATTATCTCTGAAAATAGTAACGGAAATTTGATATTATGATTTTTAATCGTTCTAAAACGCGCTAACTAAAAGTTCTGTGCTATTAGTAACGCAGCGACCTTTGTTTATTTCCGATTCCATTAGACAAGTGCTTTAGCTACTAGATTAGGAACATTGCAATGTATGTCATATTGAGCCCGTCGACGTTCCTATGTCCTCGCCAACGATATAATTCGTACATAAGTTTTGAAAAATTCATTGGTACAAGCCTGCCACCTGGGGGAAATTCCGACCACCCTACCACTCGGCTATCGTGACTTACCTTAGTTAAGGTTATTAAAAATATCTTTGAAAATAGTAACGGAAATTTTGTATTATGATTTTCAATCGTTCTAAAACCCGCTGACTAAAAGTTCTGTGCAATAAGTAAAGCAGCGACCGATTTAAATCATCATAAATTTCTCCACAGGCGCATTCCTGATACCGTTTCTCATAATGCTAGTGCTAGAAGGCATCCCGCTGTTTCTGATAGAGATGGCAATCGGTCAGAAGATGCGGCTGGGCTCCCTGGGGGTGTGGAACACGATACACCCGTGGCTCGGCGGCATCGGGATATCCAGTTGCATAGTCACACTGTTCGTGGCCTTGTACTACAATGTTATTATCACCTGGGTTTTCTTCTACTTGTTTAATAGTATTCGGGTGAGTAGTTTGTCATCGTTTAAATTATAATCAATAGTTTAAGATGCTATAGAGTTAATATTGTTAATTGCATAATGCAAAATGCAAAATGTATTCGGCGACGGGCTCAGCACCTGTCACTTTGTCCCGAAAATATATTCGGTGAAAGGTGGGTCGAAGTGACTTAATTGTCTAGACTTGACCTCTGTCTACCCCTGTATTGGGAATTGCGTGAAGATATTATTATTATTATTATACAAAATGTATTCTATTATTTTTGTTAGATTAACACCTAGAATAATTTTAATTAGGCATTAAATTTTAATAAGGCATTGGGACAATCTAGCAAGCGAATCGGCGATAGCAAGTGAATACCGACTCATATGTATCCGCGACACAATAGGAGCTGTAATTTGTCAGCCTTTAAATAATATAAGATATTAACAAATGAAGGTAAGGAGGAGAAACGCGAACCCCGGCCAGCGATACTTAATTTTGTTCCTGTAAATGAAGGAAACACAGCAAAATTTCCTTTCTAACTCTCTCTCTTCCCGTGGTATCGTAAGAGGCGACTAATGGAAAAGCCATTACCATTGGCTACCGAAACATAATTAATAAGTCACGATAGCCGAGTGGATGAGTGGTCAGAATTTAGAGTCAAGAGACTGGAGTTCGATTCCCAAATGGCAGGCTAGTACCAATGGTTTTTTTTAAAAAAACTTATATACGAATTATATACGAAAATATCTTCGATGGAAGGTGGGACAATGGGCCTTAAATGTCTAGACTAGACCACTGTCTAACCCTGTATTGGAAATTGCATGAAGATATTTGTCTTTTTAAAACACAGAAAAATATTTTGCGCTTCAGCTCTAAGATTTAGTTTGTCACATATCATGGGGTGAAGGACCACTTTATAGAACAAGGTCAGCCTAGCGCGCACGTGCACTTCAGAAGGTTCTAACGTTTAATGCCTTCCCTTTGTAATAATAAACAAAGTAAGTATATCTCTGTATATCTCTGAGCAGTGGTAACAAGTCACGATAGCCGAGTGGTTGAGTGGTCAGAATTTAGAGTCAAGAGACTGGAGTTCGATTCCCAAATGGCAGGCTAGTACCAATGGTTTTTTTTAAAAAAACTTATATACGAATTATATACGAAAATATCTTCGATGGAAGGTGGGACAATGGGCCTTAAATGTCTAGACTAGACCACTGTCTAACCCTGTATTGGAAATTGCATGAAGATATTTATTTATTACTATTATTTAATTGTCAAACAAATTGTCAATTTCAAACAGTTATCAGCGGACCAGCTACCCTGGGCTCACTGCCCGCAGGACAACAGTTCCGCCGAAATCGAGTGCAACAAGGCCTCAGCAACGGTCTACTACTGGTACCGAGAAGCCTTGGACGCGTCGCCGAGCATCGAAGACCCAGGAGTACCGCGCTGGTGGATCGTCCTCTATCTCTTACTGGCCTGGATTATCGTATTCTTCATTGTCATGAAGGGCATCCAGAGTAGTGGCAAGGTAATTGTTTGATGACATAAATAGAAAAAATTTCACAATATTTTTTTTATCTTCACTCGTTTCCAATTGTAGTGTAGATTCAGTAGTTTCGCCGAAAATTTTACAGGTGTTATTTTAGGGGCTACGTTACTGGTGGTAAGCCTGTCGCCGTCACAGTCTCCAAGTTAAACTATACAAATCTTACATAAGACTGCAAAAACTTGTTGGTATGGACCAAAGATACGGATCTTCATACTGGCTTACATGGCAGTTGAAAATGTTTTGATTAAATTATTTTCGAGAGTTTTCTTTTGTTTTTAAAATGCATTTCATTGTAAGATTCTAATAAATAATACAGATATATATAATAACAATAATGTATTTTTTAAAAACTTATATACGAATTATATACGAAAATATCTTCGGTGGAAGGTGGGACAATGGGCCTTAAATGTCTAGACTAGACCACTGTCTAACCCTGTATTGGAAATTGCATGAAGATATTTATTTATTACTATTATTTAATTGTCAAACAATTGTCAAAAAATTGTCAATTTCAAACAGTTATCAGCGGACCAGCTACCCTGGGCTCACTGCCCGCAGGACAACAGTTCCGCCGAAATCGAGTGCAACAAGGCCTCAGCAACGGTCTACTACTGGTACCGAGAAGCCTTGGACGCGTCGCCGAGCATCGAAGACCCAGGAGTACCGCGCTGGTGGATCGTCCTCTATCTCTTACTGGCCTGGATTATCGTATTCTTCATTGTCATGAAGGGCATCCAGAGTAGTGGCAAGGTAATTGTTTGATGACATAAATAGAAAAAATTTCCAATTGTAGTGTAGATTCAGTAGTTTCGCCGAAAATTTTACAGGTGTTATTTTAGGGGCTACGTTACTGGTGGTAAGCCTGTCGCCGTCACAGTCTCCAAGTTAAGCTATACAAATCTTACATAAGACTGCAAAAACTTGTTGGTACGGACCAAAGATACGGATCTTCATACTGGCTTACATGGCAGTTGAAAATGTTTTGATTAAATTATTTTCGAGAGTTTTCTTTTGTTTTTAAAATGCATTTCATTGTAAGATTCTACTAAATAATACAGATATATATAATAACAATAATGTATTTTTAAACTTGTATACGATTTATATCGTTGGCTTGGATATAAAGACGGCGACAGGCTTACATTTATATATTATATATTGTCCCAAAAAATTTATTCGATGAAAAGTACATCGAAACAACTCAATTGTCTAAACCTCTGTCTATCCCAGTATTGGGAATGGCGTGAAGATATTTGTCTTTTTTAAAACACAGAAAAAATATTTTGCGCTTCAGCTCTAAGATTTAGTTTGTCACATATCATGGGGTGAAGGACCACTTTATAGAACAAGGTCAGCCTAGCGCGCACGTGCACTTCAGAAGGTTCTAACGTTTAATGCCTTCCCTTTGTCATAATAAACAAAGTAAGTATATCTCTGTATATCTCTGAGCAGTGGTAACACAACAAGTCACGATAGCCGTGTGGTTGGGTGGTCGGAATTTCGAATAGAGACCCGAACTCGAACCCCAGGTGGCAGGCTCGTACCAATGGGTTTTTAAAAAACCTATGTACGAATTATATCGTTAACTTGGACATAAAGACGGCGACGGGCTCACCACCTGTCACGTTATCACGAAAATATCTTCGGTGGAAGGTGGGTCGAAGGGACTTTTTTGTCTATACTAGACCTATGTCTACCCCTGTATTGGTAATTGCGTGAAGATATTTATTTATTTGTTTATTTACAGTGGTAACCTAGTGCTCAGGAGGCTTTTTTAGAACGCAGGTGATGTAGGTTCCGCGTTGTTAATAGCAAATTTATTAAATTATAGAAGTCGTGGCAAACTCCACATGTAAGAAATACCATAAATACAATTTCAGCTTTTCTATGTTCTATATAAAGGCATTTTATACGGAATTTTACGGTAAAGGGAAAATCGGCAAAATAAGGTATTTTTATGGAATGATTTATTTTATTGAATGGAGTATTCTCCGTGTTGAATGTCTTTCCACAAGCATACCCTTTCTCTTTCTCACATCATTTAACTAATTACGAAGCGTGACCGGGTTAAATTAGAAGGGTGTGAAATTAACGAGCTTTTACAAATAAATTAACAGTCCTTATTCCTGTTTATTATTATTAGTTATTCCTGGTATTGTTCCTGGTTATTAAGTATCATGTGGTAACGGTATAAGAATATTGCCACCTCTTTCCTTCCCGCCGCTGTCGTAATAGGTCACTAAGGGAAACAGCCTTAAATACCGTTATGGCAACCGATAGATTGCGGGATACCAATCTCTAAAATTATCAGACAAAAATATTCAGACCGAAGATGGGCAGCAGCCTCTAAGATGCGAGTGGTCTGCTACTGCGATCGCCAATCCGCTTACCAAGCGTGTCCATTATGGCAAATCCTCCCTATGGGAGAGATATAAGTCCTGCAGTGGACTTTAATAGGCTGTTATGTATGCATGTACGTTATGTATTCCTATTTACGTTTCCAAAGAAATACATGGGCTACATTAATCACCATTACATAAATTGTTACCTTTTTTGGGCTACGACGAACTCAATATTTTTAACAAAAATTCATTTTTTAATAAATAAATATATCGATAGACAAATCGTCACATACATTGAAACGTCCAATCGAACCCGGGACCGCAGAGTTGGTGGCACGTTGAAAACCTGCGTGTGTGCCACTCGACCATGGAAGTCATTGCATTAGTATTATATTTATAGTATTGCTTTGTGTCCAGGTTGTGTACTTCACGTCTCTGTTCCCCTACGCCGTGCTGACCATATTCTTCGTCCGTGGCATCACTCTACCCGGCTCCGCTGATGGAATTCTGCACATGTACAAACCTAAAGTATGTATACTTCATACTTTTCTAGTGTTATATTTTTCTACCTATAAGAATAAATAAAATCTATCCAATTCTGACCAGAACTCAAAGCCAAAACTCATGGCATATTTCAAAGTCAAAGTCAAAACAATGGTATTCAATTTAGGTTTGTAGAGCTTTAAGCTTTTATGATCGTCAGACACTACGCCGATACCAAGACCTATTCAGGGAGGTAACGCCAAGTTACTTTGGATCTATTCTTTTTCTTCTTTTATTTAATTGTTTTTGTATGAGTCATATGTAAAAGCATCTTTTGTGTAATAAATTATACATAAAATAATTTTGTGTTACAATATTTATGTATAGTAGCATAGTAGCCTCATTTAGCGGGCGTGCGGGATCTTAATATTTTTAACAAAATTTCATTTTTAATAAATAAATATATCGATAGACAAATCGTCACATACATTGAAACGTCCAATCGAACCCGGGACCGCAGAGTTGGTGGCACGTTGAAAACCTGCGTGTGTGCCACTCGACCATGGAAGTCATTGCATTAGTATTATATTTATAGTATTGCTTTGTGTCCAGGTTGTGTACTTCACGTCTCTGTTCCCCTACGCCGTGCTGACCATATTCTTCGTCCGTGGCATCACTCTACCCGGCTCCGCTGATGGAATTCTGCACATGTACAAACCTAAAGTATGTATACTTCATACTTTTCTATTGTTATATTTTTTCTACCTATAAGAATAAATAAAATCTATCCAATTCTGACCAGAACTCAAAGCCAAAACTCATGGCATATTTCAAAGTCAAAGTCAAAACAATGGTATTCAATTTAGGTTTGAAGAGCTTTAAGCTTTTAAGATCGTCAGTCACTACGCCGATACCAAGACCTATTCAGGGAGGTAACGCCAAGTTACTTTGGATCTATTCTTTTTCTTCTTTTATTTAATTGTTTTTGTATGAGTCATATGTAAAAGCATCTTTTGTGTAATAAATTATACATAAAATAATTTTGTGTTACAATATTTATGTATAGTAGCATAGTAGCCTCATTTAGCGGGCGTGCGGGATCTTAATATTTTTAACCATCTAACGAATTTATTTCTCTGTCGACTTTTGTGACAACCACAAAATAGGCGAAAAATTTTTTTTACTTTCCATAATTTGCTGCACCGGTTTTTCTTTATGGTTCTATTCCATTATTAAAAAAGTACTACTTTTTTAACTATGCAATTTTCTTTTCAGCTCGAGAAACTTCTCGATCCGACAGTGTGGTTGGATGCTGCGACTCAGGTGTTCTATTCGTTCGGTCTCGCGTTCGGTTCCCTGATAGCATTCGGTTCCTACAACCCGCCTAACAACAACTGCGTCCGCGACGTGCTGCTAGTGTCAGTCTGTAACGCTCTCACCGCTATCTATGCCTCCGTCGTGATATTCAGCATCCTCGGCTTCAAAGCATATACTATGGTTGAGAAGTGCATGACCAAGTAAGTGAGATTGCCTTTAAAATATTAATCCTTTGTGCCAAGTGCCAGTCACGCATAGCAAACAATTTTGAGGATCGTCAGACACTACGCCGATACCAAGACCTATTCAGGGAGGTAACGCCAAGTTACTTTGGATCTATTCTTTTTCTTCTTTTATTTAATTGTTTTTGTATGAGTCATATGTAAAAGCATCTTTTGTGTAATAAATTATACATAAAATAATTTTGTGTTACAATATTTATGTATAGTAGCATAGTAGCCTCATTTAGCGGGCGTGCGGGATCTTAATATTTTTAACCATCTAACGAATTTATTTCTCTGTCGACTTTTGTGACAACCACAAAATAGGCGAAAAATTTTTTTTACTTTCCATAATTTGCTGCACCGGTTTTTCTTTATGGTTCTATTCCAGTATTAAAAAAGTACTACTTTTTTAACTATGCAATTTTCTTTTCAGCTCGAGAAACTTCTCGATCCGACAGTGTGGTTGGATGCTGCGACTCAGGTGTTCTATTCGTTCGGTCTCGCGTTCGGTTCCCTGATAGCATTCGGTTCCTACAACCCGCCTAACAACAACTGCGTCCGCGACGTGCTGCTAGTGTCAGTCTGTAACGCTCTCACCGCTATCTATGCCTCCGTCGTGATATTCAGCATCCTCGGCTTCAAAGCATATACTATGGTTGAGAAGTGCATGACCAAGTAAGTGAGATTGCCTTTAAAATATTAATCCTTTGTGCCAAGTGCCAGTCACGCATAGCAAACAATTTTTGAGGATCATTCGCGTAACGACTTGTAAAAGCAGGGAATTGGCCTCCCCTTTAAAGATGGGGGAGTCTCTACAAAGTGGGTGGATCTAGATCAAAGATCCGTCTAACAAATTTACCTTTACTTACAATTTGTTACTATCCCTTTAAAGTTATGTACTTATTATATAGTTTTATATATATTTTTAAATATTATTTTATAAAATATTTATAACCATGAATGAATGAATGAATGAATGAAATATGCTTTATTGTACACCAAAAACATTAAATGAACAAACGACATACAAAAATTAATTAAGGTACAATTGGCGGCCTTATCGCTTTAAAGCGATTTCTTCCAGGCAACCACGTTGCAGAGGATACAATGACCTGCGAGAAGAGGGTGAGGTGTACGAAAAATTTCTAATATATAATATACATATACACATACATACACATATACATACATATACACATTATATATACATACTAAAAGTCAGGAAGAAATATACGAAAAAATCATATTATTAATTTTACGCCATATTTTTTTCTGATACACGATCCTGCTATTTATTCTCTATTTCGCCCAGAGTTGAAGGGCAGAAAATGCTATAAGGCATCAAGTCTGCCCATTGATACCTTTTGTATAAATGTGTCAATATATAATAAATAAATAAACAGGATTGATCTTTAAATATTGACTAAAGACTTTCTGCTTGTGAGCCTCCGTGACTGCCTCCGTGACAAAATCATCTAGCAAACATTTCTCAACAAGAAAATCTCTCTTCCACAAAAATATAAGTAAGGTACTTAAAAAATGTATTACGATACTATTACAAAATAATACAAGTAAGACAACAAGAAATTGAATATAAAAGACGTTGAGGCACTGACGGCCTTTAACCTTGTATTTGACTTAAATAATTAGATTCCTTACGTCATCGATTTTGTGTTTCTCCCGTTACTTACTTTTCGGAGAATAAATTAACAGAGAATTGAATTATGTGCGACTGTCGCTTATTTTATTTACGTATAATAAAAATACAAATTTAATATAACAACATAAAATGTCGTACACAAGGAACAGAATAATGTCAGGAAAATACCAATTAGTGAGCAGACCTTTTTATATTTTAATAACATTTTCATATACATGATTAATGAGTCACGAAAGCCGAGTTGTTGGGTGATCGGAATTTCGAGTCGAGAGACCCGAGTTCGATCCCCAGGTGGCAGTACCAATGAGTTTTTCAAAAACTTATGTACGAATTTCATCGTTGGCTTGGACATAAAGGCGGCGACGGGCTCACCACCTGTCACGTTGTCCCGAAAATATCTTCGGAGGAAGGTGGGTCTCTGTCTACCCCGGCATTGGGAATGGCGTGAAGAATTTTTTTCATATTCTTTATGACCAAATTTAATTTTGTGAATAGTGACCAAATTTCCACCAAATTTCGTGCAGTAATTTAGCCACGAATACGCGAAAAACGTACTTAAACAGACAAAGCAACGTTATTTTTTCATTTGAATACCTATAAATAACTTAAATTAAAGACTAGTTGCCATAGCTATCCGGTGAACTAAAATTGAGCTACTTTCTAGAGGGCCCGTAAAAGTCCTTTGAAGGACCTATCCTAGACTTAGCCTCTTACGTAAGAGGGATTTGTCATAATGGCCCATCTATAAATTACGTCTCAAGTTAAGTGACGTAATTTATAGATGGGCTTTTATGGCACGGTGCGAGGAGCTGGTCTTATACTATGACATTGTGACAACGGGTGTTGACAATGGTCATAGACAGATTCCTGATGTCACCGATCGAAATCTAAGGTATTAAAAGCCTTAAAAAGTCTCTTAAAAAGTACTTTTAAGATCATCATCATTATAATTCCTAGTGAAAGTCCTCTGCATGGCATACTCGTAAGACTCTCCCGTACGGAAGGATTTGCCATAAACATTACGCTTAGCAAGCGAATTGGTGTTTGCAATACACCCCGTGGTGAGCCCGTCGCCGTCTTTATGTACTAGCCAACTTTATAAATCGTCCATAAGTTTAGAAAAAACTCAAGGCTCGTACTTGAGGAACGAGCACGGGTCTCTTGACTCGAATTCCGATTACGTAACGTAATTGATCAATTGCCCCTTGTCCCGTTCGATTTATCCAATATTTATCCGGTTTAGCGTAGGTTATTCCGCCGTTAACAAAATGGCATCTGACTGTTGTTATTTTTATGTTCCTTCTTCATCTCTTAATCTTGGGAAGAAACCGGATGGTAAAATTCTTACGCTAATGCCATACAACATTTTATTACATCAATAAAACTTAAAGCTATATCATAAAGAAGGAATATTTTGCTGCTACCAGTTGTAACCGTATATTCGCGTAAGTACGTTTTATTATGAAAGCATTTTTATGAGTACTTCATCCTAAAGGTGGGACGTAGTGAATTCAATCAATAGGCAGAATTTTAAGTTCATATTGCTATAGAAAACGGGACTGTTAGACCTTCGTCTCATGTAGGTTATTAAAAACATATTCTTTTCTTTATGGATAGATCATTTACATACGAGAGCTAAGGGAGGTTATAGATATGATTTTGGACGTGTGAATATGGAATTATGGAGAGTTTATACATTGCGGTTATGTCTACGGAACTCGAATATTCGATGCAATTTTTATTGAATATTTAAGCATGAAGGTCATTTTGGACTTTTTGTTACTAAATTAATGGGAAATTGAAAATCAACTGCCCTGGTCAGTCGAATGTTTTAAATTTCTCTTTAATCGAATATTCAAATTATTTCGAATTATCCAGTTATTCTAATTGCGAATTCGTACAACGTCAACTGTGAATGAATCTTGATGTGTGAATCTTGATCATTTAATTATTTGAGTGTCTATGTGGCAATGTAATATGACAATTAATTATATGTCTTTTTTAAGGTCCGCCTTAGAAATTCTTCGAAATCGTTTTTTTTTATTTCGAACATCTAATATACCTTATATTATACGCGGCTCTATAACATCCTGGTTACTACCTGTTACAATTTATCTTAGCGACTACGTCATCTGACGGACGATACATATCCTATTTCGTAACTCCGGTGATAGTAATTTTAATTTACGCCTCGTTGCATACCGAAACAATTTATAGGTCTTGTGCCTTTACTTTTCGTTCACGAAGGTGGTGAGTAAGATAGCCGGGGATCCACTCGGCCTCTCATCCTACTCCCCTTTCTTCCTTTAACTCTCAACACTGCTACTGCTCCTCTGATGTTGCGAATGTAACCTACCTTTCGGGTGAATTACAAATTTATAACTCTCGTGATATTTGTTCCAGAGAAATAAAAGTTCTCGCGATGCACCATATCAGTGGTTTCAATTTGAACTCCACATATGACTACTACAAGGAGGAATATCCAAACTTGAACAGCACCGTCACCTCAGCACTGAATCTTACAGGCTGCACTATGAGCAGGCAGCTGGAAGAGGTAATACTAAAATAATTTATTGTCCCTTTACATATACAGAATACTAATTAGCTTGATTTTCCACGTGAGGTTAGAATTGACCACCCCTTTCATTCCGCGGAATCAAAGGCGGAAAAAATTGACAATCACAATGGTTTGGTTTGAGTTGGCTTGACCATTACGAAAGATGCTAGACCAAAATTAAGTTCATCGGTGACGGGCAGCGGCGTCTCAGATGCTATTTTGGTAGTACTATCGCCAATTTGAATCCGCTTGCCAAGCGTAACGATTACGGCTTATCCTCTCATACAGAAGTGGCCTATGAATTTCATAGGGCATTGTATACGGCCGCGATTTGAGAATACGTCACCAACTTTCTTCTCGTAGGTGTCGTAAAACGAATCTAAGAGTCTTAATGTATATTTTTAGTGGCAATATATGTCTCTTTTCGTTTTTCAGGCGGCAGAAGGCACTGGTCTCGCGTTCATAGTGTTCACTCAAGCGATCCTCAAACTGACACCGGCGCCGTTTTGGTCAATTATATTCTTCTTAATGCTGCTCTCCCTCGGTCTGGGCAGCCAGATTGGTATTATGGAGGGCATGCTCTGCACTATTTTCGATATCGATTTCTTCAAGAGGATGAGCAAACCAGTTATAACTGGTAAGTTTTTTTGGTGCATCTTTTGACGAACCGATAGCCTAGTGTTTATGACCCTGCCTTCGAAGCTATGGATTGCGAGTTCGAATCTCACAAGTGGTGAAAAGTAAAGGTTTGTGTGATGAATAATGCTTGTAATTTTTTTTCATTTGTCTATGTAGGTATATATGTAGCTCTTATTGCCATCTATTCGCCAGAATCCAACTTTCGGTGCTTTGTGTAAAGTCAGATGGAGCGGACCTACAATACATTTTTCCTAAGAATGCTAGCTTCCATCCGATATGTAAGTTAGTTTAGTAGGTTGTTTGTAACCATGGTATGTTACGTTATAATGACATGATAAGTTGTCAGTTGTATAAAAGTAATTAGCTATAATTATATGGGAACAATAAGTGGACTATATAACTACTATATATCACGTTCTCCTAAAAACTATAAAATTTAAATAAAATTAATCAACTCCGAGATCAGGGAAATGAAGCTATTGAGGTGGGCAGTATTTAGATATAATTTTTATTTATTTGTTTCCAGGCGCAGTATGCACGTTCTGTTTCTTGGTGGGGCTGATATTCACTACAGGAGCTGGAGAATACTGGCTCAAGATGTTCGACTCGTTTGCCGGCACCATCGGACTTGTAGTCGTCGCCTTACTGGAAATGGTTGCCGTTGTCTACATTTATGGACATGAGAAGTGAGTTTAGATATGTGTAATATGACAAGCACACAGTTTCATCCAAGAACACACACACCGCGTAAAAGTCTCTCTCTGAAGGTCTAGACAATGAAGTCCTTTCGACCCACCTTTCAATGCAGCCTTTTTGTGACAACGCGACAGGTGCTGAGATTATCGCCGCCTTATTTTCCAAAGCCAAATTTTTAAATTTCTATTATAGAACTCTTTGAATATAGAACCTCTAAGGCAGGATGTACATGGAATGTACATGTATAAAGAGGAACAATAAAGTATTGGCAACTTCCTACATTGAGCGGTTTTTTTTATTATTCTTTCTTTCTTAGTGACCGAATCTAATGCCACAAAACAATCTGCAGATTCTCGAACGACATCTACGAGATGACCGGGTACCGTCCGGGCTGGTACTGGCAAGTGACGTGGCGCTACGTGGGACCCTTCATCGTCACCTGCATCCTGTTGTCTTCTCTCGTCTTCATGCTGATCAATCCACCGACTTACGGTGCTTGGAATGCTGCTGAGGTATTTACTGCATTTACTTTAAGTCTTTTAAAGTCCACTGCAGATCATAGGCTTTGGGGTCTTTTAGTATTCGATTATCTATTATCGCCACTGTTGCAATGCGATTGGCGATTACAAAACAATTCACATCATAAAAACAGAAAATATTGGTAATGGTTAAATAATTAAAAACGATATAGGTACCGACTAGTTGCGGTCCTGTCGGAGGTCCTTTACCTGATAAAGTGGTATGAATTCACGGTTGTGCCCCGACTCGCATCAATGTTTAGCCGTTTTTAATTATTTAATAAGTAATGTCGATGGAAGTATTAATAGAATACAGAAATCTTGTGTATTTTATTTCCTTAGTTACATTATATTTATTAATTAATGTAAAATTTAAAAAAAGTCAACTGTCACTGATACAACTGACAACTTGACATAGATTTTTAAATCATGCAAGTCATGCCGAACTTTTAGTATTAAATTAATGGGAAATTTAAAAACTCGTCCGTCACTGTGGTTCGGAGGTAAGAGCTTACTACGTTACGGAAGCGTAGCGGTTTCTAATCCCCCGTGTTAATAATTTTTTTAAATTTCTCATTAATTTAATAACAAAAATTATACATTATTTAATTTAGTAGCTTAATAATTTTGAACTCTGAACACACGTTTAAATCACTTAGGGGCGAGTGGAGAAGACCCCGTACCCTAACTGGGTGCTCGGCATAGCCGCGGCCATGATCCTGGCTGGAGTTCTGCCCATCCCGCTGGTGCTGGTGCTGCGCCGCTTCCAGTGCCTGGCGCTCGACGTCGACATCCACCACGGCTCCATCCGCAGGATCGAGACCACCGTCTCAACTAAAGAGATGATGAGCGATCAGGACGTGAGTGGGCCAGGTTTTATTTTGACTTCGCACTTTGAACAGGACTCTAGTAAATTATGGCGATTCGATAGAATATTTTTTAGTAAAGTAAGATCAGCAGCTGTAATTTAGGTGGTCCACTCCGCTGCCTAGAAACATTCCGTGTTAGGACCAAGCATCTAGCTGTGTTTCGATTTAAAAATAAGAATACCATACACTACCTATCCATATACAACATACAACAAGGAATTCATCTTAGTCCTCAATTATAACTATGCATGTTATAACTATGCACTAATTTACCATGAGGCAAAATTTTAGCTAATTTTTGAGTCTGGAAACAAACCACCGACTGAATTCTTCTTTTTACACCCTATCAAAAGTTTTCTGCTGAACATAAGCTTTTTCGAAAACGGAACGGTTACGAACGGTTACGGTGGAACGGAGAATTTATAAAAGCCACGATAGCCGAATGGTTGGGTGGTTGGAATTGCGAGTCAGCTCGCTCCCCCAGCAGAAGAGCTCGAACCCCAGACGGCAGGCTCGTATCAATAGGTTTTTCAAAAAACTTATGTACGAATTATATCGTTAGCTTGGACATAAAAACGGCGACGGGCTCACCACCAGTCACGTTGTCCCGAAAATATCTTCGGTGGAAGGTGGGTCAAGGGGCTTAATTGTCTAGACTAGACTTCTCTCTACCCCTGTATTGGGAATTGCATGAAGATATTATTTATTAAATATTGAATTTCATGAAGATATTATTATACATGGAACGATCCCGACTGACACAGACGGGATTCAAATCTAAAGGCTACATCCCCTATACAGTGGCGACACTCCTACCTCGGATCTGCCGTATCTCACGCTCATCAGTTAAAATTTTTAAATCTCTCTTCTTATTTCCCTTTTAGTAGCGTTGGCGACAACTACCAGAAGTTATTCGAACTTCTAACTCAACGTTCAATGCCATGAAGACATCAATACGATAAAATCGACAACCTCCGTGGTCGAATGGCTTTCACATTGGTTTTCATAATTTCGCCAGCTCAAAGGTTACGGGTTCGATTCCCGGACGAGTCGATGTAGAAAACCACTTTTTACACTATCTCGGGTTGAGGTGTTTGTGTGTGTTTGTGTTTGGGTCGGGTCTTCGATGTTTCTGATACCATAACTTACATTGGGAGCACGTTGTGTGATGTTGTTACGTATATATTTATAAAATGCATACTGTAATACGTATATAGTATAGTATGTATTTATAAATGTAAATATTTCAAGTGTAAATGGTACTTACCGACATTAAAAAAGTATACAAGCAATGCTAATAACATTACTAATATTCCTGCTAAACTGCTAAAATATTCTGGAGTTGTTCAGGGCAATAGTGGAATTCTTGGTAATGCCAGATACAATATCATTCAAATACATTCATACATACATAACGGCCTATTAAAGTCCACAGCAGGACATATGCCTCTACCATAGGGAGGATTTGCCATAATCGCCACGCATGGCTATACGCCAATACGCCATACACACGCTTGAATATATATCATATATGATTCTAATAATTAACGTTAAATGTATTGGCTTTCGTAGAAATACAATAATGCAACTGAAATAACCAATATGATTTACAGATATTTTTATTATTAATACTGTCATAATTACATAACGATATTCATAATTCTAGAAATTAACCATCTTCTCTGCAATATCTGCAATACAAAGATGTTATAAGTTTTGCTTAGCATTGTAAGTTTTAAATTAATCGCAGTTATTTTATCACGGTATAATGAATAATCATTCGATTAATTTAGTAGCCGTGTTTACTCAGATATTAAAAATATTAAAAAGCAATACCTTTTCTTAATAACGATTCTTATTAAATACAATATTATTTCACTTGTTGGGCGTAACCGAATATCAGGTATACGTATAGGATTACCTATACGTATACCTGATATTCGGTTCACAAACGTTATTTATTTAAAAAAAAAAAATATCTTCACGCAATTCCCAATACAGGGGTAGACAGAGGTCAAGTCTAGACAATTAAGTCCCTTTGACCCACCTTCCACCGAAGATATTTTCGGGACAACGTGACAGGTGGTGAGCCCGTCGCCGCCTTTATGTCCAAGCCAACGATGAAATTCGTACATAAGTTTTTTGAAAAACTCATTGGTACTGCCACCTGGGGATCGAACTCGGGTCTCTCGACTCGAAATTCCGACCACCCAACAACTCGGCTATCGTAACTTTATTTATTTATTATATTAATAACAAATAAATAATAACGTTATTTATTTGTTATATTAATAACAAATAAATAACGTTTGTGAATCTTTTCTTACATATCCTTTGCCTACATAAGTAAGATATTTTTATTAATAAATATGCTATGCTTATTTTCACAAAATATTTCATTTGTCACTACCAGTCATTTTCATCATAGCTGATACTAACTTAAATAACCGCCAGGTAGCCAGCTGAGTGAAATTTAAGACGTCATTGTTTGAAGTAGCAACGCACAGTTCGACGAAAGAAAAACCTCAATTGTATCGGTTTTTGTACCTAATTGAACTGTCTGAGTCATACTATAATTGGTAATAAGTCTTAAACTACTTGTCAATTGCAAAGGTTAGTTATTAGAGTTAGTTTTTAATAGGTTACACGTTACACACGGTGATCTAAGCAGAAAATATTGTCACCTTCGAACGCTTAAAAACTATGTTACATTTTTCATTACTTATAATTCATAACATCATATGAGTTAGATACAATATTTCATTGTACTAATACCATTGCAATCATCGCTGAGTTTTCTTAACTAGATTTCGTGGATAGTACAGACAGTAACCTAACATTATTACCACTTAATAAGAGCTAACAAGATAGATGGGTGCCTATATACTTTCATGTCGCTTTCATCCGCTACTGTGTTTAACCCCGCTATGTGTGCGTGGCGATACAGGTGCTATCGCCTGAGAACGCGCCACCAGCGCCCGCACAGCTCGTCGCCGAAGCAGCTGGAACTAAGTTCACAATTGGAGACTTTGATGTAAGAACCCCGTAGAATATGAATTGTTTTGTGTTCAGTTTCCGTCGAAACTACTGTACATTGAATTTATTTGAAAGTTCGTCTTTGAATGAAGTGAAGATAATTTTATGTGAAGATAAACTTATATTTTTAATATAAAAATATGTTTTTAAATACTTTACATAAGTCAGAGTCAAATACAAAAATCGAGTAAATTTATTATTCAATTTAGGTTTCAATTATTGTAAACAATTGTGTCATACTTTTATTTCATGTTTAAATAATATATTTTGTTAATGGTTTTAATTTTTAGTTCATTATTACATTGCCTTCACAGATTTATTACGTTTTTAATCCATTCTACATATTTGTTTAATCTTAAAACTGATGTTATTAAATTATAAATATAACAAAAATTTTAGAAGAATGGAAATCGAAAAATAAACTTTTTTTAAATTAAATAATTTACAAACTTTATTTACTTCATGTTAAATGTTATTTATAGTTAATTATAATATTATTTAATGTCGCACTTTGTAAAGATTAGGATCGCTTGTAAATATATTGTGCCCTATTACTTTAGGGGGTGGACAGCAGCGACGAGAGGCCTACAAAGCGCTTACCGACGAGCATCGCGCGAAGCCGACCTAAGAAATAGATGTTTGTCTCGATCGATCAATTATTCAGCTTCTTAGAAATTTAAACCTTACAATTATAGATTGTATTCATTCCAGTACAGATACAAAACCCATGTGCATATAGATTAGACAGACTAACTTTGTCTCCATTTTTACGCTTATTTTAAACATCCCCTTTCACTTGCCGTATTTATTTCATCGCTTTTTATTTTACGTATTTATGCAATTATATATTTTTATAATAATATTTATAGTAATAATGATGTTTTACATTGTTAATTTGCATGATGTATGCAAGGGCATGGCCAAATTACCTGCGGTTCTTGTTATTTTTAAGTTATTATTGACAATTTTATTTTAAGCATTTCATGGCATGCCTTGAGAAATATTGAATTACGTTTATTGTAAACTTTCATATTTTTATATTATTCTAGTCGTCCGACACAGAGCCAGGCGAAGTGAACGCGGCCGAAAACTTTGAAGATTCCAGCAGCAGTGATGAAGAAATTCTTAATACAAAAACTAAAACCGCGGGAATTCGCCTTGCAATGAAACCCATCGGTCACAAACCAACAGCATTCAAGATGGACGTCGTTGATGAATGATAATTTACTGATCATTATTGTTTGATGATTAATCTTGAAGAAATTACCTCAGAAGGTAGCTTCTGTATGCTAGAAATATTTTAAACCTGTTTTACTTTAAAAAGAAATTGTGCAGTTATGAAAAAACTTAGGCTTCGACTGTTGTCACATTTAAAATAGTCTGTATCAAAGACAAGATCATTGCGTTCCAATCGGAACAGTTAAATTTTCACGGAATCAATTTTCTTACTTATTTTTTCGCATACCTTGGCTGTGAAAGAGTGTGTAATATCCTGTCCCTAAACCATACAACATTTTCGGATTTCAAGAAAAAAGTTTTTGGTGCAAAAAAGGGTTTGAAAAGTATTTAAAATTTCAACTAATGCAAGTCAGGTTCGGTGATAAGCGCATCGCAACGTTACGGTGACGGTCGCAGGTTTGAATGCCATCAATGTCATCCATAATTTTTTTGAATTTCCCGTTAATTTAATTATTTCATATGTAAATGTTTTTTGAATGCACATAAAGAAACTGATATTCTTCTATCCTTAGTAATCTCTATATGACCTGTTTACCATACATATTAAGTTTTCTACGTGATTGTAACTGGCAGCTTCTCACTTTTTTTACTGATAAATTTTATTTATCATCTATCGGCCATAAAGCAGATTCCATAATAAATAGTTTAAATAACAAACATTATCGATATAAAGTTAGGTAGCAAATAGTTAACAAAATTACGGTTTTAATAAATAACTGCTGATATCATCTCGATTATAACTTATTTAAGAGAAAACTGGCCGTTAAAATTTTATCATTCTTCGACTAATTTTATATAAAAACACCGATGTATTATTCAAATTATGACTAGCGTTAGTGGACAACAGGATAGTTCAATAACAGATGATTAAAGAATAATTTTAAACTGTCCTATTAGAAATTGTTTTTTTGCGCCTATGATAAATATTTTAAGATTTACTCTATGAAACTATATCAAAGATTAATTACCAAATGTGCTATTATTCTATCCTATATATTCGCGTAGGTTGAATAATAAAATTGTCTAGTCATATTTAGTTTCCTCTAACTTTCTAGCAAAATATTTAGTTTACAAAACGATGCAATCAACGTTGTTGATTTGAATCTACGGATGGGTGAAAAGATTGTATAAAGTACAGAATTATGTAAAATGCGACTGGCAGATAAGCATATCGGAGCGAATAAGCATAAACCATTGTCATGTGAAATCCCTTTTAACATAATGTTAGTGTAACCACTTGTTTAGATTAAGGACAATCGTTGAAAGACGAAAATGCTAGTCATTTGTTATTTATAGGTTAGTGTTAGATATAATTTACAAAGCATGATGTGATGCGAAAATCTTAATTATGCTGACGTATTAAATTACTTTAAAACTGATTTAAAATATTCTTAAACTGTAATAAGATTATTATAACATTTTGACGCATAATATCTAACGATTCTCGCCATCATCATGCTAAGTAAAATGTTACGGAGCTCGATATAGCTTAAAAGAATTATACATACAATGTACTAAAATTCAGTACAAGTGGTTAAATACATTGAGTACGTAAAGCTACATTAAAGAAGAAAGTGTACTTACGGATAAAAACAAGTATGTAAATTAGAAAGAAACAGTGACGGGGTATTAAAGGATTGTAAGTCCGCCATAATGTTATAAATTTAAACTTAAAAAAATATTCAAGTGATAAAATATTTTTGGCTTTAGGAAATTAACACCGAAATTAGTTAATTATCAAAGCATAGCAAATTAGTTATGGTAATTAACTATGCGTAGAACGCACACTGCTGACTTATTATTTGGATTGGCAAAAATTTATTTCTTTTAGACTTTAAGTCTATACTATACAACTTAAAAATATTGATTTTGTATATTTTCGAATAACATTTACATTACATTACAATTTTTCCTATTTAGTTTCACCCAATAAATTTAATATTTATTGTCTTCCGATTAAGATTCGAATGTTAAACAAAAGTATATATTGTTGTGCTTATAAGGAGTATTTATTTATCTTATCGAGTAAGATATCAAGCCAAGACTCTCTCTTATTCATCCTTGTCGTTGTCCCAATATATTTAGAGTCGGCACTCCTAATGATTTTATGTCACCGTATGGTTGTGGACTTACACTTTTAACGGCTATAGACTACAAAGAATAACTGGGCAACTGCCAGTAATTCTTTATAGTCTGCAGCCAGATTAGTTTTTTCCTCCCCGGCTCATTTTGTTCTATTCCTTATTCATATTTGATTCAGTCATATGGTCATCATCAATTTTCATCACGGGTCCATGCCATGTCAGGTGTATATGTTTTTTTTGTACCTTTTTACCGTTAAATCAAAAGTAATAAAATTATTAGTATTTTATTCGTTCTATACCGTACGAGAGCAGATCGACGTAACAATTACATTTTTTTTTTGAAATTATTGTTCTCAACGGACGATCCCGAACCTCGATTCATATGACAGCTATACTAAATTATATTACATTTATTTCATAATTTATGCCACTTCTCTTTGTCTCAAAAATAAATGAAAGTTTATCATAAATTTCTTCAGAATGTAAACGTCTACATTTGTTTTTTACGAACGAAAAATATCTTTTGTCTACATGAACGTTCAGTTTTTAAAATAGATATTTAAAGTTTTATAATTTTCAATGAACCTTTCTTTATAAAGTTATCTATTTATAACATACTCAAAGTTAAATTAGCAGTGTGAACTGGTTCTAATATTTTCCTCTCGTTTCATTTTCATAAACGTCATGTGTGTTGCAGTCGTTTCGAAAATTGACTAAGGTTGAGGTTGATAGTAATGTAAGTAATGGTTAAGCAATGTTTCTGTTGATGCGTAGTTAAGCTTCGGGATGACATCCCGCCCACTAGATGTAGTACTTAACTGATTAACTATTAAGATTATGACATTGTGACATTTTGAAATGCGAAATAAAACATTGCCATCAATCATGTCATGTTTTATTTTCAGCTTTTACTCATAATCTTCACGCTATTCCCAATACTAGGTTAGACAGAGGTCTAGACAATTGAGTCTTTTGGATCCACCTAAAAAATACCAGACCACAATTAAGGAAACCAGTGATGAGCAGCAGCCTCTAGCATGCGAGATATCTCATACTGACATCACCTACCCGTTTTCCCAGCCCTTGATTCCTCGGAGCTCGCGCTGTCATAAAATGTATCTGTATGTTATAGGTCTGATCCATCCTACCTCCTCTTCAAGGGGGCTTTGTCAGCAAATTAGACTTAGTAAGACCAGTTAGGCCTTAGGGCAGGTCAGCTCCAGACGCGGTCCAAGTCACAACTTCTAAATCACTTGTATAATGTATTATTTTAATTAAATCAACATAATTCACGATAGCCGAGTTGTTGGGTGGTCGGAATTTCGAGTCGAGAGACCCCGAGTTCGATCCCCAGGTGGCAGTACCAATGATTTTTTCAAAAACTTATGTACGAATTTCGTTGGCTTGGATATAAAGACGGCGACGGGCTCACCACCTGTCACGTTGTCCCGAAAATATCTTCGATAGAAGGTGGGTCAGAGGGACTTAATTGTCTAGACTTGACCTCTGTCTACCCCTGTATTGGGAATTGCGTGAAGATATAAATTAATATAATTCCAGGTCTTATAAAGGGTTTTTTTAAAAGGTGTTACAAAAACGACCCATAACAGCGCGCAGTTTCGAGCATTTCGTAACTATGCGCTACAACACTCACTATTTCAAAATAGCAAAGGAGAAATTAAAATAGAAGAATCGTATCGTAAAAAAGTATAATAATAAACATAATTCGAATAAAAACTAAATGCAATAAGAGAGCAAAGTATGAAACCACGCTTTTAGAATCGTAATAATTTTTATACATAATTTCAAGATTATTTATACAAATTCTAAAGGGGTAAGAATAAACATCAGGGTTTGCCTACAGGATCGAGACGAACTAGCCGATCATAGCCGATATAGTTGAAAAAATCAACCACAGAAGTCTGTAATTCTATAAATAAAAAAAATTCTGCCAGATCAACTTGAATAAAACAAAAGCGAATCAAAGACCAACTTTCTACGTTGACGAGGTTAAATAGGAAACAATTAAAAAGTCCCTAATGAAAAATTTTACAAGAAAAAATAAAAATAAATTTTAAAAGAAATAAATATATCGGCTCATCGGCTATAATGTCGTCTCTGTTACAGGTAAACTCAAAGTTCTAGAGAATTGAACAAATGTCACACAAATATACAAGTTAGCCTCGAAGCTATATTATGTAATGTTCATATGAAACCGTTCTTCGACGTGGTGAGGTGCGGATGAAAAACGCGCGCAATTGTGTGCCACGACAAAAGGACCGTCGTAGGCGCGGAAATGTCAACATTATAATTATATATTAACTACGAGCAATGTGGCATGCCTGTTGTCACTTCAACATCTTTCAGCTATATCGGGTACGATAATTCTGCTGAGAAAATCTTCTATAATAGTTAACAGACTCGGGTGTTACTTTGCCGAAATTCATTAATATAGATCTTTAGGTGACAAACAAGGCAATAACAAACAAGGCGAAACTCGTATCGCGTATTTATCTGTGGAGCCGTATGTCACCTGTTATCAAGTGTTGTCTCTTCTTCTCTTCGTAGCAGATAAAATGAAAATTTTAAAAATAAAAATTTTATGTTTGCATTCGGAATTATGCAATATATTTTAATGTTAAAAAATTCTATTATGTGGATGTCTTCGTTGAGGATTCTATTACGCAGAGAAAAACCCAACATAACCATTTTCATAGCACGCTGACGGATTTTAGCTGTTAACAGTCTGTTATTAAGTTCACTATGTATTATTTACGATCAGATATATTGCACGAAATTTCAACGGACTTAAAATATATGCGAATCTAATTAATATTTATTACTTAAAATATTTCATTTAAAATACTGTTAATAAGTACATACGTGACTACTTGGGTTTATTTATTCGAAACTTTTCGTAATTGATGTATAAGAATATTGTACTAAGTAAAAGAAGATTTAAAAATATATTTAAAGTCAAAAACATTTAATACAGTTGTTATTTCATTTATAATAAATACTTTGATTTCATAAAAGTAAAAGCAATACTAATAACTAATGTTATACTCTGAGATTCAATAAAATAGGTATTTAAGTACTTCGTTGTTAAATTTAATTGCGATTCTAGAAATACTTATATAGCGACAGTTTGGTTCAGAAATGATCTATTACTCCACCTCTTTCATGAGAGCGGTACATTGTTACTATGCTGACATTTATATTATTGAAGAGCTGATCATATCCAATTTATATGTGAATTGTCAAAATTTTCTCACATTTGTCTACAAGCATATAACGGCGATCAAAAATTGAAATGAAAGCCATTGTTCTCTTCGATAATTATTTTTTAAAAAATACGCACCTCTGGGAAATGTTGTTTTGTTATTCCGGCAGCTCATTCCACAAAGTGCAAGTGCGTGGCAGAAAATCCGCGAAAAACGCACTGTGGTGGAATGCCAAGCATCAAGGTGGTGTTGATGAAATTTTTGATTATGCTGTAAGGTACGATGGTGAAATTCAGCGGCTGGAATTAATCCGAACAATTGCATGAAACATCTCTTCGCAAAGCCACGGGATCTAGTCGATCGGATAGAGTATGGTCGTCGACAATTCGAGCCGCTCTTCTTTGGATACGGTCAAATGGAAGGAGCTGACACTAGGGTGCCCCCGCCCAGAGATGACAACAGTACTCCATGTGCGGCCGAACCTGCGCCTTATAAAGTTGCAAGCGGTGGGCCGGCATGAAGTACTGTCTAGCTCTACTGAGCACGCCAAGCTTTTTAGAGGCCAATTTGGCCTTCCCTTCCAAATGTCTGCGAAACTGAACGTTGCTCGATATGTCGACGTCAAGGATTCCGATGCTGGCTGAGGCAACTAGAGGAGTGCTCTCAAAACGAGATGATACGAAGAAGGGTTTCTTTTTAGCGGTTTTCCAGCTATTTATTCTCTATTTCGCCCAGAGTTGAAAAGCAAAGAATGCTATAAATCATTAAGTCTGCCGATTGATACCTTTTATATAAACGTGTCAATATATATAATAAATAAATAAACAGGATTTTTCTTTAAATATTGACTAAAGACGTTCTGCTTGTATGCCATAAGCTTTACGCCTTCGTGATAAAACCATCTAGCAAACATTTCTCAACAAGAAAATTTGTCTTCCACAAAAATGTAAGTAAGATACTTAAAAAACGCATTAAATGGTATCTTGATACCATTACAAAATAATTACATGTAAGACGAAAAGAAATTGAATATAAAAGACGTTGAGACGTTGACGGCTTTTAACCTTGTATTTGAGTTACATAATTAGATTCCCTACGTCCTCGATTTTGCGTTTCTCCCGTTACGTACTTTTCGGAGAATAAATTAACAGATAATTGAATTATGTGCGACTGTCGCTTATTTTATTTACGTATAATAAAACCACAAATATTGTTACAACATTTTATGTTGTTATATTAATATAACAACATAAAATGTCGTATACAAGGAACTGAATAATGTCAGGAAACTACCAATTAGTGAGCAGACCTTTTAATATTTTATTAACATTTTTATATACATGATTAATGAGTCCAAGAGACCCAAGTTTGATCAAGAGATCCATTGGTGTACGTCGTACCAATGGGTTTTTTTTCTAAAACTCATGTACGATTTATATCGTTGGCTTGGACATAAAGACGTTGACTGGCACCACCACACCACACGTTGTCCCTAAAATGTCTTCGGTGAAAGGTGGGTCGAAAGGACTTAATTGTCAAGACCTCTGTCTACCCCTGCATTGGGAATGACGTGAAGAATTTTTTTCATATTATTTATGACCAAATTTTATTCAAATTGTATTTAATGACCATTCGTGAGACATATTTTCATAAACATCAAATTTCGTGCAGTAATTTACCCACGAAAAAGCGAAAAACGTACGTATACAGACAAAGTAACGTTATTTTTTTTTAATTTGAATACAAACAACTTAAATTGAAGACCAGTTGCCATAGCTATCCTGTGAACTAAAATTAACCTACTTTCTAGAGGGCCTGTAAAAGTTTTTTGAAGGACCTATTCTAGGCCTAGCCTCTTACGTAAGAGGGATTTGTCATAATGGCCCATCTATAAATTACGTCACATGTTAAGTGACGTAATTTATAGATGGGCTATTATGGCACGGTGCGAGGAGCTCGTTTTATAGTATGACATTGTGACAACGGGTGTTGACAATGGTCATAGATAGATTCCCGATGTCACCGATCGAAATCTAAAGTATTAAAAGCCTTAAAAAGTCTCTTAAAAAGTACTTTTAAGATTATCAATATCATCATAATTCCCAGTGAAAGTCCTCTGCATGACATAAGCCTCTCCCGTGCGGAAGGATTTGCCATAAACACTACGCTTGGCAAGCGAATTGGTGTTCGCAGTACCAGCAGCACATTGCACCGTTCACCGGTCTACTGAATTTTGGCTTGGTTATTTCGGGATAGTTATCTCACCGTCTGTCAGCAGCCAATTTAAATTACAATTACATTTTTGAGCTTTTCCCTTAGTCGCTTCTTACGGTAGCCTCCGAGTTCGATCCCCAGGTGGTAGTCTCGTACCAATAAGTTAAAAAATTATGTACGAATTATATCGTTGGCTTTGACATAAAGACAGCGACGGGCTCACCACCTGTCACGTTGTTCCGAAAATATCTTCTGTGGAAAGTGGGTCAAGGGACTAAATTGTCTAGACTAGACCTCTGTCTACCCCTGTATTGGGAATTGCGTGAAGATATTTTTTTTTACGTCAAGCGAATTTCCTGACTTTTCCTGACAAAGGCAGACAATTAAGTCCTTTCAACCCACTTTCCATGGAAAACATTTTTGGGACACTTTTTGGGACGTGACAGGTAGAACCCGTCGCCGTCTTTAAATACAAGACAACGGTATAAATCGGCTATAAGTTTAGAAAAAACTCAAGTCTCGTACTTTAGGAACGAGCACGGGTCTCTTGACTCGAATTCAGATTACGTAACGTAATTGATCAATTGCCCCTTCTCCCGTTCGATTTTTCCAATATTTATTCGGTTTAGCGTAGGTTTTTCCGCCTTTAACAAAATGGCATCTGACCATTATTATTTCTATGGCTTGTTCCTTAGTCATCTCTTAATCTTGGGAAGAAACCGGATGGTAAAATTTTTACACTAATGCCATACAACATTTTATTACATCAATAAAACTTAAAGCTATATCATAAATAACGAATATATTGCTGCTACCCGTTGTAACCATATATTCGTGTAAGTACGTTTTATTATGAAAGCATTTTTATGATTGCTTCATCCAAAAGGTGGGACGTAGTGAATTCGATCAATAGGCAGAATATTACGTTCATATTGCTATAGAAAACGGGACTGTTTGACCTTCGTCTCATGTAAGGTATTAAAAACATATTCTTTTCTTTATGGATAGATCATTTACATACGACAGCTAAGGGAGGTTATAGATATGAAACTTCGGATGTGTGGATATGGATTTATGAATAGTTTTATAAACATTGCGGTTATGTCTACGGAACTCGAATATTCGATACAGTTTTTAGTGAATTTTTAAGTTATACTAATTAAGAATCCCTACAATGCAAACAGTGTCGTTTGTGAATCATGGTCATTTAATTATTTTAGTGTCTATGTGGCAATGTAATATGGCAATTAATTATATAACTCTTTTTTAAGATCCGCCTTAGAAATTCTTCGAAATCGTTTTAGTTTTTTTTTTTATTTCGAATATCTAATATACAATTTATCTTAGCAACTACGACATCTCATTGTGAAAGACATGAATCGTTTTGGGTAACCCCTGTGATAATAATTTAACTTTTCGTACACGAAGGGTGTGAGTAAGATAGCCGGGGATCCATTCGCCCTCTCATTCTACTCCCCTTTCTTCCTTTAACTCTCAACACAGCTATAGCTCCTCTAATGTGGCGGGTGTAACCTACCTATCGGGTGATTCAGAAAATATAATTCTCGTAATCTTTGTTCCAGAGAAATAAAAGTTCTCGCGATGCACCATATCTGTGGCTTCAGCTTGAACTCCACATATGACTGCTACAAAGAGGAATATCCAAACCTGAACAGCACTATCACCTCAGCACTGAACCTTACAGGCTGCACTATGAGCAGGCAGCTAGAAGAGGTAATACGAAAATAATTTATTGTCCCTTTACATATACAGAATACTAATAAGGTTAATTTTCCACGTAATGTGAAAATTGACCACCACTTTCATTCCACGGAGTAAAAGGCGATTAAGGAAAAAAAATTGACAATCACAGTTCTTTGTTTTGATTTGGCGTGACCATTACGAAAGATGCTAGTCTTAAATTAAGTTCACCTACCATCGCCAATTTGAATTCGCTTGCCAAGCGTAACGATTACGGCATATCCTCTCTTACAGAAAAAGCCAATGAATTTCATAGGGCATTGTATAGGGCCGCGATTTGCGAACACATCACCAATATTCTTCTCGTAGATTTCGTAAAACGAATCTAAGAGAAAAGTCTTAATGTATATTTGTAGCGGCAATATATGTCTCTTTTCGTTTTTCAGGCGGCAGAAGGCACCGGACTCGCGTTCACAGTGTTCACTCAAGCGATCCTCAAACTGACACCGGCACCGTTTTGATCAATTATATTCTTCTTAATGCTGCTCTCCCTCGGTCTGGGCAGCCAGATTGGTATTATGGAGGGCATGCTCTGCACTATCTTCGATATCGATTTCTTCAAGAGGATGAGCAAACCAGTTATAACTGGTAAGTTTTAGTGGACCTTTTGACGACCCGATAGCTTAGTGTTTATGAGCCTGCCTTCGAAGCTATGGATTGCGAGTTCGAATCTCACAAGTGGTGAAAATTAAAGGTTTGTGTGATGAATAATGTCTATAATTCTTTTTTTCATTTGTCTATGTAGATATATATCTAGCTCTTATTGCCATCTATTCGCCAGAATACAACTTTCGGTGCTTTGTGTAAAGTCAGATGGAGCGGACCTACAATACATTTTTCCTAAGAATGCTAGCTTCCATCCGACATGTAAGTTAGTGTAGTAGGCTGTTTGTAACCATGGTATGTTACGTTATAATGACAATAAGTAGACTATATAACTACTATATATTACGTTCTCCTAAAAACTATAAAATTTAAAT
The DNA here is from genome assembly GCA_029286605.1 of Sericinus montela. Classification (NCBI taxonomy): domain Eukaryota; kingdom Metazoa; phylum Arthropoda; class Insecta; order Lepidoptera; family Papilionidae; genus Sericinus; species Sericinus montela. The sequence continues at coordinate 6,247,288 of JAGSMR010000024.1, forward strand.
AAAATTAATCAACTCCGAGATCAGGGAAATGAAGCTATTGAGGTGGGCAGTATTTAGATATAATTTTTATTTATTTGTTTCCAGGCGCAGTGGGGGTCATTGTAGAAGCGTGCTCGTCGCGACCCCTGCCAGCCCTTTTCAGGGCTGCAATTCTACACAGCTGCGCACCCATGCCAACGAGGGTTAGGGCGTCCCCCCAAGGCGACGCACACCAGTTCGTCCCCGTTGGTGTGAAATGCAGCGCGCAAAGCGGCGATGGGGACCGCCACCCGTCACGCACAGCCCGACACGGCGGAAGGTGGAGGACGGAGTGCAGAGTTGGCACGTGGAATGTTAGAGGAGGCATGAGAGATAAGACGAATGAGTTGATTGAAATAATGAAAGAAAGAGAATTAGATGTCGTGTGTTTGTCGGAGACCAAGCGGAAGGGCAGTGGTACTGAAGAGCTCCCTGGCGGGGCGTTAGCTCTATGGTCCGGAGTCCCGGAGAGCGAGAGCGCCTGCCAGGGAGTGGGGGTGCTGCTGTCGTCTCGGTTGGTCGATGTTATGACTGAATATAAGGTTGTGAACTCGAGACTTCTCTGGGTTCGCTTTAAATTGGGACTGACGAAGTTATTCCTTTTGGCTGTTTATGCGCCGGTGGCTTCGTCGTCAGAGCTGAGCTGGAGGAGTTTTGGGAGAATGTAAGAGAAGTTCTAGACATGGTTAGAGGAAACGAAAGAATTGTTGTATGTGGTGATTTGAATGGATGGGTTGGTACCGCTCGGCCAGGGTACGAGTCGGTGCTTGGAATGTTGGCGATAAAGGGTTAACGATGCTGGTAAGCGTACACTGGCTGTATGCAAGGAAAGGGTCTTCTTGTGACAAACACTATGTTTAGTCACAAGAAAATCCATATGTATACTAGAATAAGAGAGAATGAGAGAAGTATGATCGATTTATTCCTGGTGGATGACCGACTGCGAAAACAGGTGATGGATACGCGAGTGTTCCGAGGTGCTGACCTGGGAACGGATCACTACCTAGTGATTACTAGATTTAGGGGTCTGTTCGCGGGTTGGCGCCACCGGATACCAGATACCAGAACCACAGTCGGTCGGTAGCATCCGAAGCTGGAAGCTTCAGGAAGCGGACACTAGGAATAAATATCAAGCAAGGGTAGCCGAAAAGCTGGACAGCATTGGTGTTAGGAAAGAATGTGTGGAAGAAATATGGCAGAGCCTTAGAGATGGAATGGTTAGTGCAGCGGAAGACGTGTGTGGAACTGTGAAAAGAGGTAGTAGTAAAAAGGGTGATGCATGGTGGAATGACGAAGTGAAAGAAGCAGTAAATAAGAAGAAGAAAGCATGGTTAGACTACTTGGCCTCTAGTAATGATAAGGATATGAGAGAGAAGAGGAAAGAAAGATATAAGCTCCAGAAAGTTCACACGAAAGCATTGATTGAGGAAGTGCGTGAAAGGAGTAGAATGGAAGCGGACGAAAGGTTGTCGCACAACTTCAAGGAGAACTCAAACTCTTCTGGAAAGAGGTTGGAAGGACCCGGAGTGGTGCGACAGCCTTAAGAATGAATAAAGTGCTTTCGGGAACCAATGACGTCCTCTCAGAAAAATCGGACGTCATGCAGGGATGGAGCGAATTTTATAGAGATGTATGCGTGTGATGATCTTAGTGAGGATCCGGGGTGACGCCGTGACTGGTACGCCAGACTCGGACCTCGATGACACTGAGGTCATCAGTATGAAAGAGATTGAATGTGCGATTAGAAGTTTGAAATGTGGTAAGGCTGCGGGACTAGACAGAGTTACTACTGAAATGGTCAAGTATGGTGGGCAACGCGTCTGGGACAGCTTTCATCTGCTGTGCAATTTGTGCTGGCGAACGGGGGCTGTTCCGGATGATGGGCGATCCGCGGTCATTGTGCCTTTATATAAAGGTAAAGGTTCATATTATGACTGCGGGTGCTATCGGGCGATCGAAGGTTTTGACACGTAGGATGCAAGATAAATCGGAAAGATTTCTATGGGAGGCACAATGCGGATTTAGACCTGGAAGAGGATGCACGGATCAAATGTTTTCTCTCCGCATGATCACGGAGAAGCTTCTGGCTGCTAACCAGAAGATTTTCTGTGCTTTTGTGGATCTTGAGAAAGCATTTGATAAGGTTGTAAGGAAGAAAATGTGGGAACTGTTGCCGGGGTATGGTGTGGATGGTCGATTGCTAAGGGCTGTGCAGTCACTTTACTGTGACTGTAAAGCCTGTGTGCGGGTAGGGCATGACCTATCACCCATGTTTAGCGTCCAAACGGGCGTAAAACAGGGTTGTGTCATGTCTTCCTGGCTATTCATACTGTATCTCGACAGCTGTTTACAGAAGCTGAAAGATAGCTGTTTGGGTGTGAAATTGGGTGACATAAAAGTAAATTGTCTGCTTTATGCTGATGATGCAGTGCTTATAGCACCATCAGAGGCAGAACTGCAGGCATTAGTCACGTGTATGAAGAAGAATGTGAAATTAATGGTCTCCGTTTGAATGCTAATAAAACTAAGGTTCTGGTATTTGAAAGGGACGAAGAAAGAACGAAGTGCGAAATATGGGTAAATCAGGAATGTCTAGAACAGGTGAATGAAATTGTATACTTGGGGGAGTGCGTTTAGCCGGGATGGAAGATGTGATTTAGATGTGGACAGGCGTGTCGCTGCCGGGAACAAAGGCAATGGTGCCCTGACTGCGTTAATCAAAAGGCAAGGCGTTGTGAAAAGTGCACGCCTTGCAATACATAACGCAGTGTTGGTACCGACTTTGTTATATGGCAGCGAAACCTGGGTATGCCAGAAGAAGCATAAAAGCAGGTTGAATGCAGTGGAGATGCGATCTCTTCGTAAAATGTGCGGCCTTACCATGGCCGACCGAAAGCGAAACGAAGAGATTCGCAATATGGCAGGTTTGAAAGATGACCTTGTCTCAAAAATCGATAAGGGCGTGCTTCGATGGTTTGGGCACGTTGAGCGAATGAGTGAAGACCGAATGGTGAAGAAAATATATAGCGCGAAAGTTAATATTAAAAGGTGTCGAGGTAGACCGAGATTAACTTTCGAAGACCATGTGAGCAAATTGCTCGAAGAGAGGAGGGTCAAGAGTACTCGGATACCTAGACGTGCATGTATGAAGAAGATGATGAATCTGAAAGAAGCGAAAGAAGTATGTAGGGATCGTGACACTTGGCGATCTGTTCTCACTGGCTACCCCGTCAGGGATTGTGCGTGAAGATAAATAAATAAATATACAGGCGCAGTATGCACGTTCTGTTTCTTGGTGGGGCTGATATTCACTACAGGAGCTGGAGAATACTGGCTCAAGATGTTCGACTCGTTTGCAAGCACCATCGGACTTGTAGTCGTCGCCATACTGTAGTGGTTGCTGTTGTCTACATTTATGGACATGAGAAGTGAGTTTAGATATATGTAAAATGACAAGCAAACAGTTTCATCCCAGAACACATACACCACGTAAAAGTCTCTCTCTAAAGGTCTAGACAATGATGTCCTTTCGACCCACCTTTCACTACAGCTTATTTGTGATAACGCGATAGGTTTCGAAATTATCGCCCCTCTTATTTTCCAAAGCCAAATTTTTAAATTTCGAATATAGAACTCTTTGAATATAGAACCTCTAAGTTAGAATGTACATGGAATATACATGTATAAAGAGGAACAATAAAGTATTGGCAACTTCCTACATTGAGCGGCTTTTTTATAATTCTTTCTTTAAATATCTTAGTGACCGAATTTAATGCCACAAAACAATCTGCAGATTCTCGAACGACATCTACGAGATGACCGGGTACCGTCCGGGCTGGTACAGGCAAGTGACGTGGCGCTACGTGGGACCCTTCATCGTCACCTGCATCCTGTTGTCTTCTCTAGTTTTCATGCTGATCAATCCACCTACTTACGGCGCTTGGAATGCTGCTGAGGTTTTACATATTTACTGCATTTAATTTAATAGTCTTTCAAAGTCCACTATAGGTCATAGGCCTCTGGCATAAGATTTTCTATAATCGCCACTGTCGGCATGCGATTGGTGATTACAAGACAATTCACACCATAAATACAGAATACATTGGTAATGGTTAAATAATTAAAAACGACCAAATTCACTTCTAGACAATCGATACAGGTACCGACTAGTCGCTGTCCTGTCGGAGGTCCTTTATCAGGGTAAAGTCAGGTATGAATTCGCGGTTGCACTCCGACTTGCACTTCGGTAATGGTATTTATCGAAATGGTTTTCCCGCCAACTGATTTGCAATCTCTAAGGATGGATCGAAGTATAAACAAAATACAGAAATCTTTTGTATTTTATTTCCTTTGTTACATTATATTTTTTAATTAATGAAAAATTAAAGAAAAACTATCAACTGACACTGATACAACTAACACTGTGTGCAACTGATGCATTATAGATTTTCATATCACGTTAGTCCTGCCGAACTTTTAGTATCAAATTAATGGGTAATTTAAAAAATCATCTGATTGTGGTTTGGTTTTGCGGTGTGTATCATAGTAGTTAGATACAATATTTCAGTGTACTAATACCATTGCAATCATCGCTGAGTTTTCTTAACTAGATTTCGTGGATAGTACAGACAGTAACCTAACATTATTACCACTTAATACGAGCTAACAAGATATATGGGTGTCTATATACTTTCATGTCGCTTTCATCCGCTACTGTGTTTAACCCCGCTATGTGTGCGTGGCGATACAGGTGACATCGCCTGAGAACGCGCCACCAGCGCCCGCACAGCTCATCGCCGAAGCAGCTGGAACTAAGTTCACAATTGGGGACTTTGATGTAAGAACCCCGTAGAATATGAATTGTTTTGTGTTCAGTTTCCGTCGAAATTACTGTATATTGAATATATTTGAAAGTTCGTCTTTGAAGTGAAGATAACCTAAAGTGAAGATAAACTAAAATATTTTTAATATAAAAATATTTTTTAAATACTTCACATAAGTCATAGTCAAATAAAAAAAAACGAGTAAATTTATTATTCAATTTAGGTTTCAATTATTGTAAACAATTGTGTCATACTTTTATTTCATGTTTAAATAATATATTTTGTTAATGGTTTTAATTTTTATTTTTATGTTTATTTCGATGGATCAATTATTCAGCTTCTTAGAAATAAAAATTATAGATTGTATTCATTCCAGTACAGATACAAAACCCATACGCATATAGATTAGACAGACTAACTTTGTCTCCATTTTTACGCTTCTTTTAAACATCCCCTTTCACTTGCCATATTTATTTCATCGCTTTTTATTCTACGTATTTATCCAATTACATATTTTTATAATAATATTTGTAGTAATAATGTCTTACATTGTCGATTTGCATGATGTATGCAAGGGCATGGCCAAATTACCTGCGGTTTTTGTTATCTTTAAGTTATTATTGACAATTTCATTTTAAGCATGTTCATAAGGTATGTCACCTTTAGAAATATTGAAATACGTTTATTGTAATCTTTCATATTTTTATATTATTCTAGTCGTCCGACACAGAGCCAGGCGAAGTGAACGCGGCCGAAAACTTTGAAGATTCCAGCAGTAGCGATGAAAAAATTCTTAATACAAAAAGTAAAACTGCGGGAATTCGCCTTGCAATAAAGCTCAACGGTCACAAAACAACAGCATTGAAGATGGACGTCGTTGATGATTGATATTTACTGATCATTATTGTTTGATGATTAATCTTGAAGAAATTACCTCAGAAGGTAGCTTCCGTATGCTAAAAATATTTTAAATCTGTTTTACTTTAAAAAGAAATTGTGCAGTTATGAAAAAACTTAGGCTTCGACTATTGTCACATCTAAAATAGTTTGTATCAAAGACAAGATCTGACAAAAATCGTTCCAATCTGAACAGTTAAAGTTTCACGGAATCAATTTTCTATATGAAACTATTTCTTTTGAATGTCTTTTAAAACAAAAATTATTTATAGTACTTATTTTTTCGCATACCTTGGTTGTGAAAGAGTGTGTCCCTAAACCATACAACATTTTCGGATTTCAATAAAAAAGTTATTGGTGCAAAAAAAGCGTTTGAAAAGTATTTAAAATTTCAACTAATGCAAGTCAAGTTCGGTGATAAGCGCATCGCAACGTTACGGCGACGGTCGCAGGTTTTAATGCCATCCATGTCATCTATAATTTTTTTTATATCATATAAAATCCATAATTTAATAATTGCATATATAAATGTATTTTGTATGCACATAAAGAAACTGATATTCTCCTATCCTTAGTATTCTCTATATGGCCTGTTTACCATACATATTAAGTTTTCTACGTGATTGTTACTGGCAGCTTCTCTCTTTTTTTACTGTTAAATTTTATTTCTCATTTATCGGCCATAAAGCAGATTCCATAATAAATAGTTTAAATAATAAACATTATCAATATAAAGTTAGGTTGTAAATGGTTTTAATAAATAACTGCTGAACAAAATTACGGTTTTAATAAATAACTGCTGATATCATCTCGATTATAATTTATTTAAGAGAAAACTGGCCGTTAAAATTTTATCATTCTTCGACTAATTTTATATAAAACTCCGATATATTATTTAAATTATGACTAGCGTTAGTGGGCAACAGGATAGTTCAATAACAGATGATTATAGAACAATTTTAAACTGTCCTATCACCAAATTTGAATTAATATGAATAATTAGAAATTGTTTTGTTGCGCCTATGATAAATATTTTAAGATTTACTCTCTGAAACTATATCAAAGATTAATTACCAAATGTACTATTATTCTATCCTATATATTCGCGTAGGTTGAATAATAAAATTGTCTAGTCATATTTATTTTTGTCTAACTTTTTAGCAAAATATTTAGTTTACAAAACGATGCAATCAACGTTGTTCATTTGAATCTACGGATGGGTGAAAGGATTGTATAAAGCAAAGAATTATGTAAAATGCGACTGGCAGATAAGCATATCGGAGCGAATAAGCATAAACCATTGTCATGTGAAATCCCTTTAAACATAATGTTAGTGTAACCACTTGTTTAGATTAAGGACAATCGTTGAAAGACGAAAATGCTAGTCATTTGTTATTTATAGGTTAGTGTTAGATATAATTTACAAAGCATGATGTGATGCGAAAATCTTAATTATGCTGACGTATTAAATTACTTTAAAACTGATTTAAAATATTCTTAAACTGTAATAAGATTATTATAACATTTTGACGCATAATATCTAACGATTTTCGCCATCATCATGCTAAGTAAAATGTTACGGAGCTCGATATAGCTTAAAAGAATTATACATACAATGTATTACAATTCGGTACAAGTGGTTAAATACATTGAGTACATAACTAACTTTTTTGTACTTCTTTAATAAGAAGAAAGTGTACTTACGGATAAAAACAAGTATGTAAATTAGAAAGAAACAGTGACGGGGTAGTAAAGGATTGTAAGTCCGCCATAATGTTATAAACTCAAATTTAAAAAAATATTCAAGTGATAAAATATTTTTGGCTTTAGGAAATTAACACCGAAATTAGTTAGTTATCAAAGCATTAGTTATGGTAATTAACTATGCGTAGAACGCACACTGCTGACTTATTATTTGGATTGGCAAAAATTTATTTCTTTTAGACTTTAAGTCTATACTATACAACTTAAAAATATTGGTTTTGTATATTTTCGAATAACATTTACATTACATTACAATTTTTTCCTATTTAGTTTCACCCAATAAATTTAATATTTATTGTCTTCCGATTAAGATTCGAATGTTAACCAAAAGTATATATTGTTGTGCTTATAAGGAGTATTTATTTATCTTATCGAGTAAGATATCAAGCCAAGACTCTCTCTTATTCATCCTTGTCGTTGTCCCAATATATTTAGAGTCGGCACTCCTAATGATTTTTGGTCACCGTATGGTTGTGGACTTACACTTTTAACGGCTATAGACTACAAAGAATAACTGGGCAACTGCCAGTAATTCTTTATAGTCTGCAGCCAGATTAGTTTTTTCCTCCCCGGCTCATTTTGTTCTATTCCTTATTCATATTTGATTCAGTCATATGGTCATCATCAATTTTCATCACGGGTCCATGCCATGTCAGGTGTATATGTTTTTTTTGTACCTTTTTACCGTTAAATCAAAAGTATTACAATTATTAGTATTTTATTCGTTCTATACCGTACGAGAGCAGATCGACGTAACAATTACATTTTTTTTTTGAAATTATTGTTCTCAACGGACGATCCCGAACCTCGATTCATATGACAGCTATACTAAATAATATTTCATTTATTTCATAATTTATACCACTTCTCTTTGTCTCAAAAATAAATGAAAGTTTATCATAAATTTCTTCAGAATGTAAACGTCTACATTTGTTATTTACGAACGAAAAATATCTTTTGTCTACATGAACGTTCAGTTTTTAAAATAGATATTTAAAGTTTTATAATTTTCAATGAACCTTTCTTTATAAAGTTATCTATTTATAACATACTCAAAGTTAAATGAGCAGTGTGAACTGGTTCTAATATTTTCCTCTCGTTTTATTTTCATAAACATCATGTGTGTTGCAGTCGTTTCGAAAATTGAATAAGGTTGAGGTTGATAGTAATGTAAGTAATGGTTAAGCAATGTTTCTGTTGATGCGTAGTTAAGCTTCGGGATGACATCCCGCCCACTAGTTGTAGTACTTAACTGATTAACTATTAAGATTATGACATTGTGACGTTTTGAAATGCGAAATAAAACATTGCCATCGATCATGACGGTTTTACTTTAAGCCTTTACTCATAATCTTCACGCTATTACTAATACTACTGCCAATACTAGGATCTAGACAATTAAATCGTTTCAATCCACCTTTCATCGAAGACATTTCTTTTGGGATAACGTGACAGGTGGTGTTCCAGTCGCCGTTTTTATGTCCAAGCCTACGATATACACCGTACATACGTTTTGATAAAACTCATTGGTACGAGCCTGACACCTCGGGGGATCAGACTCAGGTTTCTTGACTCGAATTCCAACCACTCAGCTATTGTGACTCATAATCAAGTAAGTTAACTGTTTGTTGTGATTGTAATTGTATGGTGTCTGTATAAATAAGGATTACTGTATAAATAGGTCGAGGGAGTCGAAACCAGGGACGAAGGAAAGAACTTTGTAAATGGCAGTGAACACAGATAAATGGCGGGATAACCACCTAAAAAATACCAGACCACCATTAAGGAAACCAGTGATGAGCAGCAGCCTCTAGCGTGCGTGACATCTCGTACTACCATCACCAACCCGTTTCTCCAGCCCTTGATTCCTTGGAGCTCGCACTGTTATATATTGTATCTGTATGTTATAGGTCATCCTACCTCCTCTTCAAAGGGGCTTTGTCAGCAATTTAGACATAAAAAGAAAAGTTAGGCCTTAGGGCAGGTCAGCTCCAGACGCGGTCCAAGTCACACCTTCTAAATCTTTTCATTAAATCAATATAATTCCAAATATAATAAATAAATCTACCGACCTCTGTCTACCCCTATAGTAGGAATTCGTACATAAGTAAAAAAAAATGGTACGAGCCTGCCACCTCGGGGGATCAGACTCAGGTTTCTTGACTCGAATTCCAACCACTCAGCTATTGTGACTCATAATCAAGTAAGTTAACTGTTTGTTGTGATTGTAATTGTATGGTGTCTGTATAAATAAGGATTACTGTATAAATAGGTCGAGGGAGTCGAAACCAGGGACGAAGGAAAGAACTTTGTAAATGGCAGTGAACACAGATAAATGGCGGGATAACCACCTAAAAAATACCAGACCACCATTAAGGAAACCAGTGATGAGCAGCAGCCTCTAGCGTGCGTGACATCTCGTACTACCATCACCAACCCGTTTCTCCAGCCCTTGATTCCTTGGAGCTCGCACTGTTATATATTGTATCTGTATGTTATAGGTCATCCTACCTCCTCTTCAAAGGGCTTTGTCAGCAATTTAGACATAAAAGAAAAGTTAGGCCTTAGGGCAGGTCAGCTCAGACGCGGTCCAAGTCACACCTTCTAAATCTTTTCATTAAATCAATATAATTCCAAATATAATAAATAAATAAATATCTTCACGCAATTCCCAATACAGGGGTAGATAGAATTTTAGAATCGTAATAATATTTCATTGTACTAATATCATTGCAATCATCGCTGAGTATTCTTAACTAGATTTCGTGGATAGTACAGACAGTAACCTAACATTAGTACCACTTAATAAGAGCTAACAAGATAGATGGGTGCCTATATACTTTCATGTCGCTTTCATCCGCTACTGTGTTTAACCCCGCTATGTGTGCGTGGCGATACAGGTGCTATCGCCTGAGAACGCGCCACCAGCGCCGCACAGCTCGTCGCCGAAACAGCTGTAACAACTGAATACAAAACAATATGAATTGTTTTGTGTTCAGTTTCCGTCGAAATTACTGTATATTGAATTTATTTGAAAGTTCGTCTTTGAAGTGAAGATAAACTAATATATTTTAAAGTGAAACCATTTTGACTCGTTTTCCAATTTTGTTCACCACAGCACTGCGATCGATTTTATTTTACCCGTTACGCTCTTCGCGCATAATTAAAATGAAAACTAAATACAATAAGAGAGCTAAGTATGAAACCACGCTTTTATAAATAAATAAATAAATATCTTCACGCAATTCCCAATACAGGGGTAGATAGAATTTTAGAATCGTAATAATATTTCATTGTACTAATACCATTGCAATCATCGCTGAGTATTCTTAACTAGATTTCGTGGATAGTATAGACAGTAACCTAACATTAGTACCACTTAATAAGAGCGAACAAGATAGATGGGTGCCTATATACTTTCATGTCGCTTTCATCCGCTACTGTGTTTAACCCCGCTATGTGTGCGTGGCGATACAGGTGCTATCGCCTGAGAACGCGCCACCAGCGCCGCACAGCTCGTCGCCGAAGCAGCTGTAACAACTGAATACAAAACAATATGAATTGTTTTGTGTTCAGTTTCCGTCGAAATTACTGTATATTGAATTTATTTGAAAGTTCGTCTTTGAAGTGAAGATAACCTAAAGTGAAGATAAACTAATATATTTTTAATATAAAATATGTTTTAAATACTTTACATAAGTCATATTCAAATAAAAAAAAATCTAGTAAATTTATTATTCAATTTAGGTTTCAATTATTGTAAACAATTGTGCCACACTTTTATTTCATGTTTAAATAATATATTTTGTTAATGGTTTTAATTTTTAGTTCATTATAACATTGTCTTCACAGATTTATTACTTCTAGCTTCTAGCTTCTTAGAAATTTAAACCTTACAATTATAGATTGTATTCATTCCTACAGTACCTCAAATTTAAAATTGACAATCACAGTGGTTTGGTTTGATTTAACTTGACCATTACGAAAGATGCTAGCCCAAAATTGAGTTCACTGGTGACGGGCAGCGGCGTCTGTTATGCCATTTTTGGTAGTACTATCGCCAATTTGAATCCCTTGCCAAGCGTAACGATTACGGCATATCCTATGTGACAGAAGGGCCTATGAATCTCATAGGGCATTGTATACCATATAACTAGGAGAAAAGTCTTAAAATATGTTTTAAATACTTTACATAAGTCATATTCAAATAAAAAAAAAAAATTAAATATCTTCACGCAATTCCCAATACAGGGGTAGATAGAATTTTAGAATCGTAATAATATTTCATTGTACTAATACCATTGCAATCATCGCTGAGTATTCTTAACTATATTTCGTGGATAGTACAGACAGTAACCTAACATTAGTACCACTTAATAAGAGCTAACAAGATACATGGGTGCCTATATACTTTCATGTCGCTTTCATCCGCTACTGTGTTTAACCCCGCTATGTGTGCGTGGCGATACAGGTGCTATCGCCTGAGAACGCGCCACCAGCGCCCGCACAGCTCGTCGCCGAAACAGCTGTAACAACTGAATACAAAACAATATGAATTGTTGTGTGTTCAGTTTCCGTCGAAATTTACTGTATATTGAATTTATTTGAAAGTTCACCTTTGAAGTGAAGATAACCTAAAGAGAAGATAAACTAATATATTTTTAATATAAAAATATGTTTTTAAATACTTTACATAAGTCATAGTCAAATAAAAAAAATCGAGTAAATTTATTATTCAATTTAGGTTTCAATTATTGTAAACAATTGTGCCACACTTTTATTTCATGTTTAAAAAAAATTAAATATCTTCACGCAATTCCCAATACAGGGGTAGATAAATTTTAGAATCGTAATAATATTTCATTGTACTAATACCATTGCAATCATCGCTGAGTATTCTTAACTAGATTTCGTGGATAGTACAGACAGTAACCTAACATTAGTACCACTTAATAAGAGCTAACAAGATAGATGGGTGCCTATATACTTTCATGTCGCTTTCATCCGCTACTGTGTTTAACCCCGCTATGTGTGCGTGGCGATACAGGTGCTATCGCCTGAGAACGCGCCACCAGCGCCCGCACAGCTCGTCGCCGAAACAGCTGTAACAACTGAATACAAAACAATATGAATTGTTGTGTGTTCAGTTTCCGTCGAAATACTGTATATTGAATTTATTTGAAAGTTCACCTTTGAAGTGAAGATAACCTAAAGAGAAGATAAACTAATATATTTTTAATATAAAAATATGTTTTTAAATACTTTACATAAGTCATAGTCAAATAAAAAAAATCGAGTAAATTTATTATTCAATTTAGGTTTCAATTATTGTAAACAATTGTGCCACACTTTTATTTCATGTTTAAAAAAAATTAAATATCTTCACGCAATTCCCAATACAGGGGTAGATAAATTTTAGAATCGTAATAATATTTCATTGTACTAATATCATTGCAATCATCGCTGAGTATTCTTAACTAGATTTCGTGGATAGTACAGACAGTAACCTAACATTAGTACCACTTAATAAGAGCTAACAAGATAGATGGGTGCCTATATACTTTCATGTCGCTTTCATCCGCTACTGTGTTTAACCCCGCTATGTGTGCGTGGCGATACAGGTGCTATCGCCTGAGAACGCGCCACCAGCGCCCGCACAGCTCGTCGCCGAAACAGCTGTAACAACTGAATACAAAACAATATGAATTGTTGTGTGTTCAGTTTCCGTCGAAATTACTGTATATTGAATTTATTTGAAAGTTCACCTTTGAAGTGAAGATAACCTAAAGAGAAGATAAACTAATATATTTTTAATATAAAAATATGTTTTTAAATACTTTACATAAGTCATAGTCAAATAAAAAAAATCGAGTAAATTTATTATTCAATTTAGGTTTCAATTATTGTAAACAATTGTGCCACACTTTTATTTCATGTTTAAATAATATATTTTTAATATAAAAATATGTTTTTAAATACTTTACATAAGTCATAGTCAAATAAAAAAAATCGAGTAAATTTATTATTCAATTTAGGTTTCAATTATTGTAAACAATTGTGCCACACTTTTATTTCATGTTTAAAAAAAAATTAAATATCTTCACGCAATTCCCAATACAGGGGTAGACAGAGTACAAGTCTAGACAATTAAGTCCCTTTGACCCACCTTCCACCGAAGATATTTTCGGGACAACATGACAGGTGGTGAGCCCGTCGCCGCCTTTATGTTCATGCCAACGATGAATTTCGTACATAAGTTTTTGAAAAACTCATTGGTACTGCCACCTGGGGATCGAACTCGGGTCTCTCGACTCGAAATTCCGTCCACCCAACAACTCGGCTATCGTGACTTCGTTTATTTCATGTTTAAATAATATATTTTGTTAATGGTTTTAATTTTTAGTTCATTATAACATTGTCTTCACAGATTTATTACTTCTAGCTTCTAGCTTCTTAGAAATTTAAACCTTACAATTATAGATTGTATTCATTCCTACAGTACCTCAAATTTAAAATTGACAATCACAGTGGTTTGGTTTGATTTAACTTGACCATTACGAAAGATGCTAGCCCAAAATTGAGTTCACTGGTGACGGGCAGCGGCGTCTGTTATGCCATTTTGGTAGTACTATCGCCAATTTGAATCCCCTTGCCAAGCGTAACGATTACGGCATATCCTATGTGACAGAAGAGGCCTATGAATCTCATAGGGCATTGTATACCGCGATACCGCGATTTGTTCTCCTAGGTGTTGTAAGAGGCAACTAGGAGAAAAGTCTTAAAATATGTTTGTAGTGGTATAGTAGTGTAATATATGTCTCTTTTCGTTTTTCAGGCGGCAGAAGGCACCGGTCTCGCGTTCATAGTGGTCACTCAAGTGATCCTCAAACTGACACCGTCGCCGTTTTGGTCAATTATATTCTTCTTAATGCTGCTGTCCCTCGGTCTGGGCAGCCAGATTGGTATTATGGTGGGCATGCTCTGCACTATCTTCGATATCGATTTCTTCAAGAGGATGAGCAAACCAGTTATAACTGGTAAGTTTTTATTGGATCTTTTGACTACCCGATAGCTTAGTGTCTATGAGCCTGCCTTCGAAGCTATGGATTGCGAGTTCGAATCTTACGAGTGGTGAAAATTAAAGGTTTGTGTGATGATTAATGCTTATACTTCTCTTTGTCATTTGTCTATGTAGGTATATATCTAGCTCTTATTGCCATCTATTCGCCAGACGCGGACAATCCAACTTTCGGTACTTTGTGTAAATTCGGATGGAGCGGAACTATAATACATTTTTCCTGAGAATGCTAGCTTCCATCCGATATATAAGTTAGTGTAGTAGGTTGTTTGTAACCATGGTATGTTACGTTATAATGACATGATAAGTTGTCAGTTGTATAAAAGAAATTAGCTATAATTATATGGGAACAATTAGTAGACTATATAACTACTATATATCACGTTCTCCTAAAAACTAAAAAATTTAAATTAAATAAATCAACTCAGAGATTAGGAATATTTAGCTATTGAGGCGGGCAGTATTTAGATTTAATTTTTATTTATTAGTTTCCAGGCGCAGTATGCACGTTCTGTTTCTTAGGACTCGTATCGGACTTGTAGTCGTCGCCTTACTGGAAATGGTTGCCGTTATCTACATTTATGGACATGAGAAGTGAGTTTAGATATGTGTAATATGACAAGCACACAGTTTAATCCAAGAACACACACACCACGTAAAAGTCTCTCTTTAAAGGTCTATATTATTATTAATTTAATTGGTAATGGTATTTATAGAAATGGTTTTCCCGCCAACTGATTTGCGATCTCTAAGGATGGATCGATGGATAAACAGAATAGAGAAATCTTGTGTATTTTATTTCCTTAGTTACATTATATTTTTTAATTAATGCAAAATTTTAAAAAATCAACTGACACTGATACAACTAACACTGTGTGCAACTGATGCATTTTACAGATTTTTAAATCGTAAGTAAGTCTTGCTTAACTTTTAGTATTAAATTAATGGGAAATTTAAAAAATCATCTGATCGTGGTTTGGTTTTGTGGTGTGTTGGAGGTAAATTTTAAATTCCTGATTAATATAATAACAAAAACCTTCGTTTGAAATTAACTTACCATCATGTGAATCGTAATTAAATAAATAAATATAAATTTAAATATCTTAACGCAATTCCCAATACAGGGGTAGACAGAGGTCTAGTCCAGACAATTAAGTCCCTTTGACCCACATTCCACCGAAGATATTTTCGTGACAACGTGACAGGTGGTGAGCCCGTTGCCGTCTTTTGTCCAAGCCAACGATATAATTCATACATAAATTTTCAAAAATCCTAAATGGGGATCGAACACGGGTCTCTTGACTCGAAATTCCGACCATCTTCTGAATTGTAATTAAGTATTGAATTTAGTAGCTTAATAATTTTGAACTCCGAACACACGTTTAAATCACTTAGGGGCAGTGGAAGACCCCGTACCCTAACTGGGTGCTCGGCATAGCATTAGCATTAGCATTATCATTCGATAGAATGTTTTTAGTAAAGTAAGATCAGCAGCTGTAATTTAGGTGGTCCACTCCGCTGCCTAGACACATTACGTATTAGGACCAAGCATCTAGCTGTGTTTCGATTTAAAATTAAGAATACCACCTACCTATCCATATACAACATACAACGAGAAATTCCTCATAATCCTCAGTTATAACTATGCATGTTATAACTATGCATTAATGTACCATCAGGCAAAATGCTAATTTTTGAGTCTTATTCCAAAAATACAAAATACACATTTTAAAGGAAGCGGAAACAAACCACCGACTGAATTCTTCTTTTTACACCCTATCAAAAGTTTTCTGCTGAACATAAGCTTTTTCGAAAACGGAACGGTTACGAACGGATACGGTGGAACGGAGAATTTATAAAAGCCACGATAGCCAAATGGTTGGGTGGTCGGAATTGCGAGTCAGCTCGCTCCCCAGCAGAAGAGCTCGAACCCCAGATGGCAGGCTCGTACCAATAGGTTTTTCAAAAAATTTATTTACGAATTATATCGTTAGCTTGGACATAAAAACGGCGACGGGCTCACCACCAGTCACGTTGTCCCGAAAGTATCTTCGTTGGAAGGTGGGTCAAGGGGCTTAATTGTCTAGACTAGACTCCTGTTTACCCCTGTATTGGAAATTGCATGAAGATATTATTCATTTAATATTTATTGTTATTATACATGGAACGATCCCGACTGACACAGACGGGATTCAAATCTAAAGGCTACATCCACTGTACAGTGGCGACGCTCCTACCTCGGGTCTGCCGTATCTGACGCTCAACAGTTTTAAAATTGTTAAATCTCTCTTCTTATTTCCCTTTTAGTAGCGTTGGCGACAACTACCAGAAGTTATTCGAACTTCTAACTCAAAGTTCAATGCCATGAAGACATCAATACGATAAAATCGACAACCTCCGTGGTCGAATATCATCTGTCACTACCAGTAATTTTCATCATAGCTGATACTAACATAAATAACCGCTTAAGGTTAATAGCTGAGTCATTCTGGTTCACATTGGTTTTCATAATTTCGCCAGCTCAAAGGTTACGGGTTCGATTCCCGGACGAGTCGATGTAGAAAACCACTTTTTGTACACTATCTCGGGTTGAGGTGTTTGTGTGTGTTTGTGTTTGGGTCGGGTCTTCGCTGTTTCTGATACCATAACTTACATTGGGAGCACGTTGTGTGATGTTGCTACGTATATATTTATAAAATGCATACTGTATTACGTATATATTATAGTATGTATTTATAAATGTAAATATTTCAAGTATAAATGGTACTTACTAGCAATGCTAATAACATTACTGATATTCCTGCTAAACTGCTAAAATATTCTAGAGTTGTTCGGGGCAATAGTGGAATTCTTGTTAATGCCAAATACAATATCATTCAAATACATTCATACATACGTAACGGCCTATTAAAGTCCACAGTAGGACATATGCCTCTGCCATAGGGAGGATTTGCCATAATCGCCACGCTTGGCTATACGCCAATACGCCATACACACGCTTGGATATATATCATATATGATTCTAATAATTAACGTTAAATGTATTGGCTTTCGTAGAAATACAATAATGCAACTGAAATAACCAATATGATTTACAGATATTTTTATTATTAATACTGTCATAATTACATTACGATATTCATAATTCTAGAAATTAACTACTCTGCAAGACTACAAAGATGTTATAAGTTTTGCTTAGCATTGTAAGTTTTAAATTACTCGCAGTTATTTTATCACGGTATAATGAATAATCATTCGATTAATTGCAGCCGTGTTTACTCAGATATTAAAAATATTAAAAAGCAATACCTTTTCTTAATAACAGATTCTTATTAAATACAATATTATTTCACCGAATATCAGGTATACGTATAGGTAATATAACAAATAAATAACGTTTGTGAAACTTTTCTTACATATCCTTTGCCTACATAAGGAAGATATTTTTATTAATAAATATGCTATGCTTATTTTCACAAAATATTTCATTTGTCACTACCAGTCATTTTCATCATAGCTGATACTAACTTTAATAACCGCTTAAGGTAAACAGCTGAGTGAAATTTAAGACGTCATTGTTTGAAGCAGCAACGCACAGTTCGAAGAAAGAAAAACCTCAATTGTATAGGTTTTTGAACCTAATTGAACTATCTGAGTCAGACTATAATTGGTAATAAATCTTAAACTACTTTTCAATTGCAACGGATTTGAGTTAGTTTTTAATAGGTTACACGTTACACTTTAGATTCTCCGATTATAGGTGATCTAAGCAGAAAATTTTGTCACTTTCGAACGCTTAAAAACTATCTTCACTTTTTCATTACTTATAATTCATAACATCATTTGAGTTGGATACAATATTTCATTGTACTAATACCATTGCAATCATCGCTGAGTTTTCTTAACTAGATTTCGTGGACAGTACAGACAGTAACCTAACATTAGTACCACTTAATAAGAGCTAATAAGATAGATGGGTGCCTATATACTTTCATGTCGTTTTCAATCCGCTACTGTGTTTAACCCCGCTATGTGTGCGTGGCGATACAGGTGCTATCGCCTGAGAACGCGCCACCAGCGCCCGCACAGCTCGTCGCCGAAGCAGCTGGAACTAAGTTCACAATTGGAGACTTTGATGTAAGAACCCCGTAGAATATGAATTGTTTTGTGTTCAGTTTCCGTCGAAATTACTGTACATTGAATTTATTTGAAAGTTCGTCTTTGAAGTGAAGATAACCTAAAGTGAAGATAAACTTATATATTTTTAATATAAAAATATGTTTTTAAATACTTTACATAAGTCATAGTCAAATACAAAAATCGAGTAAATTTATTATTCAATTTAGGTTTCAATTATTGTAAACAATTGTGTCATACTTTTATATCATGTTTAAATAATATATTTTGTTAATGGTTTTAATTTTTAGTTCAATATAACATTGTCCTCACAGATTTACTACGTTTTTAATCCATTCTACATATTTGTTTAATCTCAAAACTGATGTTATTAAATTATAAATATAACAAAAATTTTTAGAAGAATGGAAATCAAAAAAATAATCTTTTCTATAAATTAAATAACTTACAAACTTTATTTACTTCATGTTAAATGTTATTTATAGTCAATAATTATTTTATTTAATGTCGCACTTTGTAAAGATTAGGATCGCTTGTAAATATATTGTGCCCTATTACTTTAGGGGGTGGACAGCAGCGACGAGAGGCCTACAAAGCGCTTACCGACGAGCATCGCGCGAAGCCAGGCTAAGAAATAGATGTTTGTCTCGATCGATCAATTATTCAGCTTCTAAGAAATTTAAACCTTACAATTATAGATTGTAGTCATTCCAGTACAGATACAGAACCCATACGCATATAGATTAGACAGACTTACTTTGTCTCCATTTTTACGCTTCTTTTAAACATCCCCTTTCACTTGCCATATTTACTTCATCGCTTTTAATTTTGCCTATTTATGCAATTATATATTTTTAATATAAAAATATGTTTTTAAATACTTTACATAGGTCATAGTCAAATACAAAAATCGAGTAAATTTATTATTCAATTTAGGTTTCAATTATTGTAAACAATTGTGTCATACTTTTATATCATGTTTAAATAATATATTTTGTTAATGGTTTTAATTTTTAGTTCAATATAACATTGTCTTCACAGATTTACTACGTTTTTAATCCATTCTACATATTTGTTTAATCTCAAAACTGATGTTATTAAATTATAAATATAACAAAAATTTTTAGAAGAATGGAAACCAAAAAAAATAATCTTTTCTATAAATTATATAACTTACAAACTTTATTTACTTCATGTTAAATGTTATTTATAGTCAATAATTATTTTATTTAATGACGCACTTTGTAAAGATTAGGATCGCTTGTAAATATATTGTGCCCTATTACTTTAGGGGGTGGACAGCAGCGACGAGAGGCCTACAATGCGCTTACCGACGAGCATCGCGCGAAGCCGAGCTAAGAAATAGATGTTTGTCTCGATCGATCAATTATTCAGCTTCTAAGAAATTTAAACCTTACAATTATAGATTGTATTCATTCCAGTACAGATACAGAACCCATACGCATATAGATTAGACAGACTTACTTTGTCTCCATTTTTACGCTTCTTTTAAACATCCCCTTTCACTTGCCATATTTACTTCATCGCTTTTAATTTTACCTATTTATGCAATTATATATTTTTATAATATTATTTGTATTTATAATGATGTCCTACGTTGTTAATTTGCATGATGTATGCAAAAGAGCATGGCCAAACTACCTGTGGGTTTCGTTATCTTTAAGTTATTGACAATTTTATTTTAAGCATGTCATGGCATAGCTTTAGAAATATTGAAATACGTTTATTGTAATCTTTAATATTTTTATATTATTCTAGTCGTCCGACACAGAGCCAGGCGAAGTGAACGCGGCCGAAAACTTTGATGATTCCAGCAGTAGTGATGAAGAAATTCTTAATACAAAAGCTAAAACCGCGGGAATTCGCCTTGCAATGAAACCCATCGGTCACAAACCAACAGCATTCAAGATGGACGTCGTTGATGATTGATAATTTACTGATCATTATTGTTTGATGATTAATCTTGAATAAATTACCTCAGAAGGTAGCTTCTGTATGCTAAAAATATTTTAAACCTGTTTTACTTTAAAAAGAAATTGTGCAGTTATGAAAAAACTTAGGCTTCGACTATTGTCACATCTAAAATAGTTTGTATCGAAGATCATCATTGCGTTCCAATCTGAATAGTCAATTTTCAGCATCAAGTTTCTACATGAAACAATTTCTTTTGAATGTCATTAAAAAACTAAAACTATTTACAGTCTTTATTTTTTTGCATACCTTGGTTGTGAAAGAGTATGTAAGATTCCTATCCCTAAACCATACAACATTTTCGGGGTTCAAGTAGGTTGAATAATAAAATTGTCCTGTCATGTTTAGTTTTCTCTAACTTTTTATCAAAATATTTAGTACATGAACGCTCAGTTTTTATAATAGATATTGAAAGTTTAATATTTTTCAATGAACCTTTCTTTATAAAGTTATCTATTTATAACATACTTTAACTTTGTTAAATGAGCAGTGTGAACTGGTTCTAATATTTTCCTCTCGTTTTATTTTCATAAACATCATGTGTGTTGCAGTCGTTTCGAAAATTGAATAAGGTTGAGGTTGATAGTAATGTAAGTAATGGTTAAGCAATGTTTCTGTTGATGCGTAGTTAAGCTTCGGGATGACATCCCGCCCACTAGTTGTAGTACTTAACTGATTAACTATTAAGATTATGACATTGTGACGTTTTGAAATGCGAAATAAAACATTGCCATCGATCATGACGGTTTTACTTTAAGCCTTTACTCATAATCTTCACGCTATTACTAATACTACTGCCAATACTAGGGTCTAGACAATTAAATCTTTTCAATCCACCTTTCATCGAAGACATTTCTTTTGGGATAACGTGACAGGTGGTGTTCCAGTCGCCGTTTTTATGTCCAAGCCTACGATATACACCGTACATACGTTTTGATAAAACTCATTGGTACGAGCCTGACACCTCGGGGGATCAGACTCAGGTTTCTTGACTCGAATTCCAACCACTCAGCTATTGTGACTCATAATCAAGTAAGTTAATTGTTTGTTGTGATTGTAATTGTATGGTGTCTGTATAAATAAGGATTACTGTATAAATAGGTCGAGGGAGTCGAAACCAGGGACGAAGGAAAGAACACCTAATAAATACCAGACCACCATTAAGGAAACCAGTGATGAGCAGCAGCCTCTAGCGTGCGTGACATCTCGTACTACCATCACCAACCCGTTTCTCCAGCCCTTGATTCCTTGGAGCTCGCACTGTTATATATTGTATCTGTATGTTATAGGTCATCCTACCTCCTCTTCAAAGGGGCTTTGTCAGCAATTTAGACATAAAAAGAAAAGTTAGGCCTTAGGGCAGGTCAGCTCCAGACGCGGTCCAAGTCACACCTTCTAAATCTTTTCATTAAATCAATATAATTCCAAATATAATAAATAAATAAATATTTTCACGCAATTCCTACTCTAGGGGTAGACCTCTGTCCACCCCTATAGTAGGAATTCGTACATAAGTAAAAAAAATGGTACGAGCCTGCCACCTGGGGATCGAACTCGGGTCTCTTGACTCGAAATTCCGACTAATAAACCTATCGTGACTTCAAATATAACATAATTCCAGTTCTAATAGTGTTTTTTAAAGGCGTTTCAAAAACGACAGCGCGCAGTTTCGAGCATTCCGTAACTATACGCCACAACATTCACTATTTTAAAAATTGCAGTAGAGAAGTTAAAAAAGGAGTGGTGAGTCGTCTCGTAAAAAAGGATAATAATAATAAACAAAAATAAATTTCCAAAAAAATTTATTTCTTCCTCAGCATTGGCTATGAAATATTGTCCATGTGTAAATAACATACTATAATTGTATTATGACATAATATTATGACATAACTTATGACATGAAGATTTCTGCCTAATGCTTTATTTATTTTTAATAAGGTTGAGGGAACTCTTAAATTAAATTTTATGTAAATTTCGGTGGAAAAGTGGGTCGAAAGGACTTCATTATCTCGAAAAAATATAAAACAATACGTTGGGTATGTGAAATTGCCTATTAACATGCACTGGCAAATTTTTGCAGCCGTTAAAAAACATCGTTAATAAAAAAATATAAGTTATATATATTTTTAAAGTGAAACCCTTTTGACTCGTTTTCCAATTTTGTTCACCACAGCACTGCGATCGATTTTATTTTACCCGTTACGCTCTTCGCACATAATTAAAATGAAAACTAAATACAATAAGAGAGCTAAGTATGAAACCACGCTTTTATAAATAAATAAATAAATATCTTCACGCAATTCCCAATACAGGGGTAGATAGAATTTTAGAATCGTAATAATATTTCATTGTACTAATATCATTGCAATCATCGCTGAGTATTCTTAACTAGATTTCGTGGATAGTACAGACAGTAACCTAACATTAGTACCACTTAATAAGAGCTAACAAGATAGATGGGTGCCTATATACTTTCATGTCGCTTTCATCCGCTACTGTGTTTAACCCCGCTATGTGTGCGTGGCGATACAGGTGCTATCGCCTGAGAACGCGCCACCAGCGCCCGCACAGCTCGTCGCCGAAACAGCTGTAACAACTGAATACAAAACAATATGAATTGTTGTGTGTTCAGTTTCCGTCGAAATTACTGTATATTGAATTTATTTGAAAGTTCACCTTTGAAGTGAAGATAACCTAAAGAGAAGATAAACTAATATATTTTTAATATAAAAATATGTTTTTAAATACTTTACATAAGTCATAGTCAAATAAAAAAAATCGAGTAAATTTATTATTCAATTTAGGTTTCAATTATTGTAAACAATTGTGCCACACTTTTATTTCATGTTTAAAAAAAAATTAAATATCTTCACGCAATTCCCAATACAGGGGTAGATAGAATTTTAGAATCGTAATAATATTTCATTGTACTAATATCATTGCAATCATCGCTGAGTATTCTTAACTAGATTTCGTGGATAGTACAGACAGTAACCTAACATTAGTACCACTTAATAAGAGCT
This sequence comes from Sericinus montela, assembly GCA_029286605.1. Lineage (NCBI taxonomy): Eukaryota > Metazoa > Arthropoda > Insecta > Lepidoptera > Papilionidae > Sericinus > Sericinus montela. The sequence goes on from JAGSMR010000024.1 coordinate 6,271,020, forward strand.
AACAAGATAGATGGGTGCCTATATACTTTCATGTCGCTTTCATCCGCTACTGTGTTTAACCCCGCTATGTGTGCGTGGCGATACAGGTGCTATCGCCTGAGAACGCGCCACCAGCGCCCGCACAGCTCGTCGCCGAAACAGCTGTAACAACTGAATACAAAACAATATGAATTGTTGTGTGTTCAGTTTCCGTCGAAATTACTGTATATTGAATTTATTTGAAAGTTCACCTTTGAAGTGAAGATAACCTAAAGAGAAGATAAACTAATATATTTTTAATATAAAAATATGTTTTTAAATACTTTACATAAGTCATAGTCAAATAAAAAAAATCGAGTAAATTTATTATTCAATTTAGGTTTCAATTATTGTAAACAATTGTGCCACACTTTTATTTCATGTTTAAAAAAAAAATATAAAACAATACGTTGGGTATGTGAAATTGCCTATTAACATGCACTGGCAAATTTTGCAGCCGTTAAAGACAACGTTAATAAAAAATATATAAGATATATATTTTTAATATAAAAATATGTTTTTAAATACTTTACATAAGTCATAGTCAAATAAAAAAAATCGAGTAAATTTATTATTCAATTTAGGTTTCAATTATTGTAAACAATTGTGCCACACTTTTATTTCATGTTTAAATAATATATTTTTAATATAAAAATATGTTTTTAAATACTTTACATAAGTCATAGTCAAATAAAAAAAATCGAGTAAATTTATTATTCAATTTAGGTTTCAATTATTGTAAACAATTGTGCCACACTTTTATTTCATGTTTAAATAATATATTTTTAATATAAAAATATGTTTTTAAATACTTTACATAAGTCATAGTCAAATAAAAAAAATCGAGTAAATTTATTATTCAATTTAGGTTTCAATTATTGTAAACAATTGTGCCACACTTTTATTTCATGTTTAAATAATATATTTTTAATATAAAAATATGTTTTTAAATACTTTACATAAGTCATAGTCAAATAAAAAAAATCGAGTAAATTTATTATTCAATTTAGGTTTCAATTATTGTAAACAATTGTGCCACACTTTTATTTCATGTTTAAATAATATATTTTTAATATAAAAATATGTTTTTAAATACTTTACATAAGTCATAGTCAAATAAAAAAAATCGAGTAAATTTATTATTCAATTTAGGTTTCAATTATTGTAAACAATTGTGCCACACTTTTATTTCATGTTTAAATAATATATTTTTAATATAAAAATATGTTTTTAAATACTTTACATAAGTCATAGTCAAATAAAAAAAATCGAGTAAATTTATTATTCAATTTAGGTTTCAATTATTGTAAACAATTGTGCCACACTTTTATTTCATGTTTAAATAATATATTTTGTTAATGGTTTTAATTTTTAGTTCATTATAACATTGTCTTCACAGATTTATTACTTCTAGCTTCTAGCTTCTTAGAAATTTAAACCTTACAATTATAGATTGTATTCATTCCAGTACAGTACCTCAAATTTAAAATTGACAATCACAGTGGTTTGGTTTGATTTAACTTGACCATTACGAAAGATGCTAGCCCAAAATTGAGTTCACTGGTGACGGGCAGCGGCGTCTGTTATGCCATTTTGGTAGTACTATCGCCAATTTGAATCCCCTTGCCAAGCGTAACGATTACGGCATATCCTATGTGACAGAAGAGGCCTATGAATCTCATAGGGCATTGTATACCGCGCAACTAGGAGAAAAGTCTTAAAATATGTTTGTAGTGGTATAGTAGTGTAATACATGTCTCTTTTCGTTTTCAGGCGGCAGAAGGCACCGGTCTCGCGTTCATAGTGGTCACTCAAGTGATCCTCAAACTGACACCGTCGCCGTTTTGGTCAATTATATTCTTCTTAATGCTGCTGTCCCTCGGTCTGGGCAGCCAGATTGGTATTATGGTGGGCATGCTCTGCACTATCTTCGATATCGATTTCTTCAAGAGGATGAGCAAACCAGTTATAACTGGTAAGTTTTATTGGATCTTTTGACTACCCGATAGCTTAGTGTCTATGAGCCTGCCTTCGAAGCTATGGATTGCGAGTTCGAATCTCACGAGTGGTGAAAATTAAAGGTTTGTGTGATGATTAATGCTTATACTTCTCTTTGTCTTTTGTCTATGTAGGTATATATCTAGCTCTTATTGCCATCTATTCGCCAGACGCGGACAATCCAACTTTCGGTACTTTGTGTAAATTCGGATGGAGCGGAACTATAATACATTTTCCTGAGAATGCTAGCTTCCATCCGATATATAAGTTAGTGTAGTAGGTTGTTTGTAACCATGGTATGTTACGTTATAATGACATGATAAGTTGTCAGTTGTATAAAAGAAATTAGCTATAATTATATGGGAACAATTAGTAGACTATATAACTACTATATATCACGTTCTCCTAAAAACTAAAAAATTTAAATTAAATAAATCAACTCAGAGATTAGGGAAATTTAGCTATTGAGGCGGGCAGTATTTAGATTTAATTTTTATTTCATGTTTAAATAATATATTTTGTTAATGGTTTTAATTTTTAGTTCATTATAACATTGTCTTCACAGATTTATTACTTCTAGTTTCTAGCTTCTTAGAAATTTAAACCTTACAATTATAGATTGTATTCATTCCTACAGTACCTCAAATTTAAAATTGACAATCACAGTGGTTTGGTTTGATTTAACTTGACCATTACGAAGATGCTAGCCCAAAATTGAGTTCACTGGTGACGGGCAGCGGCGTCTGTTATGCCATTTTGGTAGTACTATCGCCAATTTGAATCCCTTGCCAAGCGTAACGATTACGGCATATCCTATGTGACAGAAGAGGCCTATGAATCTCATAGGGCATTGTATACCGCGCAACTAGGAGAAAAGTCTTAAAATATGTTTGTAGTGGTATAGTAGTGTAATACATGTCTCTTTTCGTTTTTCAGGCGGCAGAAGGCACCGGTCTCGCGTTCATAGTGTTCACTCAAGTGATCCTCAAACTGACACCGGCGCCGTTTTGGTCAATTATATTCTTCTTAATGCTGCTGTCCCTCGGTCTGGGCAGCCAGATTGGTATTATGGTGGGCATGCTCTGCACAATCTTCGATATCGATTTCTTCAAGAGGATGAGCAAACCAGTTATAACTGGTAAGTTTTATTGGATCTTTTGACTACCCGATAGCTTAGTGTCTATGAGCCTGCCTTCGAAGCTATGGATTGCGAGTTCGAATCTCACGAGTGGTGAAAATTAAAGGTTTGTGTGATGATTAATGCTTATACTTCTCTTTGTCATTTGTCTATGTAGGTATATATCTAGCTCTTATTGCCATCTATTCGCCAGACGCGGACAATCCAACTTTCGGTACTTTGTGTAAATTCGGATGGAGCGGAACTATAATACATTTTTCCTGAGAATGCTAACTTCCATCCGATATATAAGTTAGTGTAGTAGGTTGTTTGTAACCATGGTATGTTACGTTATAATGACATGATAAGTTGTCAGTTGTATAAAAATAATTAGCTATAATTATATGGGAACAATTAGTAGACTATATAACTACTATATATCACGTTCTCTTAAAAACTATAAAATTTAAATTAAATAAATCAACTCAGAGATTAGGGAAATTTAGCTATTGAGGCGGGCAGTATTTAGATTTAATTTTTATTTATTAGTTTCCAGGCGCAGTATGCACGTTCTGTTTCTTAGGACTCGTATCGGACTTGTAGTCGTCGCCTTACTGGAAATGGTTGCCGTTATCTACATTCATGGACATGAGAAGTGAGTTTAGATATGTGTAATGTGACAAGCACACAGTTTAAGCCACACCACGTAAAAGTCTCTCTTTAAAGGTCTATATTATTATTAATTTAATTGGTAATGGTATTTATCGAAATGGTTTTCCCGCCAACTGATTTGCGATCTCTAAGGATGGATCGATGGATAAACAGAATAGAGAAATCTTGTGTATTTTATTTCCTTAGTCACAGTATATTTTTTAATTAATGCAAAATTTTAAAAATCAACTGACACTGATACAACTAACACTGTGTGCAACTGATGCATTTTACAGATTTTTAAATCGTAAGTAAGTCTTGCTTAACTTTTAGTATTAAATTAATGGGAAATTTAAAAAATCATCTGATCGTGGTTTGGTTTTGTGGTGTGTTGGAGGTAAATTTTTAAATTCCTGATTAATATAATAACAAAAAACCTTCGTTTGAAATTAACTTACCATCATGTGAATCGTAATTAAATAAATAAATATAAATTTAAATATCTTAACGCAATTCCCAATACAGGGGTAGACAGAGGTCTAGTCCAGACAATTAAGTCCTTTTGACCCACATTCCACCGAAGATATTTTCGTGACAACGTGACAGGTGGTGAGCCCGTTGCCGTCTTTTGTCCAAGCCAACGATATAATTCATACATAAATTTTCAAAAATCCTAAATGGGGATCGAACACGGGTCTCTTGACTCGAAATTCCGACCATCTTCTGAATTGTAATTAAGTATTGAATTTAGTAGCTTAATAATTTTGAACTCCGAACACACGTTTAAATCACTTAGGGGCGAGTGGAAGACCCCGTACCTAACTGGGTGCTCGGCATAGCATTAGCATTAGCATTATCATTCGATAGAATGTTTTTAGTAAAGTAAGATCAGCAGCTGTAATTTAGGTGGTCCACTCCGCTGCCTAGACACATTACGTATTAGGACCAAGCATCTAGCTGTGTTTCGATTTAAAAATTAAGAATACCACCTACCTATCCATATACAACATACAACGAGAAATTCCTCATAGTCCTCAGTTATAACTATGCATGTTATAACTATGCATGTTATAACTATGCATTAATATACCATGAGGCAAAATGCTAATTTTTGAGTCTTATTCCAAAAATACAAAATACACATTTTAAAGGAAGCGAAACAAACCACCGACTGAATTCTTCTTTTTACACCCTATCAAAGTTTTCTGCTGAACATAAGCTTTTCGAAAACGGAACGGTTACGAACGGATACAGTGGAACGGAGAATTTATAAAAGCCACGATAGCCAAATGGTTGGGTGGTCGGAATTGCGAGTCAGCTCGCTCCCCAGCAGAAGAGCTCGAACCCCAGATGGCAGGCTCGTACCAATAGGTTTTCAAAAATTTATTTACGAATTATATCGTTAGCTTGGACATAAAAACGGCGACGGGCTCACCACCAGTCACGTTGTCGAAAGTATCTTCGTTGGAAGGTGGGTCAAGGGGCTTAATTGTCTAGACTAGACTCCTGTTTACCCCTGTATTGGAAATTGCATGAAGATATTATTCATTTAATATTTATTGTTATTATATTTTTTAATTAATGCAAAATTTTAAAAATCAACTGACACTGATACAACTAACACTGTGTGCAACTGATGCATTTTACAGATTTTTAAATCGTAAGTAAGTCTTGCTTAACTTTTAGTATTAAATTAATGGGAAATTTAAAAAATCATCTGATCGTGGTTTGGTTTTGTGGTGTGTTGGAGGTAAATTTTAAATTCCTGATTAATATAATAACAAAAACCTTCGTTTGAAATTAACTTACCATCATGTGAATCGTAATTAAATAAATAAATATAAATTTAAATATCTTAACGCAATTCCCAATACAGGGGTAGACAGAGGTCTAGTCCAGACAATTAAGTCCCTTTGACCCACATTCCACCGAAGATATTTTCGTGACAACGTGACAGGTGGTGAGCCCGTTGCCGTCTTTTGTCCAAGCCAACGATATAATTCATACATAAATTTTCAAAAATCCTAAATGGGGATCGAACACGGGTCTCTTGACTCGAAATTCCGACCATCTTCTGAATTGTAATTAAGTATTGAATTTAGTAGCTTAATAATTTTGAACTCCGAACACACGTTTAAATCACTTAGGGGCGAGTGGAAGACCCCGTACCTAACTGGGTGCTCGGCATAGCATTAGCATTAGCATTATCATTCGATAGAATGTTTTTAGTAAAGTAAGATCAGCAGCTGTAATTTAGGTGGTCCACTCCGCTGCCTAGACACATTACGTATTAGGACCAAGCATCTAGCTGTGTTTCGATTTAAAAATTAAGAATACCACCTACCTATCCATATACAACATACAACGAGAAATTCCTCATAGTCCTCAGTTATAACTATGCATGTTATAACTATGCATGTTATAACTATGCATGTTATAACTATGCATGTTATAACTATGCATGTTATAACTATGCATGTTATAACTATGCATGTTATAACTATGCATGTTATAACTATGCATGTTATAACTATGCATGTTATAACTATGCATGTTATAACTATGCATGTTATAACTATGCATGTTATAACTATGCATGTTATAACTATGCATGTTATAACTATGCATGTTATAACTATGCATGTTATAACTATGCATGTTATAACTATGCATGTTATAACTATGCATGTTATAACTATGCATGTTATAACTATGCATGTTATAACTATGCATGTTATAACTATGCATGTTATAACTATGCATGTTATAACTATGCATGTTATAACTATGCATGTTATAACTATGCATGTTATAACTATGCATGTTATAACTATGCATGTTATAACTATGCATGTTATAACTATGCATGTTATAACTATGCATGTTATAACTATGCATGTTATAACTATGCATGTTATAACTATGCATGTTATAACTATGCATGTTATAACTATGCATGTTATAACTATGCATGTTATAACTATGCATGTTATAACTATGCATGTTATAACTATGCATGTTATAACTATGCATGTTATAACTATGCATGTTATAACTATGCATGTTATAACTATGCATGTTATAACTATGCATGTTATAACTATGCATGTTATAACTATGCATGTTATAACTATGCATGTTATAACTATGCATGTTATAACTATGCATGTTATAACTATGCATGTTATAACTATGCATGTTATAACTATGCATGTTATAACTATGCATGTTATAACTATGCATGTTATAACTATGCATGTTATAACTATGCATGTTATAACTATGCATGTTATAACTATGCATGTTATAACTATGCATGTTATAACTATGCATGTTATAACTATGCATGTTATAACTATGCATGTTATAACTATGCATGTTATAACTATGCATGTTATAACTATGCATGTTATAACTATGCATGTTATAACTATGCATGTTATAACTATGCATGTTATAACTATGCATGTTATAACTATGCATGTTATAACTATGCATGTTATAACTATGCATGTTATAACTATGCATGTTATAACTATGCATGTTATAACTATGCATGTTATAACTATGCATGTTATAACTATGCATGTTATAACTATGCATGTTATAACTATGCATTAATATACCATGAGGCAAAATGCTAATTTTTGAGTCTTATTCCAAAAATACAAAATACACATTTTAAAGGAAGCGAAACAAACCACCGACTGAATTCTTCTTTTTACACCCTATCAAAGTTTTCTGCTGAACATAAGCTTTTCGAAAACGGAACGGTTACGAACGGATACGGTGGAACGGAGAATTTATAAAAGCCACGATAGCCAAATGGTTGGGTGGTCGGAATTGCGAGTCAGCTCGCTCCCCAGCAGAAGAGCTCGAACCCCAGATGGCAGGCTCGTACCAATAGGTTTTTCAAAAAATTTATTTACGAATTATATCGTTAGCTTGGACATAAAAACGGCGACGGGCTCACCACCAGTCACGTTGTCCCGAAAGTATCTTCGTTGGAAGGTGGGTCAAGGGGCTTAATTGTCTAGACTAGACTCCTGTTTACCCCTGTATTGGAAATTGCATGAAGATATTATTCATTTAATATTTATTGTTATTATACATGGAACGATCCCGACTGACACAGACGGGATTCAAATCTAAAGGCTACATCCACTGTACAGTGGCGACGCTCCTACCTCGGGTCTGCCGTATCTGACGCTCAACAGTTTTAAAATTGTTAAATCTCTCTTCTTATTTCCCTTTTAGTAGCGTTGGCGACAACTACCAGAAGTTATTCGAACTTCTAACTCAAAGTTCAATGCCATGAAGACATCAATACGATAAAATCGACAACCTCCGTGGTCGAATATCATCTGTCACTACCAGTAATTTTCATCATAGCTGATACTAACATAAATAACCGCTTAAGGTTAATAGCTGAGTCATTCTGGTTCACATTGGTTTTCATAATTTCGCCAGCTCAAAGGTTACGGGTTCGATTCCCGGACGAGTCGATGTAGAAAACCACTTTTTGTACACTATCTCGGGTTGAGGTGTTTGTGTGTGTTTGTGTTTGGGTCGGGTCTTCGCTGTTTCTGATACCATAACTTACATTGGGAGCACGTTGTGTGATGTTGCTACGTATATATTTATAAAATGCATACTGTATTACGTATATATTATAGTATGTATTTATAAATGTAAATATTTCAAGTATAAATGGTACTTACTAGCAATGCTAATAACATTACTGATATTCCTGCTAAACTGCTAAAATATTCTAGAGTTGTTCGGGGCAATAGTGGAATTCTTGTTAATGCCAAATACAATATCATTCAAATACATTCATACATACGTAACGGCCTATTAAAGTCCACAGTAGGACATATGCCTCTGCCATAGGGAGGATTTGCCATAATCGCCACGCTTGGCTATACGCCAATACGCCATACACACGCTTGGATATATATCATATATGATTCTAATAATTAACGTTAAATGTATTGGCTTTCGTAGAAATACAATAATGCAACTGAAATAACCAATATGATTTACAGATATTTTTATTATTAATACTGTCATAATTACATTACGATATTCATAATTCTAGAAATTAACTACTCTGCAAGACTACAAAGATGTTATAAGTTTTGCTTAGCATTGTAAGTTTTAAATTACTGCAGTTATTTTATCACGGTATAATGAATAATCATTCGATTAATTGCAGCCGTGTTTACTCAGATATTAAATCTTTTCAATCCACCTTTCATCGAAGACATTTCTTTTGGGATAACGTGACAGGTGGTGTTCCAGTCGCCGTTTTTATGTCCAAGCCTACGATATACACCGTACATACGTTTTGATAAAACTCATTGGTACGAGCCTGACACCTCGGGGGATCAGACTCAGGTTTCTTGACTCGAATTCCAACCACTCAGCTATTGTGACTCATAATCAAGTAAGTTAATTGTTTGTTGTGATTGTAATTGTATGGTGTCTGTATAAATAAGGATTACTGTATAAATAGGTCGAGGGAGTCGAAACCAGGGACGAAGGAAAGAACTTTGTAAATGGCAGTGAACACAGATAAATGGCGGGATAACCACCTAAAAAATACCAGACCACCATTAAGGAAACCAGTGATGAGCAGCAGCCTCTGGCGTGCGTGACATCTCGTACTACCATCACCAACCCGTTTCTCCAGCCCTTGATTCCTTGGAGCTCGCACTGTTATATATTGTATCTGTATGTTATAGGTCATCCTACCTCCTCTTCAAAGGGGCTTTGTCAGCAATTTAGACATAAAAAGAAAAGTTAGGCCTTAGGGCAGGTCAGCTCCAGACGCGGTCCAAGTCACACCTTCTAAATCTTTTCATTAAATCAATATAATTCCAAATATAATAAATAAATAAATAAATAAATAAATAAATAAATAAATAAATAAATAAATAAATAAATAAATAAATAAATAAATAAATAAATAAATAAATATCTTCACGCAATTCCCAATACAGGGTAGACAGAGTACAAGTCTAGACAATTAAATCGTTTCAATCCACCTTTCATCGAAGACATTTCTTTTGGGATAACGTGACAGGTGGTGTTCCAGTCGCCGTTTTTATGTCCAAGCCTACGATATACACCGTACATACGTTTTGATAAAACTCATTGGTACGAGCCTGACACCTCGGGGGATCAGACTCAGGTTTCTTGACTCGAATTCCAACCACTCAGCTATTGTGACTCATAATCAAGTAAGTTAACTGTTTGTTGTGATTGTAATTGTATGGTGTCTGTATAAATAAGGATTACTGTATAAATAGGTCGAGGGAGTCGAAACCAGGGACGAAGGAAAGAACACCTAATAAATACCAGACCACCATTAAGGAAACCAGTGATGAGCAGCAGCCTCTAGCGTGCGTGACATCTCGTACTACCATCACCAACCCGTTTCTCCAGCCCTTGATTCCTTGAGCTCGCACTGTTATATATTGTATCTGTATGTTATAGGTCATCCTACCTCCTCTTCAAAGGGGCTTTGTCAGCAATTTAGACATAAAAAGAAAAGTTAGGCCTTAGGGCAGGTCAGCTCCAGACGCGGTCCAAGTCACACCTTCTAAATCTTTTTATTAAATCAATATAATTCCAAATATAATAAATAAATAAATATCTTCACGCAATTCCCAATACAGGGTAGACAGAGTACAAGTCTAGACAATTAAGTCCCTTTGACCCACCTTCCACCGAAGATATTTTCGGGACAACATGACAGGTGGTGAGCCCGTCGCCGCCTTTATGTTCATGCCAACGATGAATTTCGTACATAAGTTTTGAAAAACTCATTGGTACTGCCACCTGGGATCGAACTCGGGTCTCTTGACTCGAAATTCCGACTAATAAACCTATCGTGACTTCAAATATAATATAATTCCAGTTCTAATAGTGTTTTTTTAAAGGCGTTTCAAAAAGCGACAGCGCGCAGTTTCGAGCATTCCGTAACTATACGCCACAACATTCACTATTTTAAAAATTGCAGTGGAGAAGTTATAAAAGGAGTGGTGAGTCGTCTCGTAAAAAAGGATAATAATAAACAAAAATAAATTTCCAAAAAAATTTATTTCTTCCTCAGCATTGGCTATGAAATATTGTCCATGTGTAAATAACATACTATAATTGTATTATGACATAATATTATGACATAACTTATGACATGAAGATTTCTGCCTAATGCTTTATTTATTTTTAATAAGGTTGAGGGAACTCTTAAATTAAATTTTATGTAAATTTCGGTGGAAAAGTGGGTCGAAAGGACTTCATTATCTCGAAAAAATATAAAACAATACGTTGGGTATGTGAAATTGCCTATTAACATGCACTGGCAAATTTTTGCAGCCGTTAAAAAACAACGTTAATAAAAAAATATATAAGATATATATTTTTAAAGTGAAACCCTTTTGACTCGTTTTCCAATTTTGTTCACCACAGCACTGCGATCGATTTTATTTTACCCGTTACGCTCTTCGCACATAATTAAAATGAAAACTAAATACAATAAGAGAGCTAAGTATGAAACCACGCTTTTATAAATAAATAAATAAATATCTTCACGCAATTCCCAATACAGGGGTAGATAGAATTTTAGAATCGTAATAATATTTCATTGTACTAATATCATTGCAATCATCGCTGAGTATTCTTAACTAGATTTCGTGGATAGTACAGACAGTAACCTAACATTAGTACCACTTAATAAGAGCTAACAAGATACATGGGTGCCTATATACTTTCATGTCGCTTTCATCCGCTACTGTGTTTAACCCCGCTATGTGTGCGTGGCGATACAGGTGCTATCGCCTGAGAACGCGCCACCAGCGCCCGCACAGCTCGTCGCCGAAGCAGCTGGAACTAAGTTCACAATTGGAGACTTTGATGTAAGAACCCCGTAGAATATGAATTGTTTTGTGTTCAGTTTCCGTCGAATTTACTGTATATTGAATTTATTTGAAAGTTCACCTTTGAAGTGAAGATAACCTAAAGAGAAGATAAACTAATATATTTTTAATATAAAAATATGTTTTAAATACTTTACATAGGTCATAGTCAAATAAAAAATCGAGTAAATTTATTATTCAATTTAGGTTTCAATTATTGTAAACAATTGTGTCATACTTTTATATCATGTTTAAATAATATATTTTGTTAATGGTTTTAATTTTTAGTTCAATATAACATTGTCCTCACAGATTTACTACGTTTTAATCCATTCTACATATTTGTTTAATCTCAAAACTGATGTTATTAAATTATAAATATAACAAAAATTTTTAGAAGAATGGAAATCAAAAATAATCTTTTCTATAAATTAAATAACTTACAAACTTTATTTACTTCATGTTAAATGTTATTTATAGTCAATAATTATTTTATTTAATGACGCACTTTGTAAAGATTAGGATCGCTTGTAAATATATTGTGCCCTATTACTTTAGGGGTGGACAGCAGCGACGAGAGGCCTACAATGCGCTTACCGACGAGCATCGCGCGAAGCCAGGCTAAGAAATAGATGTTTGTCTCGATCGATCAATTATTCAGCTTCTAAGAAATTTAAACCTTACAATTATAGATTGTAGTCATTCCAGTACAGATACAGAACCCATACGCATATAGATTAGACAGACTTACTTTGTCTCCATTTTTACGCTTCTTTTAAACATCCCCTTTCACTTGCCATATTTACTTCATCGCTTTTAATTTTGCCTATTTATGCAATTATATATTTTTATAATATTATTTTTATTTATAATGATGTCCTACGTTGTTAATTTGCATGATGTATGCAAAAGAGCATGGCCAAACTACCTGTGGGTTTCGTTATCTTTAAGTTATTGACAATTTTATTTTAAGCATGTCATGGCATAGCTTTAGAAATATTGAAATACGTTTATTGTAATCTTTAATATTTTTATATTATTCTAGTCGTCCGACACAGAGCCAGGCGAAGTGAACGCGGCCGAAAACTTTGATGACTCCAGCAGTAGTGATGAAGAAATTCTTAATACAAAAGCTAAAACCGCGGGAATTCGCCTTGCAATGAAACCCATCGGTCACAAACCAACAGCATTCAAGATGGACGTCGTTGATGATTGATAATTTACTGATCATTATTGTTTGATGATTAATCTTGAATAAATTACCTCAGAAGGTAGCTTCTGTATGCTAAAAATATTTTAAACCTGTTTTACTTTAAAAGAAATTGTGCAGTTATGAAAAAACTTAGGCTTCGACTATTGTCACATCTAAAATAGTTTGTATCGAAGATCATCATTGCGTTCCAATCTGAATAGTCAATTTTCAGCATCAAGTTTCTACATGAAACAATTTCTTTTGAATGTCATTAAAAACTAAAAATTTAAATTAAATAACTTACAAACTTTATTTACTTCATGTTAAATGTTATTTATAGTCAATAATTATTTTATTTAATGACGCACTTTGTAAAGATTAGGATCGCTTGTAAATATATTGTGCCCTATTACTTTAGGGGTGGACAGCAGCGACGAGAGGCCTACAATGCGCTTACCGACGAGCATCGCGCGAAGCCAGGCTAAGAAATAGATGTTTGTCTCGATCGATCAATTATTCAGCTTCTAAGAAATTTAAACCTTACAATTATAGATTGTATTCATTCCAGTACAGTACCTCAAATTTAAAATTGACAATCACAGTGGTTTGGTTTGATTTAACTTGACCATTACGAAAGATGCTAGCCCAAAATTGAGTTCACTGGTGACGGGCAGCGGCGTCTGTTATGCCATTTTGGTAGTACTATCGCCAATTTGAATCCCCTTGCCAAGCGTAACGATTACGGCATATCCTATGTGACAGAAGAGGCCTATGAATCTCATAGGGCATTGTATACCGCGCAACTAGGAGAAAAGTCTTAAAATATGTTTGTAGTGGTATAGTAGTGTAATATATGTCTCTTTTCGTTTTTCAGGCGGCAGAAGGCACCGGTCTCGCGTTCATAGTGGTCACTCAAGTGATCCTCAAACTGACACCGGCGCCGTTTTGGTCAATTATATTCTTCTTAATGCTGCTGTCCCTCGGTCTGGGCAGCCAGATTGGTATTATGGTGGGCATGCTCTGCACAATCTTCGATATCGATTTCTTCAAGAGGATGAGCAAACCAGTTATAACTGGTAAGTTTTATTGGATCTTTTGACTACCCGATAGCTTAGTGTCTATGAGCCTGCCTTCGAAGCTATGGATTGCGAGTTCGAATCTTACGAGTGGTGAAAATTAAAGGTTTGTGTGATGATTAATGCTTATACTTCTCTTTGTCTTTTGTCTATGTAGGTATATATCTAGCTCTTATTGCCATCTATTCGCCAGACGCGGACAATCCAACTTTCGGTACTTTGTGTAAATTCGGATGGAGCGGAACTATAATACATTTTTCCTGAGAATGCTAACTTCCATCCGATATATAAGTTAGTGTAGTAGGTTGTTTGTAACCATGGTATGTTACGTTATAATGACATGATAAGTTGTCAGTTGTATAAAAATAATTAGCTATAATTATATGGGAACAATTAGTAGACTATATAACTACTATATATCGTTCTCCTAAAACTAAAAATTTAAATTAAATAAATCAACTCAGAGATTAGGAATATTTAGCTATTGAGGCGGGCAGTATTTAGATTTAATTTTTATTTATTAGTTTCCAGGCGCAGTATGCACGTTCTGTTTCTTAGGACTCGTATCGGACTTGTAGTCGTCGCCTTACTGGAAATGGTTGCCGTTATCTACATTTATGGACATGAGAAGTGAGTTTAGATATGTGTAATATGACAAGCACACAGTTTAATCCAAGAACACACACACCACGTAAAAGTCTCTCTTTAAAGGTCTATATTATTATTAATTTAATTGGTAATGGTATTTATAGAAATGGTTTCCATAGCGTTGCGATCTCTAAGGATGGATCGATGGATAAACAGAATAGAGAAATCTTGTGTATTTTATTTCCTTAGTTACATTATATTTTTTAATTAATGCAAAATTTTAAAAAATCAACTGACACTGATACAACTAACACTGTGTGCAACTGATGCATTTTACAGATTTATTACTTCTAGCTTCTTAGAAATTTAAACCTTACAATTATAGATTGTATTCATTCCAGTACAGTACCTCAAATTTAAAATTGACAATCACAGTGGTTTGGTTTGATTTAACTTGACCATTACGAAAGATGCTAGCCCAAAATTGAGTTCACTGGTGACGGGCAGCGGCGTCTGTTATGCCATTTTGGTAGTACTATCGCCAATTTGAATCCCCTTGCCAAGCGTAACGATTACGGCATATCCTATGTGACAGAAGAGGCCTATGAATCTCATAGGGCATTGTATACCGCGATACCGCGATTTGTTCTCCTAGGTGTTGTAAGAGGCAACTAGGAGAAAAGTCTTAAAATATGTTTTTAAATACTTTACATAAGTCATAGTCAAATAAAAAAAAATCGAGTAAATTTATTATTCAATTTAGGTTTCAATTATTGTAAACAATTGTGCCACACTTTTATTTCATGTTTAAATAATATATTTTGTTAATGGTTTTAATTTTTAGTTCATTATAACATTGTCTTCACAGATTTATTACTTCTAGCTTCTTAGAAATTTAAACCTTACAATTATAGATTGTATTCATTCCAGTACAGTACCTCAAATTTAAAATTGACAATCACAGTGGTTTGGTTTGATTTAACTTGACCATTACGAAAGATGCTAGCCCAAAATTGAGTTCACTGGTGACGGGCAGCGGCGTCTGTTATGCCATTTTGGTAGTACTATCGCCAATTTGAATCCCCTTGCCAAGCGTAACGATTACGGCATATCCTATGTGACAGAAGAGGCCTATGAATCTCATAGGGCATTGTATACCGCGCAACTAGGAGAAAAGTCTTAAAATATGTTTTTAAATACTTTACATAAGTCATAGTCAAATAAAAAAAAATCGAGTAAATTTATTATTCAATTTAGGTTTCAATTATTGTAAACAATTGTGCCACACTTTTATTTCATGTTTAAATAATATATTTTGTTAATGGTTTTAATTTTTAGTTCATTATAACATTGTCTTCACAGATTTATTACTTCTAGCTTCTTAGAAATTTAAACCTTACAATTATAGATTGTATTCATTCCTACAGTACCTCAAATTTAAAATTAAATATCTTCACGCAATTCCCAATACAGGGGTAGACAGAGTACAAGTCTAGACAATTAAGTCCCTTTGACCCACCTTCCACCGAAGATATTTTCGGGACAACATGACAGGTGGTGAGCCCGTCGCCGCCTTTATGTTCATGCCAACGATGAATTTCGTACATAAGTTTTTGAAAAACTCATTGGTACTGCCACCTGGGGATCGAACTCGGGTCTCTCGACTCGAAATTCCGTCCACCCAACAACTCGGCTATCGTGACTTCGTTTATTTCATGTTTAAATAATATATTTTGTTAATGGTTTTAATTTTTAGTTCATTATAACATTGTCTTCACAGATTTATTACTTCTAGCTTCTAGCTTCTTAGAAATTTAAACCTTACAATTATAGATTGTATTCATTCTACAGTACCTCAAATTTAAAATTGACAATCACAGTGGTTTGGTTTGATTTAACTTGACCATTACGAAAGATGCTAGCCCAAAATTGAGTTCACTGGTGACGGGCAGCGGCGTCTGTTATGCCATTTGGTAGTACTATCGCCAATTTGAATCCCTTGCCAAGCGTAACGATTACGGCATATCCTATGTGACAGAAGAGGCCTATGAATCTCATAGGGCATTGTATACCGCGATACCGCGATTTGTTCTCTAGGTGTTGTAAGAGG
Organism: Sericinus montela; assembly: GCA_029286605.1. Lineage (NCBI taxonomy): Eukaryota > Metazoa > Arthropoda > Insecta > Lepidoptera > Papilionidae > Sericinus > Sericinus montela. The sequence continues at coordinate 6,287,692 of JAGSMR010000024.1, forward strand.
CAACTAGGAGAAAAGTCTTAAAATATGTTTGTAGTGGTATAGTAGTGTAATATATGTCTCTTTTCGTTTTTCAGGCGGCAGAAGGCACCGGTCTCGCGTTCATAGTGGTCACTCAAGTGATCCTCAAACTGACACCGTCGCCGTTTTGGTCAATTATATTCTTCTTAATGCTGCTGTCCCTCGGTCTGGGCAGCCAGATTGGTATTATGGTGGGCATGCTCTGCACTATCTTCGATATCGATTTCTTCAAGAGGATGAGCAAACCAGTTATAACTGGTAAGTTTTTATTGGATCTTTTGACTACCCGATAGCTTAGTGTCTATGAGCCTGCCTTCAAGCTATGGATTGCGAGTTCGAATCTCACAGTGGTGAAAATTAAAGGTTTGTGTGATGATTAATGCTTATACTTCTCTTTGTCATTTGTCTATGTAGGTATATATCTAGCTCTTATTGCCATCTATTCGCCAGACGCGGACAATCCAACTTTCGGTACTTTGTGTAAATTCGGATGGAGCGGAACTATAATACATTTTTCCTGAGAATGCTAGCTTCCATCCGATATATAAGTTAGTGTAGTAGGTTGTTTGTAACCATGGTATGTTACGTTATAATGACATGATAAGTTGTCAGTTGTATAAAAGAAATTAGCTATAATTATATGGGAACAATTAGTAGACTATATAACTACTATATATCACGTTCTCTAAAAACTAAAAATTTAAATTAAATAAATCAACTCAGAGATTAGAAATTAGCTATTGAGGCGGGCAGTATTTAGATTTAATTTTTATTTATTAGTTTCAGGCGCAGTATGCACGTTCTGTTTCTTAGGACTCGTATCGGACTTGTAGTCGTCGCCTTACTGGAAATGGTTGCCGTTATCTACATTTATGGACATGAGAAGTGAGTTTAGATATGTGTAATATGACAAGCACACAGTTTAATCCAAGAACACACACACCACGTAAAGTCTCTCTTTAAAGGTCTATATTATTATTAATTTAATTGGTAATGGTATTTATAGAAATGGTTTTCCGCCAACTGATTTGCGATCTCTAAGGATGGATCGATGGATAAACAGAATAGAGAAATCTTGTGTATTTTATTTCCTTAGTTACATTATATTTTTAATTAATGCAAAATTTTAAAAATCAACTGACACTGATACAACTAACACTGTGTGCAACTGATGCATTTACAGATTTTTAAATCGTAAGTAAGTCTTGCTTAACTTTTAGTATTAAATTAATGGGAAATTTAAAAATCATCTGATCGTGGTTTGGTTTTGTGGTGTGTTGGAGGTAAATTTTTAAATTCTGATTAATATAATAACAAAAACCTTCGTTTGAAATTAACTTACCATCATGTGAATCGTAATTAAATAAATAAATATAAATTTAAATATCTTAACGCAATTCCCAATACAGGGGTAGACAGAGGTCTAGTCCAGACAATTAAGTCCTTTGACCCACATTCCACCGAAGATATTTTCGTGACAACGTGACAGGTGGTGAGCCCGTTGCCGTCTTTTGTCCAAGCCAACGATATAATTCATACATAAATTTTCAAAAATCCTAAATGGGGATCGAACACGGGTCTCTTGACTCGAAATTCCGACCATCTTCTGAATTGTAATTAAGTATTGAATTTAGTAGCTTAATAATTTTGAACTCCGAACACACGTTTAAATCACTTAGGGGCGAGTGGAAGACCCCGTACCCTAACTGGGTGCTCGGCATAGCATTAGCATTAGCATTATCATTCGATAGAATGTTTTTAGTAAAGTAAGATCAGCAGCTGTAATTTGGGTGGTCCACTCCGCTGCCTAGACACATTACGTATTAGGACCAAGCATCTAGCTGTGTTTCGATTTAAAATTAAGAATACCACCTACCTATCCATATACAACATACAACGAGAAATTCCTCATAGTCCTCAGTTATAACTATGCATGTTATAACTATGCATTAATTTACCATGAGGCAAAATGCTAATTTTTGAGTCTTATTCCAAAAATACAAAATACACATTTTAAAGGAAGCGGAAACAAACCACCGACTGAATTCTTCTTTTTACACCCTATCAAAAGTTTTCTGCTGAACATAAGCTTTTTCGAAAACGGAACGGTTACGAACGGATACGGTGGAACGGAGAATTTATAAAAGCCACGATAGCCAAATGGTTGGGTGGTCGGAATTGCGAGTCAGCTCGCTCCCCAGCAGAAGAGCTCGAACCCCAGATGGCAGGCTCGTACCAATAGGTTTTTCAAAAAAATTATTTACGAATTATATCGTTAGCTTGGACATAAAAACGGCGACGGGCTCACCACCAGTCACGTTGTCCCGAAAGTATCTTCGTTGGAAGGTGGGTCAAGGGGCTTAATTGTCTAGACTAGACTCCTGTTTACCCCTGTATTGGAAATTGCATGAAGATATTATTCATTTAATATTTATTGTTATTATACATGGAACGATCCCGACTGACACAGACGGGATTCAAATCTAAAGGCTACATCCACTGTACAGTGGCGACGCTCCTACCTCGGGTCTGCCGTATCTGACGCTCAACAGTTTTAAAATTGTTAAATCTCTCTTCTTATTTCCCTTTTAGTAGCGTTGGCGACAACTACCAGAAGTTATTCGAACTTCTAACTCAAAGTTCAATGCCATGAAGACATCAATACGATAAAATCGACAACCTCCGTGGTCGAATATCATCTGTCACTACCAGTAATTTTCATCATAGCTGATACTAACATAAATAACCGCTTAAGGTTAATAGCTGAGTCATTCTGGTTCACATTGGTTTCATAATTTCGCCAGCTCAAAGGTTACGGGTTCGATTCCCGGACGAGTCGATGTAGAAAACCACTTTTGTACACTATCTCGGGTTGAGGTGTTTGTGTGTGTTTGTGTTTGGGTCGGGTCTTCGCTGTTTCTGATACCATAACTTACATTGGGAGCACGTTGTGTGATGTTGCTACGTATATATTTATAAAATGCATACTGTATTACGTATATATTATAGTATGTATTTATAAATGTAAATATTTCAAGTGTAAATGGTACTTACTAGCAATGCTAATAACATTACTGATATTCCTGCTAAACTGCTAAAATATTCTGGAGTTGTTCGGGGCAATAGTGGAATTCTTGTTAATGCCAAATACAATATCATTCAAATACATTCATACATACGTAACGGCCTATTAAAGTCCACAGTAGGACATATGCCTCTACCATAGGGAGGATTTGCCATAATCGCCACGCTTGGCTATACGCCAATACGCCATACACACGCTTGGATATATATCATATATGATTCTAATAATTAACGTTAAATGTATTGGCTTTCGTAGAAATACAATAATGCAACTGAAATAACCAATATGATTTACAGATATTTTTATTATTAATACTGTCATAATTACATTACGATATTCATAATTCTAGAAATTAACTACTCTGCAAGACTACAAAGATGTTATAAGTTTTGCTTAGCATTGTAAGTTTTAAATTAGTCGCAGTTATTTTATCACGGTATAATGAATAATCATTCGATTAATTGCAGCCGTGTTTACTCAGATATTAAAAATATTAAAAAGCAATACCTTTTCTTAATAACAGATTCTTATCTTATATTAAATACAATATTATTTCACTTGTTGGGCGTAACCGAATATCAGGTATACGTATAGGTACACATAAATAACGTTTGTGAAACTTTTCTTACATATCCTTTGCCTACATAAGGAAGATATTTTTATTAATAAATATGCTATGCTTATTTTCACAAAATATTTCATTTGTCACTACCAGTCATTTTCATCATAGCTGATACTAACTTTAATAACCGCTTAAGGTAAACAGCTGAGTGAAATTTAAGACGTCATTGTTTGAAGCAGCAACGCACAGTTCGAAGAAAGAAAAACCTCAATTGTATAGGTTTTTGAACCTAATTGAACTATCTGAGTCAGACTATAATTGGTAATAAATCTTAAACTACTTTTCAATTGCAACGGATTTGAGTTAGTTTTTAATAGGTTACACGTTACACTTTAGATTCTCCGATTATAGGTGATCTAAGCAGAAAATTTTGTCACTTTCGAACGCTTAAAAACTATCTTCACTTTTTCATTACTTATAATTCATAACATCATTTGAGTTGGATACAATATTTCATTGTACTAATACCATTGCAATCATCGCTGAGTTTTCTTAACTAGATTTCGTGGACAGTACAGACAGTAACCTAACATTAGTACCACTTAATAAGAGCTAATAAGATAGATGGGTGCCTATATACTTTCATGTCGTTTTCATCCGCTACTGTGTTTAACCCCGCTATGTGTGCGTGGCGATACAGGTGCTATCGCCTGAGAACGCGCCACCAGCGCCCGCACAGCTCGTCGCCGAAGCAGCTGGAACTAAGTTCACAATTGGAGACTTTGATGTAAGAACCCCGTAGAATATGAATTGTTTTGTGTTCAGTTTCCGTCGAAATTACTTTACATTGAATTTATTTGAAAGTTCGTCTTTGAAGTGAAGATAACCTAAAGTGAAGATAAACTTATATATTTTTAATATAAAAATATGTTTTTAAATACTTTACATAGGTCATAGTCAAATACAAAAATCGAGTAAATTTATTATTCAATTTAGGTTTCAATTATTGTAAACAATTGTGTCATACTTTTATATCATGTTTAAATAATATATTTTGTTAATGGTTTTAATTTTTAGTTCAATATAACATTGTCTTCACAGATTTACTACGTTTTTAATCCATTCTACATATTTGTTTAATCTCAAAACTGATGTTATTAAATTATAAATATAACACAAATTTTTAGAAGAATGGAAATCAAAAAAATAATCTTTTCTATAAATTAAATAACTTACAAACTTTATTTACTTCATGTTAAATGTTATTTATAGTCAATAATTATTTTATTTAATGACGCACTTTGTAAAGATTAGGATCGCTTGTAAATATATTGTGCCCTATTACTTTAGGGGGTGGACAGCAGCGACGAGAGGCCTACAATGCGCTTACCGACGAGCATCGCGCGAAGCCAGCCTAAGAAATAGATGTTTGTCTCGATCGATCAATTATTCAGCTTCTAAGAAATTTAAACCTTACAATTATAGATTGTATTCATTCCAGTACAGATACAGAACCCATACGCATATAGATTAGACAGACTTACTTTGTCTCCATTTTTACGCTTCTTTTAAACATCCCCTTTCACTTGCCATATTTACTTCATCGCTTTTAATTTTGCCCTATTTATGCAATTATATATTTTATAATATTATTTTTATTTATAATGATGTCCTACGTTGTTAATTTGCATGATGTATGCAAAAGAGCATGGCCAAACTACCTGTGGGTTTCGTTATCTTTAAGTTATTGACAATTTTATTTTAAGCATGTCATGGCATAGCTTTAGAAATATTGAAATACGTTTATTGTAATCTTTAATATTTTATATTATTCTAGTCGTCCGACACAGAGCCAGGCGAAGTGAACGCGGCCGAAAACTTTGATGATTCCAGCAGTAGTGATGAAGAAATTCTTAATACAAAAGCTAAAACCGCGGGAATTCGCCTTGCAATGAAACCCATCGGTCACAAACCAACAGCATTCAAGATGGACGTCGTTGATGATTGATAATTTACTGATCATTATTGTTTGATGATTAATCTTGAATAAATTACCTCAGAAGGTAGCTTCTGTATGCTAAAAATATTTTAAACCTGTTTTACTTTAAAAAGAAATTGTGCAGTTATGAAAAAACTTAGGCTTCGACTATTGTCACATCTAAAATAGTTTGTATCGAATATCATCATTGCGTTCCAATCTGAATAGTCAATTTTCAGCATCAAGTTTCTACATGAAACAATTTCTTTTGAATGTCATTTAAAAACTAAAACTATTTATAGTCTTTATTTTTTCGCATACCTTGGTTGTGAAAGAGTATGTAAGATTCCTATCCCTAAACCATACAACATTTTCGGGGTTCAAGTAGGTTGAATAATAAAATTGTCCTGTCATATTTAGTTTTCTCTAACTTTTTATCAAAATATTTAGTACATGAACGCTCAGTTTTTAAAATAGATATTGAAAGTTTAATATTTTTCAATGAACCTTTCTTTATAAAGTTATCTATTTATAACATACTCAAAGTTAAATGAGCAGTGTGAACTGGTTCTAATATTTTCCTCTCGTTTTATTTTCATAAACATCATGTGTGTTGCAGTCGTTTCGAAAATTGAATAAGGTTGAGGTTGATAGTAATGTAAGTAATGGTTAAGCAATGTTTCTGTTGATGCGTAGTTAAGCTTCGGGATGACATCCCGCCCACTAGTTGTAGTACTTAACTGATTAACTATTAAGATTATGACATTGTGACGTTTTGAAATGCGAAATAAAACATTGCCATCGATCATGACGGTTTTACTTTAAGCCTTTACTCATAATCTTCACGCTATTACTAATACTACTGCCAATACTAGGATCTAGACAATTAAATCGTTTCAATCCACCTTTCATCGAAGACATTTCTTTTGGGATAACGTGACAGGTGGTGTTCCAGTCGCCGTTTTTATGTCCAAGCCTACGATATACACCGTACATACGTTTTGATATTTTTGGATTCACCTTTCATCGAAGACATTTTTTTCGGATAACGTGACAATCTTGTCGCCGTTTCTATGTACAAGCCTACGATATAAACCGTACATACGTTTTTATAAGGGGCAGAGGATTGAACTCGGGTTTCTTGACTTGAATTCCAACCACACAGCTATTGTGACTCATAATCAAGTAAGTTAACTGTTTGTTGTGATTGTAATTGTATGGTGTCTGTATAAATAAGGATTACTGTATAAATAGGTCGAGGGAGTCGAAACCAGGGACGAAGGAAAGAACACCTAATAAATACCAGACCACCATTAAGGAAACCAGTGATGAGCAGCAGCCTCTAGCGTGCGTGACATCTCGTACTACCATCACCAACCCGTTTCTCCAGCCCTTGATTCCTTGGAGCTCGCACTGTTATATATTGTATCTGTATGTTATAGGTCATCCTACCTCCTCTTCAAAGGGGCTTTGTCAGCAATTTAGACATAAAAAGAAAAGTTAGGCCTTAGGGCAGGTCAGCTCCAGACGCGGTCCAAGTCACACCTTCTAAATCTTTTCATTAAATCAATTAAATTTCAAAATAATAAACAAATAAATATTTTCACGCAATTCCTACTCTAGAGGTAGACCTCTGTCTACCCCTATAGTAGGAATTCATACATAAGTAAAAAAATGGTACGAGCCTGACACCTCGGGGATCAGACTCAGGTTTCTTGACTCAATTCCAACCACTCAGCTATTGTGACTCATAATCAAGTAAGTTAATTGTTTGTTGTGATTGTAATTGTATGGTGTCTGTATAAATAAGGATTACTGTATAAATAGGTCGAGGGAGTCGAAACCAGGGACGAAGGAAAGAACTTTGTAAATGGCAGTGAACACAGATAAATGGCGGGATAACCACCTAAAAAATACCAGACCACCATTAAGGAAACCAGTGATGAGCAGCAGCCTCTGGCGTGCGTGACATCTCGTACTACCATCACCAACCCGTTTCTCCAGCCCTTGATTCCTTGGAGCTCGCACTGTTATATATTGTATCTGTATGTTATAGGTCATCCTACCTCCTCTTCAAAGGGGCTTTGTCAGCAATTTAGACATAAAAAGAAAAGTTAGGCCTTAGGGCAGGTCAGCTCCAGACGCGGTCCAAGTCACACCTTCTAAATCTTTTCATTAAATCAATTAAATTTCAAAAATAATAAATAAATAAATATTTTCACGCAATTCCTACTCTAGGGGTAGACCTCTGTCCACCCCTATAGTAGGAATTCGTACATAAGTAAAAAAAATGGTACGAGCCTGCCACCTGGGGATCGAACTCGGGTCTCTTGACTCGAAATTCCGACTAATAAACCTATCGTGACTTCAAATATAATATAATTCCAGTTCTAATAGTGTTTTTTAAAGGCGTTTCAAAAACGACAGCGCGCAGTTTCGAGCATTCCGTAACTATACGCCACAACATTCACTATTTTAAAAATTGCAGTGGAGAAGTTATAAAAGGAGTGGTGAGTCGTCTCGTAAAAAAGGATAATAATAAACAAAAATAAATTTCCAAAAAAATTTATTTCTTCCTCAGCATTGGCTATGAAATATTGTCCATGTGTAAATAACATACTATAATTGTATTATGACATAATATTATGACATAACTTATGACATGAAGATTTCTGCCTAATGCTTTATTTATTTTTAATAAGGTTGAGGGAACTCTTAAATTAAATTTTATGTAAATTTCGGTGGAAAGTGGGTCGAAAGGACTTCATTATCTCGAAAATATAAAACAATACGTTGGGTATGTGAAATTGCCTATTAACATGCACTGGCAAATTTTTGCAGCTGTTAAAAAACAACGTTAATAAAAAAATATATAAGATATATATTTTTAAAGTGAAACCCTTTTGACTCGTTTTCCAATTTTGTTCACCACAGCACTGCGATCGATTTTATTTTACCCGTTACGCTCTTCGCACATAATTAAAATGAAAACTAAATACAATAAGAGAGCTAAGTATGAAACCACGCTTTTATAAATAAATAAATAAATAAATATCTTCACGCAATTCCCAATACAGGGGTAGATAGAATTTTAGAATCGTAATAATATTTCATTGTACTAATATCATTGCAATCATCGCTGAGTATTCTTAACTAGATTTCGTGGATAGTACAGACAGTAACCTAACATTAGTACCACTTAATAAGAGCTAACAAGATACATGGGTGCCTATATACTTTCATGTCGCTTTCATCCGCTACTGTGTTTAACCCCGCTATGTGTGCGTGGCGATACAGGTGCTATCGCCTGAGAACGCGCCACCAGCGCCCGCACAGCTCGTCGCCGAAACAGCTGTAACAACTGAATACAAAACAATATGAATTGTTGTGTGTTCAGTTTCCGTCGAAATTACTGTATATTGAATTTATTTGAAAGTTCACCTTTGAAGTGAAGATAACCTAAAGAGAAGATAAACTAATACATTTTTAATATAAAAATATGTTTTTAAATACTTTACATAAGTCATAGTCAAATAAAAAAATGGAGTAAATTTATTATTCAATTTAGGTTTCAATTATTGTAAACAATTGTGCCACACTTTTATTTCATGTTTAAATAATATATTTTGTTAATGGTTTTAATTTTTAGTTCATTATAACATTGTCTTCACAGATTTATTACTTCTAGTTTCTAGCTTCTTAGAAATTTAAACCTTACAATTATAGATTGTATTCATTCCTACAGTACCTCAAATTTAAAATTGACAATCACAGTGGTTTGGTTTGATTTAACTTGACCATTACGAAAGATGCTAGCCCAAAATTGAGTTCACTGGTGACGGGCAGCGGCGTCTGTTATGCCATTTGGTAGTACTATCGCCAATTTGAATCCCCTTGCCAAGCGTAACGATTACGGCATATCCTATGTGACAGAAGAGGCCTATGAATCTCATAGGGCATTGTATACCGCGATACGCGATTTGTTCTCCTAGGTGTTGTAAGAGGCAACTAGGAGAAAAGTCTTAAAATATGTTTTTAAATACTTTACATAAGTCATAGTCAAATAAAAAAATCGAGTAAATTTATTATTCAATTTAGGTTTCAATTATTGTAAACAATTGTGCCACACTTTTATTTCATGTTTAAATAATATATTTTGTTAATGGTTTTAATTTTTAGTTCATTATAACATTGTCTTCACAGATTTATTACTTCTAGTTTCTAGCTTCTTAGAAATTTAAACCTTACAATTATAGATTGTATTCATTCCTACAGTACCTCAAATTTAAAATTGACAATCACAGTGGTTTGGTTTGATTTAACTTGACCATTACGAAAGATGCTAGCCCAAAATTGAGTTCACTGGTGACGGGCAGCGGCGTCTGTTATGCCATTTGGTAGTACTATCGCCAATTTGAATCCCCTTGCCAAGCGTAACGATTACGGCATATCCTATGTGACAGAAGAGGCCTATGAATCTCATAGGGCATTGTATACCGCGATACGCGATTTGTTCTCCTAGGTGTTGTAAGAGGCAACTAGGAGAAAAGTCTTAAAATATGTTTTTAAATACTTTACATAAGTCATAGTCAAATAAAAAAAAATATATAAGATATATATTTTTAATATAAAAATATGTTTTTAAATACTTTACATAAGTCATAGTCAAATAAAAAAAATCGAGTAAATTTATTATTCAATTTAGGTTTCAATTATTGTAAACAATTGTGCCACACTTTTATTTCATGTTTAAATAATATATTTTGTTAATGGTTTTAATTTTAGTTCATTATAACATTGTCTTCACAGATTTATTACTTCTAGCTTCTAGCTTCTTAGAAATTTAAACCTTACAATTATAGATTGTATTCATTCCAGTACAGTACCTCAAATTTAAAATTGACAATCACAGTGGTTTGGTTTGATTTAACTTGACCATTACGAAAGATGCTAGCCCAAAATTGAGTTCACTGGTGACGGGCAGCGGCGTCTGTTATGCCATTTTGGTAGTACTATCGCCAATTTGAATCCCCTTGCCAAGCGTAACGATTACGGCATATCCTATGTGACAGAAGAGGCCTATGAATCTCATAGGGCATTGTATACCGCGATACCGCGATTTGTTCTCCTAGGTGTTGTAAGAGGCAACTAGGAGAAAAGTCTTAAAATATGTTTGTAGTGGTATAGTAGTGTAATATATGTCTCTTTTCGTTTTTCAGGCGGCAGAAGGCACCGGTCTCGCGTTCATAGTGGTCACTCAAGTGATCCTCAAACTGACACCGTCGCCGTTTTGGTCAATTATATTCTTCTTAATGCTGCTGTCCCTCGGTCTGGGCAGCCAGATTGGTATTATGGTGGGCATGCTCTGCACTATCTTCGATATCGATTTCTTCAAGAGGATGAGCAAACCAGTTATAACTGGTAAGTTTTATTGGATCTTTTGACTACCCGATAGCTTAGTGTCTATGAGCCTGCCTTCGAAGCTATGGATTGCGAGTTCGAATCTTACGAGTGGTGAAAATTAAAGGTTTGTGTGATGATTAATGCTTATACTTCTCTTTGTCTTTTGTCTATGTAGGTATATATCTAGCTCTTATTGCCATCTATTCGCCAGACGCGGACAATCCAACTTTCGGTACTTTGTGTAAATTCGGATGGAGCGGAACTATAATACATTTTTCCTGAGAATGCTAACTTCCATCCGATATATAAGTTAGTGTAGTAGGTTGTTTGTAACCATGGTATGTTACGTTATAATGACATGATAAGTTGTCAGTTGTATAAAAATAATTAGCTATAATTATATGGGAACAATTAGTAGACTATATAACTACTATATATCACGTTCTCTTAAAAACTATAAAATTTAAATTAAATAAATCAACTCAGAGATTAGGGAAATTTAGCTATTGAGGCGGGCAGTATTTAGATTTAATTTTTATTCAATTTAGGTTTCAATTATTGTAAACAATTGTGCCACACTTTTATTTCATGTTTAAATAATATATTTTGTTAATGGTTTTAATTTTAGTTCATTATAACATTGTCTTCACAGATTTATTACTTCTAGTTTCTAGCTTCTTAGAAATTTAAACCTTACAATTATAGATTGTATTCATTCCTACAGTACCTCAAATTTAAAATTGACAATCACAGTGGTTTGGTTTGATTTAACTTGACCATTACGAAGATGCTAGCCCAAAATTGAGTTCACTGGTGACGGGCAGCGGCGTCTGTTATGCCATTTGGTAGTACTATCGCCAATTTGAATCCCTTGCCAAGCGTAACGATTACGGCATATCCTATGTGACAGAAGAGGCCTATGAATCTCATAGGGCATTGTATACCGCGCAACTAGGAGAAAAGTCTTAAAATATGTTTGTAGTGGTATAGTAGTGTAATACATGTCTCTTTTCGTTTTTCAGGCGGCAGAAGGCACCGGTCTCGCGTTCATAGTGTTCACTCAAGTGATCCTCAAACTGACACCGGCGCCGTTTTGGTCAATTATATTCTTCTTAATGCTGCTGTCCCTCGGTCTGGGCAGCCAGATTGGTATTATGGTGGGCATGCTCTGCACAATCTTCGATATCGATTTCTTCAAGAGGATGAGCAAACCAGTTATAACTGGTAAGTTTTTATTGGATCTTTTGACTACCCGATAGCTTAGTGTCTATGAGCCTGCCTTCGAAGCTATGGATTGCGAGTTCGAATCTCACGAGTGGTGAAAATTAAAGGTTTGTGTGATGATTAATGCTTATACTTCTCTTTGTCTTTTGTCTATGTAGGTATATATCTAGCTCTTATTGCCATCTATTCGCCAGACGCGGACAATCCAACTTTCGGTACTTTGTGTAAATTCGGATGGAGCGGAACTATAATACATTTTTCCTGAGAATGCTAACTTCCATCCGATATATAAGTTAGTGTAGTAGGTTGTTTGTAACCATGGTATGTTACGTTATAATGACATGATAAGTTGTCAGTTGTATAAAAATAATTAGCTATAATTATATGGGAACAATTAGTAGACTATATAACTACTATATATCACGTTCTCTTAAAAACTATAAAATTTAAATTAAATAAATCAACTCAGAGATTAGGGAAATTTAGCTATTGAGGCGGGCAGTATTTAGATTTAATTTTTATTTATTAGTTTCCCAGGCGCAGTATGCACGTTCTGTTTCTTAGGACTCGTATCGGACTTGTAGTCGTCGCCTTACTGGAAATGGTTGCCGTTATCTACATTTATGGACATGAGAAGTGAGTTTAGATATGTGTAATATGACAAGCACACAGTTTAATCCAAGAACACACACACCACGTAAAGTCTCTCTTTAAAGGTCTATATTATTATTAATTTAATTGGTAATGGTATTTATAGAAATGGTTTTCCCGCCAACTGATTTGCGATCTCTAAGGATGGATCGATGGATAAACAGAATAGAGAAATCTTGTGTATTTTATTTCCTTAGTTACATTATATTTTTTAATTAATGCAAAATTTTAAAAAATCAACTGACACTGATACAACTAACACTGTGTGCAACTGATGCATTTTACAGATTTTTAAATCGTAAGTAAGTCTTGCTTAACTTTTAGTATTAAATTAATGGGAAATTTAAAAAATCATCTGATCGTGGTTTGGTTTTGTGGTGTGTTGGAGGTAAATTTTTAAATTCCTGATTAATATAATAACAAAAAACCTTCGTTTGAAATTAACTTACCATCATGTGAATCGTAATTAAATAAATAAATATAAATTTAAATATCTTAACGCAATTCCCAATACAGGGGTAGACAGAGGTCTAGTCCAGACAATTAAGTCCCTTTGACCCACATTCCACCGAAGATATTTTCGTGACAACGTGACAGGTGGTGAGCCCGTTGCCGTCTTTTTGTCCAAGCCAACGATATAATTCATACATAAATTTTCAAAAATCCTAAATGGGGATCGAACACGGGTCTCTTGACTCGAAATTCCGACCATCTTCTGAATTGTAATTAAGTATTGAATTTAGTAGCTTAATAATTTTGAACTCCGAACACACGTTTAAATCACTTAGGGGCGAGTGGAGAAGACCCCGTACCCTAACTGGGTGCTCGGCATAGCATTTAGCATTAGCATTATCATTCGATAGAATGTTTTTTAGTAAAGTAAGATCAGCAGCTGTAATTTAGGTGGTCCACTCCGCTGCCTAGACACATTACGTATTAGGACCAAGCATCTAGCTGTGTTTCGATTTAAAAATTAAGAATACCACCTACCTATCCATATACAACATACAACGAGAAATTCCTCATAGTCCTCAGTTATAACTATGCATGTTATAACTATGCATTAATATACCATGAGGCAAAATGCTAATTTTTGAGTCTTATTCCAAAAATACAAAATACACATTTTAAAGGAAGCGGAAACAAACCACCGACTGAATTCTTCTTTTTACACCCTATCAAAAGTTTTCTGCTGAACATAAGCTTTTTCGAAAACGGAACGGTTACGAACGGATACGGTGGAACGGAGAATTTATAAAAGCCACGATAGCCAAATGGTTGGGTGGTCGGAATTGCGAGTCAGCTCGCTCCCCAGCAGAAGAGCTCGAACCCCAGATGGCAGGCTCGTACCAATAGGTTTTTCAAAAAAATTATTTACGAATTATATCGTTAGCTTGGACATAAAAACGGCGACGGGCTCACCACCAGTCACGTTGTCCCGAAAGTATCTTCGTTGGAAGGTGGGTCAAGGGGCTTAATTGTCTAGACTAGACTCCTGTTTACCCCTGTATTGGAAATTGCATGAAGATATTATTCATTTAATATTTATTGTTATTATACATGGAACGATCCCGACTGACACAGACGGGATTCAAATCTAAAGGCTACATCCACTGTACAGTGGCGACGCTCCTACCTCGGGTCTGCCGTATCTGACGCTCAACAGTTTTAAAATTTTAAATCTCTCTTCTTATTTCCCTTTTAGTAGCGTTGGCGACAACTACCAGAAGTTATTCGAACTTCTAACTCAAAGTTCAATGCCATGAAGACATCAATACGATAAAATCGACAACCTCCGTGGTCGAATATCATCTGTCACTACCAGTAATTTTCATCATAGCTGATACTAACATAAATAACCGCTTAAGGTTAATAGCTGAGTCATTCTGGTTCACATTGGTTTTCATAATTTCGCCAGCTCAAAGGTTACGGGTTCGATTCCCGGACGAGTCGATGTAGAAAACCACTTTTTGTACACTATCTCGGGTTGAGGTGTTTGTGTGTGTTTGTGTTTGGGTCGGGTCTTCGCTGTTTCTGATACCATAACTTACATTGGGAGCACGTTGTGTGATGTTGCTACGTATATATTTATAAAATGCATACTGTATTACGTATATATTATAGTATGTATTTATAAATGTAAATATTTCAAGTGTAAATGGTACTTACTAGCAATGCTAATAACATTACTGATATTCCTGCTAAACTGCTAAAATATTCTGGAGTTGTTCGGGGCAATAGTGGAATTCTTGTTAATGCCAAATACAATATCATTCAAATACATTCATACATACGTAACGGCCTATTAAAGTCCACAGTAGGACATATGCCTCTACCATAGGGAGGATTTGCCATAATCGCCACGCTTGGCTATACGCCAATACGCCATACACACGCTTGGATATATATCATATATGATTCTAATAATTAACGTTAAATGTATTGGCTTTCGTAGAAATACAATAATGCAACTGAAATAACCAATATGATTTACAGATATTTTTATTAATAAATATGCTATGCTTATTTTCACAAAATATTTCATTTGTCACTACCAGTAATTTTCATCATAGCTGATACTAACATAAATAACCGCTTAAGGTTAATAGCTGAGTCATTCTGGTTCACATTGGTTTTCATAATTTCGCCAGCTCAAAGGTTACGGGTTCGATTCCCGGACGAGTCGATGTAGAAAACCACTTTTTGTACACTATCTCGGGTTGAGGTGTTTGTGTGTGTTTGTGTTTGGGTCGGGTCTTCGCTGTTTCTGATACCATAACTTACATTGGGAGCACGTTGTGTGATGTTGCTACGTATATATTTATAAAATGCATACTGTATTACGTATATATTATAGTATGTATTTATAAATATAACAAAAATTTTTAGAAGAATGGAAATCAAAAATAATCTTTTCTATAAATTAAATAACTTACAAACTTTATTTACTTCATGTTAAATGTTATTTATAGTCAATAATTATTTTATTTAATGTCGCACTTTGTAAAGATTAGGATCGCTTGTAAATATATTGTGCCCTATTACTTTAGGGGGTGGACAGCAGCGACGAGAGGCCTACAATGCGCTTACCGACGAGCATCGCGCGAAGCCGACCTAAGAAATAGATGTTTGTCTCGATCGATCAATTATTCAGCTTCTAAGAAATTTAAATCTTACAATTATAGATTGTATTCATTCCAGTACAGATACAGAACCCATACGCATATAGATTAGACAGACTTACTTTGTCTCCATTTTTACGCTTCTTTTAAACATCCCCTTTCACTTGCCATATTTACTTCATCGCTTTTAATTTTACCTATTTATGCAATTATATATTTTTAATATAAAAATATGTTTTAAATACTTTACATAGGTCATAGTCAAATACAAAATCGAGTAAATTTATTATTCAATTTAGGTTTCAATTATTGTAAACAATTGTGTCATACTTTTATATCATGTTTAAATAATATATTTTGTTAATGGTTTTAATTTTTAGTTCAATATAACATTGTCTTCACAGATTTACTACGTTTTTAATCCATTCTACATATTTGTTTAATCTCAAACTGATGTTATTAAATTATAAATATAACAAAAATTTTTAGAAGAATGGAAATCAAAAATAATCTTTTCTATAAATTAAATAACTTACAAACTTTATTTACTTCATGTTAAATATTATTTCACTTGTTGGGCGTAACCGAATATCAGGTATACGTATAGGTAATATAACAAATAAATAACGTTTGTGAAACTTTTCTTACATATCCTTTGCCTACATAAGGAAGATATTTTTATTAATAAATATGCTATGCTTATTTTCACAAAATATTTCATTTGTCACTACCAGTCATTTTCATCATAGCTGATACTAACTTTAACAACCGCTTAAGGTAAACAGCTGAGTGAAATTTAAGACGTCATTGTTTGAAGCAGCAACGCACAGTTCGACGAAAGAAAAACCTCAATTGTATAGGTTTTTGTACCTAATTGAACTATCTGACTCAGACTATAATTGGTAATAAATCTTAAACTACTTTTCAATTGCAACGGATTTGAGTTAGTTTTTAATAGGTTACACGTTACACTTTAGATTCTCCGATTATAGGTGATCTAAGCAGAAAATTTTGTCACTTTCGAACGCTTAAAAACTATCTTCACTTTTTCATTACTTATAATTCATAACATCATATGAGTTGGATACAATATTTCATTGTACTAATACCATTGCAATCATCGCTGAGTTTTCTTAACTAGATTTCGTGGACAGTACAGACAGTAACCTAACATTAGTACCACTTAATAAGAGCTAATAAGATAGATGGGTGCCTATATACTTTCATGTCGTTTTCATCCGCTACTGTGTTTAACCCCGCTATGTGTGCGTGGCGATACAGGTGCTATCGCCTGAGAACGCGCCACCAGCGCCCGCACAGCTCGTCGCCGAAGCAGCTGGAACTAAGTTCACAATTGGAGACTTTGATGTAAGAACCCCGTAGAATATGAATTGTTTTGTGTTCAGTTTCCGTCGAAATTACTGTACATTGAATTTATTTGAAAGTTCGTCTTTGAAGTGAAGATAACCTAAAGTGAAGATAAACTTATATATTTTTAATATAAAAATATGTTTTTAAATACTTTACATAAGTCATAGTCAAATACAAAAATCGAGTAAATTTATTATTCAATTTAGGTTTCAATTATTGTAAACAATTGTGTCATACTTTTATATCATGTTTAAATAATATATTTTGTTAATGGTTTTAATTTTTAGTTCAATATAACATTGTCTTCACAGATTTACTACGTTTTTAATCCATTCTACATATTTGTTTAATCTCAAAACTGATGTTATTAAATTATAAATATAACAAAAATTTTTAGAAGAATGGAAATCAAAAAAATAATCTTTTCTATAAATTAAATAACTTACAAACTTTATTTACTTCATGTTAAATGTTATTTATAGTCAATAATTATTTTATTTAATGTCGCACTTTGTAAAGATTAGGATCGCTTGTAAATATATTGTGCCCTATTACTTTAGGGGGTGGACAGCAGCGACGAGAGGCCTACAAAGCGCTTACCGACGAGCATCGCGCGAAGCCGACCTAAGAAATAGATGTTTGTCTCTATCGATCAATTATTCAGCTTCTAAGAAATTTAAACCTTACAATTATAGATTGTATTCATTCCAGTACAGATACAGAACCCATACGCATATAGATTAGACAGACTTACTTTGTCTCCATTTTTACGCTTCTTTTAAACATCCCCTTTCACTTGCCATATTTACTTCATCGCTTTTAATTTTACCTATTTATGCAATTATATATTTTTATAATATTATTTTTATTTATAATGATGTCCTACGTTGTTAATTTGCATGATGTATGCAAAAGAGCATGGCCAAACTACCTGTGGGTTTCGTTATCTTTAAGTTATTGACAATTTTATTTTAAGCATGTCATGGCATAGCTTTAGAAATATTGAAATACGTTTATTGTAATCTTTAATATTTTTATATTATTCTAGTCGTCCGACACAGAGCCAGGCGAAGTGAACGCGGCCGAAAACTTTGATGACTCCAGCAGTAGTGATGAAGAAATTCTTAATACAAAAGCTAAAGCGCGGGAATTCGCCTTGCAATGAAACCCATCGGTCACAAACCAACAGCATTCAAGATGGACGTCGTTGATGATTGATAATTTACTGATCATTATTGTTTGATGATTAATCTTGAATAAATTACCTCAGAAGGTAGCTTCTGTATGCTAAAAATATTTTAAACTGTTTTATTTTAAAAATAAATTGTGCAGTTATGAAAACTAGGTTTTGACTACGGCTCAAGACTTAAAATAGTTTAGATTGAAGATCATCAAACCCAAATCTGAATAGTCACACCTTCAGCATCAAGTTTCAAGCATGAAATACCCCTTTTGAATGTCATTTAAAACTAAAATTATTTATAGTATTTATTATTTTTCGCATACCTTTGGTTGTGAAAGAGTATGTAAGATTCCTATCCCTAAACCATACAACATTTTCGGGTTTCAAGAAAAGTTATTAAGTAAAAAGTTTGAAAAGTATTTAAAATTTCAACTAATGTAAGTCAGGTTCGGTGATAAGCGCATCGCAAACGTGCCATGAGACAAGCCTGCGGGTTGGAATGCCAAATTGTTTTTTAGTGCCCATGATAAATATTTCAAAATTTACCTATGAAACTATATCAAAGATTAATTACCAAATGTACTATTATTCTATCCTATATATTCGCGTAGGTTGAATAATAAAATTGTCTAGTCATATTTTGTTTTCTCTAACTTTTTAGCAAAATATTTAGTTTACAAAACGATGCAATCAACGTTGTTCATTTGAATCTACGGATGGGTGAAAGGATTGTATAAAGCAAAGAATTATGTAAAAATGCGACTGGCAGATAAGCATATCGGAGCGAATAAGCATAAACCATTGTCATGTGAAATCCCTTTTAACATAATGTTAGTGTAACCACTTGTTTAGATTTAGGACAATCGTTGAAGGACGAAAATGCTAGTCATTTGTTATTTATAGGTTAGTGTTAGATATAATTTACAAAGCATGATGTGATGCGAAAATCTTAATTATTAATAAATATAATATTAATAATAAAATAACTTAAACTGTAATAAGATTATTATAACATTTTGACGCATAATATCTAACGATTTTCGCCATCATCATGCTAAGTAAAATGTTACGGAGCTCGATGTAGCTTAATAGAATTATACATACAATGTACTAAAATTCAGTACAAGTGGTTAAATACATTGAGTACGTAAAGCTACATTAAAGAAGTGTACTTACGGATAAAAACAAGTATGTAAATTAGAAAGAAACAGTGACGGGGTATTAAAGGATTGTAAGTCCGCCATAATGTTATAAATTTAAACTTAAAAAATATTCAAGTGATAAATATTTTAAAATTTACTCTATGAAACTATATCAAAGATTAATTACCAAATGTACTATTATTCTATCCTATATATTCGCGTAGGTTGAATAATAAAATTGTCTAGTCATATTTTGTTTTCTCTAACTTTTTAGCAAAATATTTAGTTTACAAAACGATGCAATCAACGTTGTTCATTTGAATCTACGGATGGGTGAAAGGATTGTATAAAGCAAAGAATTATGTAAAAATGCGACTGGCAGATAAGCATATCGGAGCGAATAAGCATAAACCATTGTCATGTGAAATCCCTTTTAACATAATGTTAGTGTAACCACTTGTTTAGATTTAGGACAATCGTTGAAGGACGAAAATGCTAGTCATTTGTTATTTATAGGTTAGTGTTAGATATAATTTACAAAGCATGATGTGATGCGAAAATCTTAATTATTAATAAATATAATATTAATAATAAAATAACTTAAACTGTAATAAGATTATTATAACATTTGACGCATAATATCTAACGATTTTCGCCATCATCATGCTAAGTAAAATGTTACGGAGCTCGATGTAGCTTAATAGAATTATACATACAATGTACCAAAATTCAGTACAAGTGGTTAAATACATTGAGTACGTAAAGCTACATTAAAGAAGTGTACTTACGGATAAAAACAAGTATGTAAATTAGAAAGAAACAGTGACGGGGTATTAAAGGATTGTAAGTCCGCCATAATGTTATAAATTTAAACTTAAAAAATATTCAAGTGATAAATATTTTAGGCTTTAGGAAATTAACACCGAAATTACTTAATTATCAAAGTATAGAAAATTAGTTATGGTAATTAACTATGTGTAGAACGCACACTGCTGACTTATTATTTGGATTAGCAAAATTTATTTCTTTTAGACTTTAAGTCTATACTATACAACTTAAAAATATTGGTTTTGTATATTTTCGAAATTGAAGCTTAATAATTTACATTACATTACAATTTTTTCCTATTTAGTTTCACCCAATAAATTTAATATTTGTTGTCTTCCGATTAAGATTCGAATGTTAAACAAAAGTATATATTGTTGTGCTAATACTCCTTATAAGTATTTATTTATCTTATCGAGTAAGATATCAAGCCAAGACTCTCTCTTATTCATCCTTGTCGTTGTCCCAATATATTTAGAGTCGGCACTCCTAATGATTTTAGGTCACCGTATGGTTGTGGACTTACACTTTTAACGGCTACAGACTATAAAGAATAACTGGGCAACTGCCAGTAATTCTTTATAGTATTTATTTTTTCGCATACCTTGGTTGTGAAAGAGTATGTAAGATTCTATCCCTAAACCATACAACATTTTCGGGTTTCAAGAAAAAAGTTATTGGTGCAAAAAGCGTTTGAAAAGTATTTAAAATTTCAACTAATGTAAGTCAGGTTCGGTGATAAGCGCATCGCAACGTTACGGAGACGGTCGCGGGTTGGAATGCCAAATTGTTTTTGCGCCTATGATAAATATTTTAAAATTTACTCTATGAAACTATATCAAAGATTAATTACCAAATGTACTATTATTCTATCCTATATATTCGCGTAGGTTGAATAATAAAATTGTCTAGTCATATTTTGTTTTCTCTAACTTTTTAGCAAAATATTTAGTTTACAAAACGATGCAATCAACGTTGTTCATTTGAATCTACGGATGGGTGAAAGGATTGTATAAAGCAAAGAATTATGTAAAATGCGACTGGCAGATAAGCATATCGGAGCGAATAAGCATAAACCATTGTCATGTGAAATCCCTTTTAACATAATGTTAGTGTAACCACTTGTTTAGATTTAGGACAATCGTTGAAGGACGAAAATGCTAGTCATTTGTTATTTATAGGTTAGTGTTAGATATAATTTACAAAGCATGATGTGATGCGAAAATCTTAATTATTAATAAATATAATATTAATAATAAAATAACTTAAACTGTAATAAGATTATTATAACATTTTGACGCATAATATCTAACGATTTTCGCCATCATCATGCTAAGTAAAATGTTACGGAGCTCGATGTAGCTTAATAGAATTATACATACAATGTACTAAAATTCAGTACAAGTGGTTAAATACATTGAGTACGTAAAGCTACATTAAAGAAGAAAGTGTACTTACGGATAAAAACAAGTATGTAAATTAGAAAGAAACAGTGACGGGGTATTAAAGGATTGTAAATCCGCCATAATGTTATAAATTTAAACTTAAAAAAATATTCAAGTGATAAAATATTTTAGGCTTTAGGAAATTAACACCGAAATTACTTAATTATCAAAGTATAGAAAATTAGTTATGGTAATTAACTATGTGTAGAACGCACACTGCTGACTTATTATTTGGATTAGCAAAAATTTATTTCTTTTAGACTTTAAGTCTATACTATACAACTTAAAAATATTGGTTTTGTATATTTTCGAAATTGAAGCTTAATAATTTACATTACATTACAATTTTTTCCTATTTAGTTTCACCCAATAAATTTAATATTTGTTGTCTTCCGATTAAGATTCGAATGTTAAACAAAAGTATATATTGTTGTGCTAATACTCCTTATAAGTATTTATTTATCTTATCGAGTAAGATATCAAGCCAAGACTCTCTCTTATTCATCCTTGTCGTTGTCCCAATATATTTAGAGTCGGCACTCCTAATGATTTTAGGTCACCGTATGGTTGTGGACTTACACTGCTGACTTATTATTTGGATTAGCAAAATTTATTTCTTCCTCAGCATTGGCTATGAAATATTGTCCATGTGTAAATAACATACTATAACTGTATTATGACATAATTTTATGACATAACTTATGACATGAAGATTTCTGCCTAATGCTTTATTTATTTTAAATAACGTTTAAGGAAACTCTTAAATTAAATTTTATATCTTTGCGGAATTATTTCTACATTCACATTATATACAATAAGTTAAATTTATAAAATTGCCATCACCACCTGTCACGTTGTCCCGAAAATATCTTCGGTGAAAGGTGAGTCAAAGGGACTTAATTGTCTAGACGTGACCTCTGTCTACCCGTGTATTGGGAATTGCGTGAAGATATTTATTTTATTATTTATTTATAGTGATGAGAAGCAGCCTCTAGCGTGCAAGATATCTCGTACTCATCAACCATCACCAACCCGTTTCCCCAGCCCTTGATTCCTCAGAGCTCGCACTGTCATATATTGTATATGTATGTTATAGATCTGATCCATCCTACCTCCTCCTTAAAGGGGCTTTATCAGCAATTTAAACATAGGAAGACAAGTTAGGCCTAAGGGCAGGTCAGCTCCAGACGCGGTCCATGTCACACCTTCTAAATCTCTTCTATAATGTATTCTTTTCATTAAATCAATTAAATTTCAAAAATAATAAACAAAAATAAATTTCAAAAATAATAAACAAAAATAAATTTCAAAAAAAATGGTACGAGTCTGCCACCTGGGGATCGAACTCAGGTCTCTTAACTCGAAATTCCGACTAATAAACCACTCGTCTATCGTGACTTGAAATATAATTCCAGTTCTGATAGTGTTTTTAAAGGCGTTTCAAAAACGATCCATAACAGCGCGCAGTTTCGAGCATTCCGTAACTATACGCCACAACATTCACTATTTTAAAAATAGCAGTGGAGATGTCGTAAAAAGACGTGGTGTGTCGTCTCGTAAAAAGGAAAATAATAAACAAAAATAAATTTCCAAAAAAATTTATTTCTTCCTCAGCATTGGCTATGAAATATTGTCCATGTGTAAATAACATACTATAACTGTATTATGACATAATTTTATGACATAACTTATGACATGAAGATTTCTGCCTAATGCTTTATTTATTTTAAATAACGTTTAAGGAAACTCTTAAATTAAATTTTATATCTTTGCGGAATTATTTCTACATTCACATTATATACAATAAGTTAAATTTATAAAATTGCCATCACCACCTGTCATCTTGTCCCATATAAATTTCGGTGGAAAGTGGGTCGAAAGGACTTCATTTTCTCGAAAAAATATAAAACAATACGTAGGGTATGTGGCTATTAACGCTGGCTAATTTTTGCAGCCGTTAAAAACAACGTTGATAAAAAATATATGTTATATATTTTTAAAATGAATTAAGGAAACCAGTGATGAGAAAAAAAAAGTCACGATAGCCGAGTTGTTGGGTGGTCGGAATTTCGAGTCGAGAGACCCGAGTTCGATCCCCAGGTGGCAGTACCAATGAGTTTTTCAAAAACTTATGTACGAATTTCATCGTTAGCCTGGACATAAAGGCGGCGACGGGCTCACCACCTGTCACGTTGTCCCGAAAATATCTTCGGTGAAAGGTGAGTCAAAGGGACTTAATTGTCTAGACGTGACCTCTGTCTACCCGTGTATTGGGAATTGCGTGAAGATATTTATTTTATTATTTATTTATAGTGATGAGAAGCAGCCTCTAGCGTGCAAGATATCTCGTACTCATCAACCATCACCAACCCGTTTCCCCAGCCCTTGATTCCTCAGAGCTCGCACTGTCATATATTGTATATGTATGTTATAGATCTGATCCATCCTACCTCCTCCTTAAAGGGGCTTTATCAGCAATTTAAACATAGGAAGACAAGTTAGGCCTAAGGGCAGGTCAGCTCCAGACGCGGTCCATGTCACACCTTCTAAATCTCTTCTATAATGTATTCTTTTCATTAAATCAATTAAATTTCAAAAATAATAAACAAATAAATATTTTCACGCAATTCCTACTATAGGGGTAGACAGAGGTCTACCCCTATACTAGGAATTGTCTAGACAATTACGTCCCTTTGACCCACCTTCCACCTAAGATATTTTCAGGACAACGTGACAGGTGGTGAGCCCGTCGCCGTCTTTATTTCCAAGCCAACGATATAATTCGTATATAAATTTAATAAAAAATGGTACGAGTCTGCCACCTGGGGATCGAACTCGGGTCTCTTAACTCGAAATTCCGACTAATAAACCACTCGTCTATCGTGACTTGAAATATAATTCCAGTTCTGATAGTGTTTTTTTAAAGGCGTTTCAAAAACGATCCATAACAGCGCGCAGTTTCGAGCATTCCGTAACTATACGCCACAACATTCACTATTTTAAAAATAGCAGTGGAGATGTCGTAAAAGACGTGGTGTGTCGTCTCGTAAAAAAGGAAAATAATAAACAAAAATAAATTTCCAAAAAAATTTATTTCTTCCTCAGCATTGGCTATGAAATATTGTCCATGTGTAAATAACATACTATAACTGTATTATGACATAATTTTATGACATAACTTATGACATGAAGATTTCTGCCTAATGCTTTATTTATTTTAAATAACGTTTAAGGAAACTCTTAAATTAAATTTTATATCTTTGCGGAATTATTTCTACATTCACATTATATACAATAAGTTAAATTTATAAAATTGCCATCACCACCTGTCATCTTGTCCCATATAAATTTCGGTGGAAAGTGGGTCGAAAGGACTTCATTATCTCGAAAAAATATAAAACAATACGTAGGGTATGTGGCTATTAACGCTGGCTAATTTTTGCAGCCGTTAAAAACAACGTTGATAAAAAAATATATGTTATATATTTTTAAAATGAAACCCTTTGACTCGTTTTCCAATTTTGTTCACCACAGCACTGCGATCGATTTTATTTTACCCGTTACGCTCTTCGCGCATAATTAAAATAAAAACTAATTACAATAAGAGAGCAAAGTATGAAACCACGCTTTTAGAATCGTAATAATTTTTTTACATAATTTCAAGATTATTTATACAAATTCTAAAGGGGTAAGAATAAACATCAGGGTTTGCCTACAGGATCGAGACCAACTGGCCGATCATAGACAATAAAGCAAGGCAATAATCGTATAAGTTAAATATACTTGTAATGTTTTAATTTTAATTTTTTTATTCAACTTTATTGCACCTTATAAAAATATATAGTAACAATAGGCTAAAAGCATTCTCTGCTTTTAGCCTTTTGTTCCTTCTTTAGGAGTGTAAAAATATTTATACATAAAGGTAAGTAAAACAAACGAATCTTGAATATACATACGTACACAACAGCCTGTAAAAGTCCACTACAGGGAATAGACATCTACCGTGAGGGCATACGGATTGGTGATCGCAGTACCAAACGCATGAGGCATCTTAGACGCTACTGCCCGATACCGGTGTGCTCTATGGCCATGTATTTTTCGAAATGGTTATAGATCTTGGGTCTAATTTGTTAAACTACCCCTGGTGTACACTATTATTTATTGTAATTACACCAAAGTGCCTATTGTGAAAAGCTTGGTTTCGTTAACTTTTAGTAAATATAAAAAACATACATAGAATCAGCATAATAAATAGTATATTTTAATCTTTACATACATCTACACAAAGGGAAAAAATTAACTACTTACTAATAAAAATGTGCTTTACATTTTTTTAAATTCTAACTTCAAGGAATAAAACTCTTTTTATCCTATAAGAATATTGCACTAGGATTCTTAAATACTAATTAGGTGTGCTAGGTCACTAACCAAGCGCTAAATTCATTATATTTAAGTACTTAATCAAAATGTCAAAAAGTTCCTCCATTTGTCAAAGTTATTTCGAGCATTTTTGTCTTTTAACAGACACAATTGTGTCTATGTGATCATCTGTTGTTAAAGATCACACATCTTGCTTAATCTATGCCCTACTAAAATTGCATGACATGATGTGAATGTGTGTGTAGGTGTATTTCGAATGTTAATAAGTACGTACATTAAGAAGATATTTTTTAAATTATAATTCCTCTACTATTTAAGTACTAATATACGAATTCTTTTTTTATTACATAAATACATGAACTGTTTACTTATTAACATTATTGAAAGTATTATATAACTAAATTTGGCGGTATAAATTATAAACTTAATACAAAATGAAAAAGTCAACCACAGAACGGTCTGTAATTCTATAAATAAAAAAAACATTCTGCCAGATCAACTTGAATAAAACAAAAGCGAATCAAAGACGGTATGTCGTCCACAACTTTCAACGTTGACGAGGTTAAATAGGAAACAATTAAAAAGTCCCTAATGAAAAATTTTACAAGAAAAAGTAAAAATAAATTTTAAAAGAAATATATATCTGCTTATCGGCTATAACGTCGTCTCTTTTACAGGTAAACTCACAGTTCCAGAGCATTGAACAAATGTCACACAAATATACAAGTTAGCCTCGAAGCTATATTATGTTATGTTCGTATGAGACCGTTCTTCGACGTGGTGAGGTGCGGAAGACAAACGCACGCAATTTTGTGCCACGACAAAAACACCGTCATAGGCGCGGAAATGTCAACATTATAATTATATATTAACTACGAACTATTTGGCATGCCTGTTGTCACTTCAACATGATCTTTACAGCTATATCGGGTACCATAATTCTGCGGAGAAAATCTTCGATAATAGTTAACAGACTCGGGCGTTACTTTGCCGAAATTCATTAATATAGATATCTTTAGGTGACAAACAACGTAATAACAAACAAGGCAAAACACTTATCGCGTATTTATCTGTGGAGCCGTATGTCACCTGTTATCGAGTGTTGTCTCTTCTTCTCTTCGTACCAGATAAACTGTGCCATTTTCTGTATTCATGCGGAATTGTGCAATATATTTTAATGATAAAATTTCTATTATGAGGATGTCTTCGTTGAGGATTCTATTACGCAGAGAAAAACCCAGCATAACCATTTCAAGAGCACGGTGAATATGAACCACGGTTGTCAACGTGGTTCTTTGATTTAATCTCCAATTGCAGCCATTCGATTACGTCACTCTTGCATTCCCCCCGCAAAATCGTTTGCGCGAGAAGTTGACGGATTTTAGCCGATAATCGTCTGTTACTAATTTCACTATGTATTATTTACAATCAGATATATTGCACGCAATCTCAACGGACTTAAAATATATGCGAATCTAATTAATATTTATTACTTAAAATATTTCATTTAAAATACTGTTAATAAGTACATACGTGACTACTTGGGTTTATTTATTCGAAACTTTTCGTAATTGATGTATAAGAATATTGTACTTAGTATGTAAAAGTAAATTTAAAAATATATTTAAAGTCAAAAACATTTAATACAGTTGCTGTCTCAATTATAATAAATACTTTGATTTCATAAAACTAAAAGCAATACTAATAACTAATGTAATACTCTGAGATTCAATAAAATAGGTATTTAAGTACTTCGTTGTTGAATTTATTAAAATGACTTTGATATGATGAGAGCTTATATATGTACAATGTCGTGTATTTTATATAGAAATAAAATTATGACTATTAGAATCACGCATTTCAAATATTAAAACTAAGCAAACTTAAGAATTTAAAATAAAACGATTTTCGGATTTTATTGCGTTTTTAATTAGTTTTTACAAATTATTTTTATTTCTCGACGTTTCGGATGCTTTACAGCAACCATGGTCACGGGGGGACTCCCCGTAAAACTAATTAAAAACGTGATAAAATACGAAAATCGTTTTATTTAAATGTGTAGCATTCGCGTAAATACAAGAAAACTTAAGAATTGTTTCTAGTTCTTTCTTTGAATGTAGTGTTTTGGCAACTATGCATACTTAACCTTATACGTGTCCAGAATTTATTGTATCAATTTAAAAAAATATATATTCATGAACTTTCGGCTTGAAACCTCAAAAAGAACGCTTTCGTCAAAAAAAATTATTGGGTTTGTTCTGATAATGGTGCGTATTGCGATTACTTAAATACTTATACAGCGACAGTTTGGTTCAGAAATGATCTATTACTCCACCTCTTTCATGAGAGCGGTACATTGTTACTATGCTGACATTTATATTAATGAAGAGCTGATCATATCCAATTTATATGTGAATTGCCAAAATTTTCTCACATTCGTCTACAAGCATAAAACGGCGATCAAAAATAATGAAAGCTAAGCTGTTCTCTTCGATAATTATCATTAAAAAAATACACACCTCTGGGAAATGTTGATTTGTTATTTCCTCGAGAGAGCAGGCAAAGAAACTAAGCCATACAGCCTTGTCTTTTTTGCACTTCTGGGAAAATTTTGACAACTACCTTTGGAAAAGCTATGTGTTTTCTTTATGGTTGATAGCAGAAAGGGCATAGATTAAAAACATAACGTTACATAGCGTCGCTCTTATTATTTTTCTGTGTAAGTTTACTCAACGTGCTAAGTTGTGGGAATGCGGTTTTGTTTTGTACTGGATTTAAACGGGACGTCATGAATATGAACGGTTCGTACAGAGACGGACGGTCCATGGCGGAGACCTCGAAATGTCTGATCTTCTCTCGTGCACACCAGTTCGAGGCTTTAGAGCAAGTGTTCTCGAGGCTATTTACGTCATCAGGTCCCGTTCTATTACCAATTACCAGCATCACTACCTGCAGATAGAAATAAACAAGTGAATTAAAATAGAGTTATGAAAAACAGGCTTCAACCAATCGGACGTGTGGTATCAGAGTGTAAAGATACCACCAGCTTCTTCCCGTGAGTGTTGTCAGAAGGTGACCAAGGAAAATCCGTGAAAATGGCAGTGGCTACCGTGAGATGACGCTGGGGCGACATCTATTCCTCCACAAAAGAACTTCGGTAATGGCGGACAATTCAAGAAACACATCAAAAATCCTTAATTAAATTCCGCAATCGAAGTCCTAGCGCGCTAGATATGTGAATGTATGAGTTCCCCAAACCACGAACACCAGACCTCACGGATTTACATTTGTTAATTCAATTAAATTTTCAAAGTTAAAGGAAAACCTTAATAGTTTCTTCCAACACACAACAATGTAATAAATAAATATTTTCACGCATAGTCCCTGACGCCATACGCCTTTCACTTATTTAAAATTTATCATTTTTTTCATACATGCACGTCTAAGTATCCGAATACTCTCGAGCCTCCTCCTCCTCCTTCAAGTAATATTCTTCGAAATATTCGGATTTCATATCGTTACGGAGGTGAAATCATTATCCGTATGTTTCATCTACGAAACTGAGTAATGCAAGCGAGGCGGCTAGTGCATCGGCTCGACCGGATAAAAAACTACCGTTTTGTGTTTCAATCATTTAGACTCGGCTCCATATCCGATGTTATTAGATACTTTTATATCAGATCCAAATACAGCGTTGGATAGTTTTTTAATTATATATCCGATGGTTCCGCCATTAAAAACCTTCATAACATCCCCAATACCTAGTCCGGCCATAAGTTCTGTTACAAATGAAAATGAATTTTTAGTGAAGCAATTAATATTATTAAAATTTATACCTCCATATTTATGCAGGCTATGTCCTCTAAAACTGACCGTAATTTGAAGTCTAGATGCTATGGGCTAGATGAGGGCGACTTTAGCTCTTATAAAGTCCGAAATGTTGGTTTCAAGCCAGGCTTGGGTAGTTGGTGCCGTGTGAGGTGCAGAGTTCAGGTGAAAGTCCACGGTATAATTATAAGTGTACTGCTGAGAGGTTCCATAACATGGCCCAAGTCTTGATATACTGATAAGATACGCCCCACCATTACTGACGCAGAATGACAACCTTTCGGAACACTACAGCAGATTTTTTAGAATTGTCAGCGTATACTTCATCATTTTGCTTGTTGTAGTGTTTTTTTTTTATAGAATAACAAACGAGTAGTTGGCTCACGTGATTGTAGTGATTACCGCCGCCCATGAACATCTACAATACCGAAGGAATAGCAGATGCGTTGCCGGCCTTTGAGAAAGGTATAGGCTCTTTTTTTGAAGGTCCCTATGTCGTATCGGTCCGGAAAGCCGCTGACGGCAGCACATTCCATAAAGTGCAAGTACGTGGCAGAAAATTCTGCGAAAAACGCACTGTGGTGGAATGCCAAGCCTCAAGATGGTGTTGATGGAATTTTTGACTATACCGTAAGGTGCGATGGTGAAATTCAGCGGCTGAGATTAATGCTATAAGTCACGATAGCCGAGTTGTTGGGTGGTCGGAATTTCGAGTCGAGAGACCCGAGTTCGATCCCCAGGTGGCAGTAGCAACGGGATAGTAAAGGCTTCACCACCTGTCACGTTGTCCCGAAATATCTTCGGTGGAAGGTGGATTATTAATTGTCTAGACTAGAACTCTATCTCATATATATATATTATATATATATATATATATATATATATATATATATATATATATATATATATATATATATATATATATATATATATATATATATATATATATACATATATATATATATATATATATATATATATATATATACATATATATATATACATATATATATATAGCCGATCAGATAAAAAATGGTCGCCGACGATTCGAGCCGCTCTTCGTTGGATACGGTCAAATGCAAGGAGCTGACACTAGGGTGCCCTCGCCTAGAGATGAGATGACAACAGTAATGCCGAACCTGCGCCTTAAAAAGTTGCAAGGGGTAGGCCGACATGAAGTACTGTCACGCTCTACTGAGCACGACAAGCTTTTTATAGGCCAATTAAGCCTTTCCTTCCCAGTGACCGCGAAACTGAACGTCGCTCGATATGTCGACGCCAAGGATTCCGATACTGATTAAGGCAACTAAGGGAGTGCTCTCAAAATGAGGTGATACGACGAAGCGGATCTTTTTAGCGGTAAACGCGCAAACTTGTGTCTTTTTAGGGTTGAACTGGACTAAATTTAGTCGGCCCTAGTCCGAGATTTTATCTAACAAAATCTCGTCATCAGACACCGACATTGTTCCGGTACTCGTCGATGTGTTCCCGAGAAATATTGACACGGCCAGTGTATAACGCATTAACATTGCTGTCGTCTGCGTAGCAATGAATATTACTAAATTGTAACAGGTCATTGATATGCAGCAGAAACAGGGTTGGCGACAGCAGACAGCCTTTGGGACACCAGCATTCACAGACTTGGAGTCCGAGCATGCACCGTCAACTACGACCTTGATGCTCCGGGCTGTGAGAGAACTAGTGACCCAATTGCAAAATTCTCTCTCGGGAAACCTATATGACGGAAGCTTCGAGAGATATAGCCATACCCGATCGAAGGCTTTCGCTATGTCCAAACTAACTGCCACTCCCCCCCCCCCCTCTTGCTCTTTACTGCCTCCGTCCATCGTTCAGTGAAGTACACAAGATGTTCACCAGCTGAGCGTTCCGACGGAAGCCGTACTGACGGTCACTAATAAACTGGTGCTCCTCTAAGTACCTCAAGAGGTGGCAGTTTATAGTGGATTCCATTATTTTGGAGAACAAGGAGGTGATGGCGAATCGGTCTGTAGTTGCACGGATCTGAGCGGTCGCCTTTCTTAGCCATCAGGTGCACCAAAGCTGTCTTCCATTCCATAATTGTAAAAATTGATTTAGGGCATGTTTTGTATATCGACGATAAGCAGCGAGCTTCAGGTCTTGTTTTATAATAGGCGAAATAGTCAAAGCGGGAAACTTAATTTCTCGTGATAAGATTTTTTGCTTCCTAATAGGATTTCGACGAAAAATGGCTTTTACAGCATTAACAGCCTTTGCAGCCTTAACAGCAGGCGGTCGCCCCGATCTTTTCTGGTCTTCGACAGAGCAAGTATGTAAGATTATGTTGTATCTGTTGATAGTACGATATACGAATACAGGACAGATACCAAGCTTTTAAAGTGTTTGGAATGTGAACGACGGCTCCATACTCACTTTGTGCAAGGCGATCATTGCAATCCAATTTTCTTTAACACCCCATTCCATATTGTAATTTGATAATGATCACGAAAAAATATAAAATGACGCAAAATCGAAAGAAGTTTTTAAAGTAATATACGTCGCAGAATCAAGATAAGGCAACAATTTTGATTACAACGCCATCTATTAAAAGTCTTCGGAAACGTCAAGTAGTGGGCTTGAGTAAGGTCGATACAGGAAGTGACAGAGCGGATTTGACTACTATGTGTTGTCAATGTCATTTGACTTCTGATATATAGTGTCTTCAGAATATTCTCGAGGCTTCACTTACGAAACGGACGGCAGTGTGAACGGTCATCTTCCTGTATCGAACTTACTGCGTTTCCACCATTAACATCAGTTTTCTGATATGGCTCAAGACGGATCTAACAACGAGTTGCCTCACGTGGACTACCCTACTCCGTCATATACGTGTTCCAAATTCAAATTAATTAAAAAGTTGAAAAAAAAGTTTTTATGTAATAGTATATATCGCCGACTAGTTATAGACCACTTCTGGTGTTCAATATAAGACAAAAAGTGTGTGTGTATAATTCACCCTCAGCAGCAGTGAAACCTCACAGAGAATAGACCGAGAATATAATGTATAATATATTCTATCTCATTTTCACGTCGACTTAATTCATATCCAATCCATTTATACATTTATGTGTTTTTTACTTTATCGTGAATTATTTTCGTTTCATCGAGTTTCAAGATTCTACAGAAGTCTCACTGCAAAATTAACCCTCGTAGTATCACTCTCTTGAATGTCAATATGTAAACGCCAATTTTCGCCACATTTGAATATATTTAAACGACAATAGCCTAATGGCATCAGTTGAATTTCTAAATCTCTCGTTTCACTTACGCCTCCTTTGACATTTATATAAGTTTCCCCTTAATTAACATAACAAAAACACCAGCATGGTTTGCATGCGACCGAATTTTTAAAAAAAAAAAAAAATTAAATTGTGCCATGTTACATACCTCTTTTTTATCTTTGTTCCTGTCTATATCTTTCTTCAGGTACATAAGGACATCCAGCGACTCGGGCCGCGTCGTATCGTATACCATAACGAAACCCTCTGCGAATCCAAGGTAGTGACGTTGCAACACCTGGTTAGCGGTCAGCTGCATTGTCGGGGACTGTGGAGGGCCTGCATGACAAATGACAATCGATACAAATTGCTATATTGCCTGTGTGTTTATTCATTACAAGCTCAAAGCTCATATTTGAAACTGCTGCTGCATATATGTGAGTATGATATCAAATTTATGGGGCTGTAAAAGGATTCAGGACATTGGCATCTTCCTAAAGGAGATTTGCATCTGCTATGCTTGAAAAGTGAATTGGTAATTACAGTATTAAGCACCAGGCATCTTAAGGTGAGTCCAAATCTGGCGAATGCGTCGCTCGCAAGCTAGTCGCGCGCTGCACGACTGCAGTTAAATTGTTTTGTTCGCCTCTTTAGCGCAACTCAAGCAAGGCTCGTACAGTGCGCGCGCTACACGCGAGAAACTTGCGTGTATGCAATTCCGTTCGCTTCGATTACTGTATATCTTAGTAGTAAATTTTTAAACTATTTTCATCTGTCCATTCCATGATAACAAGAATTCAGTCTTGGGCAGTAAGAAATAAACTGTGAGAGGAGAGCCCACGCGTTGCTAGAACGCGAGATGCGCGCGGACGGCTCAGTAAATGCGCTCGAATTTACGCCGCGCACATTGCGGCGGTGCACGAGCGTCGCATTCACCAGATTTGGAGGCACCTTTATATATCATACATACAATAAATATATTATTATACAAAAAAGAGGGGAGGATGAAGACAAAAGATTGAAAAAGAAAAGAATTTTTTCATATTTTTTTTCACCTTGTTGCAATGAGGTGATAGATTTATATAACTATATTTTACAATTAAATTTCAATGAATAAACTATTTATGTGAAGCTAGAATAACTAAAACTATAAAATATGCACTCTACAGAGATCACATTAGATACACACACAGTAAAGTGTTAAAATCTAAGAATCTGGAGTGTTGAGACAAGATTGCTTCTGGTGTGTTGAGACAAATGAAAATAATTTGAAAAGATACAAATTTTTAAAGTACTTGTTTATTGATTCTTTTTCAATAAATTTTTAAATAAAAATGTGCAATATGAGAACCATTAACCGATAAATAAACAATAAAAAAAACTAACAAATATCTATAACAATTGTCACATCTGTGCACTACTTGCCATAGCAAGACAGTAAATATTTTAAATATATTTGTCTAATGACAGGTCTAATTTTTAAATTCACTTCCTATATATAATGTCTTATTTTATTTAATCTACCAATTAAGTGTTTAAAAAAATTCATACCTACAACCCAAAATACCAGTACAATGTTTTACTCTTATACTCTGTAACATTGTACTGGTATTTTGTTACAGTTAAAGTCTTATAATGATACTAACTGCTTTTAAACTATTAATATTATAATTTTTAAAGTTTGTATTTTTGGACATTTATATGTTAATTAATCAAATGTCGAAATGAAATTTGCCATGCAAAATTTAGTATCTGTGTTAACACACTGGATGCCTCTAATGCCCAAAAAAAGTAATAATTCCAATAAGAGAGATCTGGAACATAATTGTGCTTAATACTTTAATTTGTTGCATTTTGCAGTCCATAGAGGGACTTAGAGGGAGAAAAATTATACAATCCTGTGGGAGTTTCTAAATAATTTGCCAATAATTTCTAAATAATGTGCATAGTAACTATTGTGTATATACTTAGTGCATAGTAACTATTGTGTATATACTTTCTACCTAAATTATTATTATGGAATGACATAATTACTGACAGAATTTAGAGATTTAAGAATTATATACATACGAGCATAAGAAGCAATGTTAAAGCAAAACAAAACTACTTTGAATTAAAAACCTTTTAACTCGCCTGTAAGCGGCGGCTCTAGTCCCGCCGTATCATAGAAACAGACACGCTCCTTCGTTCCTCTATCCGTTTCTATATTCGCAACATAGATATCTTCAATTGTTGGATAGAAACAAGATTTCTGATTAACATTTCCGTAGATAAGCTGTTCCAATACAGCTGTTTTCCCAACCCCCTTCATGCCGCATACCACAACTTTGCTTGTTTTACCCATTTTTGTTGCTTGCTAGTAGCTATTTGTCAAATGGGGAGCAGAAAGCTAAACTTTCACGTCTATTTTATTACATTTATATGCTAAAATAATTGTGTTGAATAATATCATGATAATGACATGAAAAGAATAAAACTCGGGTAAATCTGAAGTCTTGATACATGCTCCTCTATCAAACTAATGAAAAGGTAATATTTAACATTTTATAACATTTTTTACTTGATCAATATAAATTAAAATACATCAAATGTTTACGTAAACAAAAGCGTCTCTAAATTTGAATGTCAGTAACAGTCAAAGAGTATATAATCATTACAACAGTATTGCAGTGTTGCCAAGGCACTGATTTCAAAAGTAACGATTACATTCCTCAAGAATTACCTTTTTAAGAAAGATATTGATCAAATAAAAGGGAAATATACCATAAAATAAAGCTACGCATGTATAGCAAAATAAATATCCAATTCCGTTCATTTCTGTATCCCTGTCTGAGTTTTGTTATTTTAATTCAGAGTCAGAGTCGGATCGAAAGAATAGCTTAGTTTTCAAAAACACATTCAATCTGGATATAAAAAAAGTAATATGATAATTAAAGTTATTTATAAATGTATAATAAAATGAAATGAATAAAATTTAATTGACTGAACTTGAAATCATTGAATGAAATTGAAAACTGAATTTACATGTTGTTGTTTAAATTTAGAACAAAATTTAAATACAATCCTATTTTATTGTGCCCCGAGAAGCTCATTGGGTGATTGAAACTTGGAT
This sequence comes from Sericinus montela, assembly GCA_029286605.1. NCBI lineage: Eukaryota > Metazoa > Arthropoda > Insecta > Lepidoptera > Papilionidae > Sericinus > Sericinus montela. The sequence continues at coordinate 6,324,278 of JAGSMR010000024.1, forward strand.
GCGCGGATAAGTCTGTAAGAATGATCCGACTCCTGCATGATGACAGGCGCTGTTGTGTCAACATACGTACACTTGTAGACGCGTTCAAGTATCTAGGCAGCACTGTATCATCAAAGTGGCTTCTTGATGACGAAGTCAACAGCAAAATTCGAGCAGTTACTGCAGCTTCTGGAAAGCTTCGTACCAGGGTATTTCATTCACACGACATAAATCTCTCTACGAAAGTAGCTGTGTACATGGCAGTCGTTCTGCCCAATCTCCTCCTTACGCCTCTGAAACGTGGGTCCTATATCGCAAGCATATCCGCACATTAGACAAATTCCATCTTAGATGTCACCTACGCGACATTATGAACGTCCTTTAACCGCACCGTGTTTGAAACACGGAAGTACTCCCTCCCTCTCCCCCGTATGTCGAAGGTCTTCGCTTCGTTACAGGTCTCTTTTCTTCTTTTTACCTGCGGGCCTTCGTTCTCGCAGGTCTCCTCAGATGACGCTGTAAAGGCCTCCGGGCCAACAGCATCCCGTGGATGGTTTTTAGTCGGTATGTCTCTCCTTCTGAGATCCGAGTCCGACACTGTTCGTTTCGGTGACCTCCCGGTCAGGAAACATTCGTGCGTAAAGCATTTTCCTCCACGAAAAACACGGAAGTACTTCGAACCGCTAATGTCAGCGGTATAGAGGCCTGGGTAATGAAGCGGCAACTAAAGTGGTGCGGCCTTATCTCCCGGATGTCTGATACTACTGTGCTAAGCTGTCTTCTACTCTGAACTGCATATTGGCAAGTGAAAACAAGGCGGCCAATTACTGCGGTTCAAAGATTTACTTATGCGCCACATCAAGAAATGTGACTCAGATCCGTCACAATTGGATACACTGGCTGCGGACCGATGAGGCTGTGCGCACTGTAGAGGCGAACCGTGACTAGGTATTAGAGTATGAGGGAACATGCATGAATTAACTCGATGCCAAACGAGGCCAACTCTAGGCTCGATCACCTGCAGCCATCACCTACAACTATGTCGGAGCGGTGCTGACTTGCGCTCATTGTGCTCGCACATTTAGCGCAAAATTGGTTACGTCAGTCACCTGCGAGCACATGAATGACGTTCACAATAGTCATAGATCCAAAGTCGCTGTGGCTGAAATCGGTCATTAAATATATATAATGTTTATAATTCACAACGTTATTAAATTAATGAGAAATTAAAAAAAAACAACTTGCCGGCGGGATTTACAATGTTATGAAGAGAGGATATTATTATAAATTAGTGTTTACCGACGTAATCGAAAAGATACCTATAGTATGAACCAGTTTGTGAATATGCACCCCCTTCTAAATACTCGTGGAATAGGTTTGTGGAGTAAGTGTTTAGGTGTACTTGCAAGACTAAGTATGTATTTTACCTAGTACGCTATCTCTAATGATCATGATCAATGACATCTAATCTGACATTCAATTGACATTGACAGCATGGCGGCCACGGTAGTAGATTCAGAAATCACGAAAATTGATAAATATTCGATATTACTGCCTACTTACAATGAACGAGAGAATTTGCCCATAATAATATGGCTTATTATAAAATATTTAGATAATTGGTTAAGTGTTATTTACAGAGAACTTCGTTCATAAATAAAGTGGTGTTTTTATTATCAATTTCTATAACTGATTATTTATTTGTAGTGGTTATGATTACGAAGTTATAATCATCGATGATGGGAGCCCAGATGGTACTCTTGAAGTTGCAAAACAGTTACAAAAATTGTACGGAAGCCATAAAATCCTACTGAGACCACGGGAGAAAAAACTTGGATTAGGCACAGCCTACATTCACGGAATACGACATGCAACCGGCAATTTTATAATCATTATGGACGCTGACTTAAGTCACCATGTAAGAATAAATTGATAATTATATATTTGATGTATCTTTTTTAGAATTTAATATCAGGCCAGCCATGATCAGCGCCTTGGGTACAAGCGAACGAAAATCCCAGATTACGTATCAGACAAATCAGGGATTTTAGATATTCAATGTAATATAGCTATTTCTGCTTTGGCAATAATAGACATAGACTGTTTTGGCAATAATTTAAATCTTAAAATTTTGTTCCAAGTTTTTGATTCTGTTGGTTCTCTCTTTTTTATATCTTTATGCATACCACGGCACTGAGGTAGTTATAATCTAAATAACAATTAAGTCCTTTCAAATAACTCTTCAACTGAGCCTGTTTAGGACAACAAGACAGATGTGGCATGTCATATTTGACTCCCATAAATGAAGATGGCCAGCTGGCTCTACATTTTACAAACCCGAACAATACAGTTTTTACACTGTTATTTCTTAATATAAATACTATTATATGTATGAAGTATATAAACAAAGTATATAAGTGTTAAAAAAAACCATTGATATGAGCCTGCCACCTGGGGATCGAACTTGAGTCTCTCAACTCAAAATTCCTCCAACCCTACCACTTGGCTATCATGACTCTTCTGTCACAAATATATTATATATAATGAATTTATTTTATGTAAATTATGTAAAATTATATTTCAAATTCTTTCAGCCAAAGTTCATACCAGAGTTTATAGAACTTCAAAGGGAGCATGACTATGATTTGGTATCGGGTACAAGGTACAAAGGTAGTGGTGGTGTATATGGTTGGGATTTCAAGAGGAAACTTATATCAAGAGGTGCCAATTTTATAACACAGCTTCTTCTGAGACCAGGAGCTTCGGATTTGACAGGATCCTTCAGGTAATCTATCCATTAGTGTATCATTTATGATGATCTTCATTTGCGAATGGAGTACACACTCATTATCAAGATCTGGGGTCTGATACCATTTGATTAGAAGATGGGTCATAATATATGTAGAATATAAATAAAACATTGAGATTTAGATGAATTATATCTTGTGATTTTATCCAAGACAGGAGTGTCATTTTCAAATATCAAAATACCTACATTAAAAAAAGTACCTACCATTGAAATCACAACGAATCATTGAACATGACAGATCAAAACTGATTACCATTTTCTCAACATAAACTTTGGTTGGTTGGTTGTTTGTGGTACCTCTGGTGTTTCCAATTCCATAGGAGCAAAAGTATTATGCTCAATGATTATGTGCCTGGAAATGGCATATATTGGGTATTTGCACAGAAAGTCCACCTCTGGATGAGCTGGCTGGGTTGATAAAGATCTTTCACATGGAATGTATCTCCTTGTGCTAGCTCCTTGTGGCCCAAATTCACCTGCAAATTACAAAAAAAATTAAAAGTGTGTAATATTAAATAAACTATTTTAAATAAAATATTACAACAGTAGCTTACCATTTCAGATTGTACAAAAAGGATGTACTGCTAAAATTGATAGACAGCTGTGTGTCCAAAGGCTATGTTTTCCAAATGGAAATGATAATAAGGTAATACCTAAAAAAAATTTTTATCGAGGTGAAAAATATAGTGCTCTAATATATTTTCCATAAATAATATTTAAATTTTTTTATATGCTAATAAGTTTTCGAAGTAACTAAATAAACAAATTTTATAAATTTATACATATATACAAGATTATATTATTGAAAGTAATACACTTCTTAATTGACTTAGACATTTTTTTTAATATTCAAAACCCAAAAGAACACAAACCTATAATAGAACTGTCAGAGATTATCTAATTAGAGCAGTCTGACACCATACTACATATTGAGTGTATGCTTAAGTTCATACTTCCATTTTAGTTTTATTGTTTTTAAAAATGTTTCACTATAAAATTTTCGTACAAATTCTACACCAAATTAAGTATAAAAGGTCACACTTTTTTGGCTATATTCTCTTCATTTATCTTTTTTATTATAATTATTGATAATGTTAAAATATTTTTAGGGCCCGACAACTGGAGTATACTATTGGAGAGGTGCCTATAACGTTCGTAGATCGTGTTTACGGCGAATCTAAGCTTGGTGGCTCGGAAATCATTCAATTCGCAAAAGCTTTATTATACCTTTTTGCAACTACATAATAATTAAGTCTATGCTGTATCATTCCAATTATTTAATTAAAACTTTTAAATCGTAATTAAAATGGTTGTCTTATATAATTTTTCCTTATTTAATTATTATTAACTTCATTAGGGTCTTCTTTAGGTCATGCTACTCCTTACGTCGTACTCCTTACGTAAAAAGTCACGATAGCCGAGTTGTTGGGTGCTCGGAATTTCGAGTCGAGAGACCCGAGTTCGATCCCCATGTGGCAGTACCAATGAGTTTTTCAAAAAACTTATGTACGAATTTCATCGTTGACTTGGACATAAAGGCGGCGACGGGCTCACCACCTGTCACGTTGTCCCGAAAATATCTTCGGTGGAAGGTGGGTCAAAGGGACTTAATTGTCTAGACTTGACCTCTGTCTACCCCTGTATTGGGAATTGCGTGAAAATATTTATTTATTTACTCCTTACGACCAACAATAATATGGATAAACTATAATAACAAGGTTGAATTAAATGTCGATGATATTTATATACACGGAGGGTCAAATGGCGCGATTTGAACCCGCAAACGGGAAGCTTCAAAGGCAGTTTCACTATTAACTTTGAACGAGTGGCGTACGCATCAGTTTTAATGTGTGGACTGCTCTGAGGTCATGGGTTCGATTCGCCTGGGTAGGGTCAATGTAGAAAACGCTTTTTCTACATTTTCTCGGGTTTGGGTGGACCACCGGGCCAGCAATTCTTCTTTTTCATTACACACTATCGAAGGTCCACTACTGAACACAAGCTTCCCCCAAAGATTACCACAGAGATCGGTCCCGTGCCACTTTGATTATGAAAAAAAAAATTACTTCGATATGACTTAAGATTAAAATCTTTTACGTTTGTTAAGTAATTATTAATTTATAGAGAAATTAGTTATCTTTAATTTTAAAACATGTACATACATATCGGCCTATTTAAGTTCAGTGCAGGACATATGCCTCTCCCATACAAAGGATTTGCCATAACCGCCACGCTTGGCAAGCGGATTGGCGATCGCAGTACTAGACCACTCACACCTCAGACGCTGCTGCCCATCTTCGGTCTGATTATTTTGGTCTGATATTTTTAGAGATCCGCCACCTATGGGTTGCCATAACGATATTCAAGCTGTATCCCTTAGTCGGCTCTTACGACAACCACAAGAAAAAGGAGTGGCAATATTCTTACACCGTTACCACACGGTAAATTTAAAATAAATTCTAAAAAATATTACGAATTTTTGAAAAGTTTGATTTTTTTGTGGGATTAATTGTTTTGAAATAAATGATAAATTAAAAAAATCAATAAAAAAGTGCCCAATATTGTTAACATGCTAGAAAAATTAACTAAAATGGATGCTTCTTTGCTGTCACCAAGGTATCACAAATTTCCCTATAAAATCATTATCTGCCGCTGCGAAAACTTGGTGGTATCTAAAACTACAATATTCTATATTTTATAGTACTAATTATTACTCACAAATATCGCTAGGCTGTAGGTATAACTTACTTATTACTTAAGTCACAATATATAAACTATTTTTTTGTTTAAATAAGTCAATAAAGTCCCGGAAGATCAAAATATTAAATTAAATATGCGAAGCCGGGGGAGGGTCGCTAGTTATGTATATTTTGTTATGAAAACCAATAGCTAAAGTTTTTTCTTCACAACAGTATAACTAATTGGAAATAATCTGTGAAAACAATGGAATATGTTTGCACAATTGTCCCCAGTGACTCAAAAATATCAGCCAATTATTAACAGTTTGAATTTCAACACTTCTAAACATGTTGGTATTAACGCTAATGATCTATCAAATCTTTACGACATCGGCGAAGATAATTAATTACACCAGCAACAAAAATCTCGACCAGGAAAATGATATTTTATTTACGGAATATGTCACACACATCGATGAAACAGAGCCTACTTGGGACGATACATTGTGGGTTCTAAAATTAAATGACCGTGGATTCAATTTAACACATTTGAGATCAGCTACTATTGCAGAAGAGGAGTTTTTTAATGCTGATCTCGGGAACTTGATACATAAGTGAGTTTTTTGCGATGTATTTATTTCTATGACACAATTTATTTATTATGCAAATTATTATATATAATAAGTTATGTAGATAATTTTGTTATTAAATGAAGAGAAAAATGTTTTTAAAATTTCAACTGACACGAGCGGGATTCGAACCCGCGACCTTTACTGAACCGCGGAAAATTTAGGTCTAGCTTCTAAACTAGGAAAACCAACGTGTCAGGAGCTAATCCGTTCCAAAGCATTTATTGATATACCTATTGAGCCGAAAGTGAAAGTGTTTGGAAGTTTGATAAAAATCGGGAGAATCGGGTTCCAGCGCCACGATCGTGTTCGTCCTAGTTTTTCATAAACTTATATACGATTTTTATTAGACTTGAACACTAAAATGCCTCAAATAAGTTCGGATGAAATGTAGGTGTAAAGGACTAATTTGTCTAAACCTCTGACTACGACAGTATTGGAAAATTTGTAAAGATATTAAAATAAAGAGAGTGCATCTGAACTTGTACTTTCTTACACATCTGAACGAGAGTGCCTGCAGTTGCGTTACTTCCAATGAAGGCAAAAACTGGTAATGGAAAAAGGGGGTGCAACCTTAGGTTGCCTCAATCGCCGGACGATATGCAGAAATATCGAAGTTTCAACTTTAAGCCGTTTTTTCTAGTGGCCATTGTACTTCATCCAGAAGCAAAAGCTGCCTTCTTCATTGTTTATGTTAATATTTCAGTTATTAAGTTCAAATAATATTGCAATAATTATGTATACAATATTTGGTTAGAGGAAACGAAAGAATTGTTGTATGTGGTGATTTATAGGTTATTAGGGGGTCGTTGTAGAGAGTTGGCAGGTGGAATGTTAGAGGAGGCATGAGAGATAAGACGAATGAGTTGATTGAAATAATGAAAGAAAGAGAATTAGATGTCGTGTGTTTGTCGGAGACCAAGCGGAAGGGCAGCGGTACTGAAGAGCTCCCTGGCGGGGCGTTAGCTCTATGGTCCGGAGTCCTGGAGAGCGAGAGAGCCTGCCAGGGAGTGGGAGTGCTGCTGTCGTCTCGGTTGGTCGATGTTATGACTGAATATAAGGTTGTGAACTCGAGACTTCTCTGGGTTCGCTTTAAATTGGGACTGGCGAAGTAATTCGTTTTGGCTGTTTATGCGCCGGTAGCTTCGTCGTCCAGAGCTGATCTGGAGGAGTTTTGGGAGAATGTAAGAGAAGTTCTAAACTTGGTTAGAGGAAACGAAAGAATTGTTGTATGTGGTGATTTGAATGGATGGGTTGGTACCGCTCGGCCAGGTTACGAGTCGGTGCTTGGAATGTTTGGTGATAAAAGGGTTAACGGTGCTGGCAAGCTCATACTGGCTGTATGCAAGGAAAAGGGTCTTCTTGTGACAAACACTATGTTTAGTCACAAGAAAATCCATATCTATACAAGAACAAGAGAGAATGAGAGAAGTATGATCGATTTATTTCTGGTGGATGACCGACTGCGAAAACAGGTGATGAATACGCGAGTGTTCCGGGGTGCTGACCTGGGAACGGTTCACTATCTAGTGATTACTAGATTTAGGGGTCTGTTCGCGGGTTGGCGCCACCGGACGGCGATACCAGAACCACAGTCGGTCGGTAGCATCCGAAGCTGGAAGCTTCAGGAAGCGGACACTAGGGATAAATATCAAGCAAGGGTAGCCGAAAAGCTGGACAGCATCGATGTCAGCAAAGAATGTGTGGGAGAAATATGGCAGAGCCTTAGAGATAGAATGGTTAGTGCAGCGGAAGACGTGTGTGGAACTGTGAAAAGAGGTAGTAGTAAAAAGAGTGATGCATGGTGGAATGACGAAGTGAAAGAAGCAGTAAATAAGAAGAAGAAAGCATGGTTAGACTACTTGGCCTCTAGTAATGATAAGGATATGAGAGAGGAGGAAAGAAAGATATAAGCTCCAGAAAGTTCACACGAAAGCATTGATTGAGGAAGTGCGTGAAAGGAGTAGAATGGAAGTGGACGAAAGGTTGTCGCACAACTTCAAGGAGAACTTCAAACTCTTCTGGAAAGAGGTTGGAAGGACCCGGAGTGGTGCGACAGCCTTAAGAATGAATAAAGTGCTTTCGGGAACCAATGACGCCCTCTCAGATAAATCGGACGTCATGCAGCGATGGAACGAATTTTATAGACAGATGTATGCGTGTGATGATCTTAATGGGGGATCCGGGGGTGACGCCGTCACTGAGGTCATCAATATGAAAGAGATTGAATGTGCTATTAGAAGTTTGAAATGTGGTAAGGCTGCGGGACTAGACAGAGTTACTGCTGAAATGGTCAAGTGTGGTGGGCCACGCGTCTGGGACAGCTTTCATCTGCTGTGCAATTTGTGCTGGGGAACGCGGGCTGTTCCGGATGATTGGCGATCCGCGGTCATTGTGCCCTTATATAAAGGTAAAGGTTCATATTATGACTGCGGGTGCTATCGGGCTATCAGCTTGACCAGTTTAGCAAGTAAAGTTTACTCGAAGGATGCACGTAGTACGTATCGACACGTAGGATGCAAGAGAAATCGGAAAGATTTCTATGGGAGGCACAATGCGGATTTAGACCTGGAAGAGGATGTACGGATCAAATGTTTTCTCTCCGCATGATCACGGAGAAGCTTCTGGCTGCTAACCAGAAGATTTTCTGTGCTTTTGTGGATCTTGAGAAAGCATTTGATAAGGTTGTAAGGAAGAAAATGTGGGAACTGTTGCCGGGGTATGGTGTGGATGGTCGATTGCTAAGGGCTGTGCAGTCACTTTACTGTGACTGTAAAGCCTGTGTGCGGGTAGGGCATGACCTGTCACCCATGTTTAGCGTCCAAACGGGCGTAAAACAGAGTTGTGTCATGTCTTCCTGGCTGTTCATACTGTATCTCGACAGCTGTTTACAGAAGCTACAAGATAGCTGTTTGAGTGTGAAATTGGGTGACATAAAAGTAAATTGTGTGCTATATGCTGATGATGCAGTGCTTATTGCACCATCAGAGGCAGAACTGCAGGCATTAGTCACGTGTATGAATGAAGAATGTGAAGTTAATGGTCTCCGTTTGAATGCTAATAAAACTAAGGTTCTGGTATTTGAAAGGGACGAAGAAAGAACGAAGTGCGAAATTTGGGTAAATCAGGAATGTCTAGAACAGGTGAATGAAATTGTATACTTGGGGAATGCGTTTAGCTGGGATGGAAGATGTGATTTAGATGTGGACAGGCGTATCGATGCCGGGAACAAAGTCAATGGTGCCCTGACTGCGTTAATCAAAAGGCAAGGCGTTGTGAAAAGTGCACGCCTTGCAATTCATAACGCAGTGTTGGTACCGACTTTGTTATATGGCAGCGAAACCTGGGTATGCCAGAAGAAGCATAAAAGCAGGTTGAATGCAGTGGAGATGCGATCTCTTCGTAAAATGTGCGGCCTTACCATGGCCGACCGAAAGATAAACGAAGAGATTCGCAATATGGCAGGTTTGAAAGATGACCTTGTCTCAAAAATGGATAAGGGCGTGCTTCGATGGCTTGGGCACGTTGAGCGAATGAGTGAAGACCGAATGGTGAAGAAAATATATAGAACGAAAGTTAATATTAAAAGGTGTCGAGGTAGACCGAGACTAACTTTCGAAGACCATGTGAGCAAATGGCTCGAAGAGGGGAGGGTCAAGAGTACTCGGATACCTAGACGTGCATGTATGAAGAAGATGATGAATCTGAAAGAAGCGAAAGAAGTATGTAGGGATCGTGACACTTGGCGATCTGTTCTCTCTGGCTAGCCCGTCAGGGATTGTGCGTAAAGTTAAATAAATATATATATATATATATATATATATATATATATATATATATATATATATATATATATATATATATATATATATATATATATATATATATATATATATATATATATATATATATATATATATATATATATATATATATATATATATATGTATATATATATATATATATATATATATATATATATATATATATATATATATATATATATATATATATATATATATATATATAAACAAATAAAGGTCACGATAGCCGATGGCTGATCGGAATTCGAGTTGATAGACCCGAGTTCGATCCCCAGGAGGTTGACTTGTGCCAATGACTTTTTTCCTAACTTTGTAGGACATTATCGTTGGCTTGATACGTCCGATACATAAAGACTGTGACAGACTCGTCACCAGTCACTTTGTTGCAAAATATGCTCCTGTGAAATTCGGTTAGAAATTACTAAATTATCTAGACTGTAATAGTGGGAAATGCGAGTTAAAAGTGCTTCGTTTCCAGATATCCCCTAGCATACAACAACTATAAACTAATTCAAGCGCGAAAAAAGATAAAAAAGGATAATCCTAATAAGTCGTATCCTGCAGATGAAATTGGTCATAATAACGATACGTACACAAGCGAAGAGAAGAAAAAATGAAATCAAGAAAATTATCAATAAATTTATGTAAGACTTTTCTCTTTTTGTGAAGTGTTAAAATAACGTTCATACAAATTGATGCACGAAGGAATACGAGCTAATAGTATGTTCACATGATGGTAAGTGGCAAGTGCAGCCTGCAAACCATTTCAAAAGAAGTAGGATTTAGCCTGGATATAAAGACGGCGAGACGGGCTCCCCATCTGTCACTTTGTCCTAATAAATGTCTTCGGTGGAACTTAATTGTCTAGGTCTCTATCTACCCCAGTATTGAGAATGGCGGGAAGATATTTATATTCATAATGTCCTAAACAAGCTTCATAGTATAGACCGCTGTCTCACCCAGTATGGGAAATTGCTGAAGATAAAAATATATATCTAAACATTTAATATTTCAGCTTATCTTACCAAAATGAACCGCACTCGAATCTACCGGAATCAACGGATGTCTATGACACTCCTACAATAACTGTAAGTTACCTTTAGATTTATAACTTTTATTTGACATCCCGTTAGCCTAGTTGGTAGTGACCGTACGAGCAAAATGTTGCATGCTCAATTATTATAGTTAAATTAAACGGATGTGGGGCTCTCTCTCTCTCTCTCTCTCTCTCTCTCTCTCTAGCAAATGCAGAGAGCCTTTTAATAAACTAAGAAATGAAACATCTTAATATTTCAGCTATTCTTCAAAGGACCCTTCACAATGTTAATGGTAAACCACGAACTTAAGCAATGGCAATTTTTAATAAGACCTCCTTTAACACTCCCCGAGTGGTTCTACAGTGAACATTCTAACATAATTGTAAATAAATACGGGATGAAAATAAAAATTCCCGATGAAATCAAAGAAGAATTTCAAGAGAAATTACTTGATTTATTACTAAAGTTATTCAGTTTTCTTTTGTAGTAAATTTGTAATAACATTCTTTTAAATAATTTGTAGTCGAGAAACATAGAATTATATAATTTTCATTTTAATAACTTTGTAATGTGTATAATAAAAATATTTAGAAAATGTTAGTACTTTTTATATATGTGAATCTGCAACGTAAACCCGCCTTCGTGATACAAGGACGGATGACGTCACCTCGAAATCCTGCGGTGTGCTTTCGCACACATCCGCGATCCATCTCGGGCTTGTAACAGACGGCCAACACCCCACAACCGATTTTAACTCAGCCGTTAACCATTTTTTTTTTCATGAAGAGCAAGGAGAAAGGAGCCAACTGCGTCACAAACACAACGTCTTAAAACTTTACTTCCACCACAGTAAATAGAAATATCTGCTGAGTAAACGAAGCAACGAATGTGTTTTTTTTTTTTTTTTATAGAAAAGGGAGGCAAACGAGCAGGTGGCTCACGTGATGGTAAGTGATTACCGTCGCCCATGAACACCCACAATACCAGAGGCATAGTATGCCTCCCGGCCCGGGGGGGACCGGGGAAGTGCAATAAAGACCCGACATAAGACGTAAAGTACGTAACACGCCTACACAACGCCTCTAAAAGGCGGTACCCAAAACCGGGAGAGCAGCAGCCCCCTGAGAAGACGCCAGACAAAACGCAGAAAATTGTTAGACTTCTACTTCACGCCGGTATTCTGTGAGGTCGTGGTACTTCCCCGGTTGAGCCGGCCCATTCATGCAACAACAAAAGCTGATGCGTGGCTCTACCACTGAATGCTTTGCACCACACGGTTTTAAATGTTTAGAGCAGAACAAATACACAGGTGGCCAGGATTAATATAAACTTTTATGCAAATGTCAACCTCACGTACTCCCCCTGCTTAGTCAACAAATGAGGTTCATGCAAGCTTTATTTTAAAAAAATGTTTCATTTATCACTTCTAATATTTTAAAAAATCACGGTCTGAAGTTGTATGATAACATTTTGCTAAACAACCTTTTGATCCAGATTTTTGGGCAACTTCAAACATTTCATTGGTAATGATTTTGGTTAACTGCAGCTTGTATACATAAAAGTTCCCCAATACTGGGGTAGAGATAATATAGATAGATAAAGGTTCAGATAATTAAGTACTTTCCACCCATCTTTCACCGAGGACGTTTTTGGGAGAACGTGATAGATGGTAAGTAGTTGCCGTCTTCAAGCTAACGATTTAAATCGTGTATAAGTTTTTGGGAAAAACACCCATTGGTACCTGCCTACCAACTGGGATGCAAACTCGGGTCTCTTTACTCGAATCTCCCAACCACTCGGCTATCGTGCCTTTTTGTTAAAAATATATCAATAATAATATATGAGTAAATATGTCTTTGCTGATATTTGATTCACAGCACAGACCAGACAGTAAGGAAAAAAGAGTTTGCATCAATTCTACTTAATCTGTGGTTACCAGCAATTTGAGTTTATACGTTGGCCGAAAGGTCTACTATACCAGGCTACAAACACCAAAAAAAAGTGACTTTATACGACGTATTTATAATGTGGTTGACACTTGACACCTTGACAGTTTTGCTGACTGTGACTAATTTTTTGTCTTTGTATGTATTTGTGATTGCATTGTTATAAAAATATAAAATCGTGTAATTCTTTTAATTTTACTTATCTCATGTAGAAAGTATTAAAATGGGATACTTCGAGAATGTGGGTTATTTTTTACGAGACTGCAATGATACAAAATTACGATACGATCAAGCATGCTTGGAAATAGTTACAAATAAAAGGATAAGCATCTGGAGCCAATACGAAGAATGTGAAGATTGTATGTTATTGAAAACTGCAGACCTGGATCAAACAAGTGCTTTAGTAATAGAAACGTTCAGTCCATTGCGGTACCTTATTCGCGATGATAAAGAACAAATTTGCAATGGTAAGTAAATATGCGTTTCATGTTTACATTGTGCGAGATATTATGTTAATTAATTTACCAATACTATAAAAAACATGTTAACTGGGTTTGCTGAGCAAAATTTATTTCGCGTCCGAATACTCTTTGAATCATTTGTTTTTGTATGCCACATTTTCAGGTCATATGATTCATCATGTTAGTTGTCATTGCTGTAATAAAAATTTATTACTTTATAATTAATACTGAATCACATAAATCACATTGTTATAAATACATCTCTCAATAAATAATCAGGAAGTATATTTTATCTACAAATAAATAAATAAATACATACATAGATAGAAACAACAACACATACATTGGTTTGATCCCAAAGTAAGCAGCTTAAGGACTTTTGTAATGAAATAAGAACTAACGAAGGTACCTCAAACACCCAGGCTCTAAAAAATGTAGAAAAAGTGTTTTCTATATTTTTCTATCTTATTAATTTAACAAGCTAATCTTGTATATAAATATAAATTTAAACTTTGATATTTTGGAACCTAATTAAATGCATTGGCCTATTATTGTTGGTATGGATGTTTAGTTTATCAATAGTGTTTTATACTAAAAAGGAATTCCAGTTCAATACTACAATAAGTTTCAAGCTTAAGCTTGAAGTTTGTAGGTGAGCTTATTAGTGTATTGAGTATAAATTGTGCATTTGATTCTTTAATAATCTTTGAATATGCAATGTTGCAGATTTATTTATACTGTTTTTCATTGTCAGTTTAAGTTTAGTTAAATGTTAGTATAAAAATAATTTCCTGTTTTATCTCTGCTGGGTGTTTTATTTGTGTATAGTCTTAAGCTGCACAAAACTGCACAAGGTAGATGTATACAGGTGGCTTAGGACCTAGTCCCATGCAAATTTTTCTGACATTACCTGCTGTATATTTAGCAGCCCAAAGTCTTAAACTAATTACCAATGACACCGTATGGATGACTATTATGGCTGCAAACCATAAAAAATTTAAATTTATAGGATTTGATTATATTACATTTAATAAATCTTTTTTGATGAATTAATAATATAATGAATTAATTATAAGAAAGTAATCTTCTAAACTATATAAGATGTTTATATATGTGGCAATATAATACATAATTAAAATATAAAACAAAATACAGAATCCTGGCAATTAAGTCCTATTGACCCACCATTCACCGAGAACATTTTTTAATTACAATTATTATACAATATATATACAATATTACAATTATTACAAAAGAATTACATATACATAAAGATTACATCCATACATAGAAATACACACACACATATATATATATATATATATATATATATATATATATATATATATATATATATATATATATATATATATATATATATATATATATATATATATATATATATATATATATATATATATATATATATATATATATATATAATGTATATGTAATTCTTTTGTCCTCCATCTTTATTAATATTCTATCATGAATATTACTATAGTCTTTAGTACGCCAACACACCCTCTTTTTCTTTCACTCTTCTTTCAACTCTGTCCATCCATCGGTTGACTGCCCATTGCTCACTTTAATAACATGCGTTTTTTATTGTTAATGTTTTCCCTTTTTTTTGGGAGTGCAATAAAGAATATATAAATAAATAAATAAATAGAAACACACTGGCCTGTAAAAGTTCATTGCAGGCCTTTTAAATAATAACCGCCATGCTTGTCAAGCAGATTGGCGATCACAGTATCAGAAACCTAGCACTTTAGACCCTGTTGCCACAGGTTAGCCACACGACTAGCTGCTGGCAGCAGTATATATGTATAATAATATTAACAAATAATATATACACACATTCATATATACATAGCTACATAGAAATATAGATTGGGATAACATTACATACATTGTTCAGATCCCAAAGTAAGCAGCTGTGAAATTGGAAACAACACGAGCTGCACAAACACCCAGAACCAATCAAATGTAGAAAAAGTCTTCTTTCTACTATGACCCTACCAGTAATCGAACCCGGGACCTCAGAGATATCTTTAAAACCTGTGTGTACGCCCCTCGTCGTACATACAACATCTTACCGCGTTCCCGTAGGGATAGGCAGAAAACAGATTTTATGTAAACTTGTGTGATATAATACTAGGTCCATATACATTTACATTACGCTTATGAGACAATTTATAAACAAAGCTATAAAAGAAACTGGAAACCCATTCAGATTCATGTTAATCCACATAGCTTTAAAATAAATATTATTAATGAGATGCTTGAGTATTATTAAAAGTATTTAGTGTTTTCTTTAAAACCAAACTTGCTTTATTACCTAATTACTCATTAATCTGTAAAAGTAAGGTCTGTAAAGCCAGTCTGCAAGGCATGGGCCTCGCATAGGTAATGGTTTAGCATGAATTCCCATCACCCAACCATTTGGCTATCATGACTTAAATAATATCTTCACACTATTCTCAATAAGGGGTAGACAGAGGTCTAGACAACTTTCGACCCACCTTCCAACAACGTCATTTTTGGAACAACGGGACAGGTGGTGAGCTCGTCGTAATCTTTATGTCCGAGCCATCAATGTAATTTGTACATAAGTTTTTTTAAAAACCCATTGGTATTAGCCATGGGGATCTTACTTGGGTCTTTTGACTCGAAGTCCGATCTCCCAACCACACAGCTGTCATGACTTAATAAGAGATTTTAAAGAAATTTTACCCATTAGTGTATAGTTGTTTAACATAAATACCCTTATAGTAATTCATACCTTGTTGTTTTACTTGAATATTAATTATAACTTGGAACCTAAAAACATAACTACCTTGTGTTCATCATATTATGGCGGAGTGAATTATTTTACATAATTTAGAAAATTTAAAGATTTTGATTTGAAATGTAACCCAACCGTAACTTGGGCAGAACTTTTCATGCACTTTACTTAACATTTCATGAAATTAACTTCAACTGGTAAATTTTTCATTTAATCCCTTAAAATTAAAATCTCTTTAATTTTTGATATTAAAATTGCTTGAAGAGGGGAGGGTCAAGAGTACTCGGACCTAAACATGCATGTATGAAGAAGATAATGAATCTGAAAGAAGCGAAAAGAGGTATGTACCGATTGTGACACTTGGCGATCTGTTCTGTCTGGCTAGCCTGTCAGGGATTGTGCGAAAAGATAAATAAATAAAATTGTGCGTGAAACAATAGTATGGTTATTATATTTTAGACTGTCCGTGTGATTGGCCGTTAGGTTTGTATGTATGTTAGGTTTATAGGTAATTTGTATTTAATATTGATTCAAAGTAACATTACAGTTCAATATCATTTGATAAGAGTATTATGTAAGAGATTTATTATGATGATATTTGATGCAAAATTCCTATATTCTAACTTAAATGATGTTCTTACCATATTCTACGTTCTAAGAAGTCCTGTGAACTTTGATCCCTCGTGGAGTCGTAAGTGCTAGTATAAAAATATCCGAATGTTTAGATTTTGCCCGCGACTTCGTTCACTCATTATATGAATATCTATAAATAAATAAATATCTTCACGCAATTCCCAATACAGGGGTAGACAGAGGTCTAGTCTAGACAATTAAGTCCCTTCGACCCACCTTCCACCGAAGCTATTTTTGGGATAACGTGACAGGTGGTGAGCCCGTCGCCGCCTTTATGTCCAAGCCAACGATGTAATTCGTACATAACTTTTTGAAAAACCCATTGGTACGAGCCTGCAACCTGGTGATCGAACTCGGGACTCTTGACTCGAAATTCCGACCACCCAACCACTCGGCTATCATGACTTTAGGTTTATTATATGTAATTTGTATTTAATATTGATTCAAAGTAACATTACAGTTCAATGTCATTTGATAAGAATATTATGTAAGTGATTTATTATGACGATATTTTATGCAAAATTCCTATATTCTTACTTAAATGATGTTCTTACCATAACATTCTACGTTCTAAGAAGTCCTGTGAACTTTGATCCCTCGTGGAGTCGTAAGTGCTAGTATAAAAATATCCGAATGTTTAGATTTTGCCCGCGACTTCGTTCACTCATTATATGAATATCTATAAATAAATAAATATCTTCACGCAATTCCCAATACAGGGGTAGACAGAGGTCTAGTCTAGACAATTAAGTCCCTTCGACCCACCTTCCACCGAAGCTATTTTTGGGATAACGTGACAGGTGGTGAGCCCGTCGCCGCCTTTATGTCCAAGCCAACGATGTAATTCGTACATAACTTTTTGAAAAACCCATTGGTACGAGCCTGCAACCTGGTGATCGAACTCGGGACTCTTGACTCGAAATTCCGACCACCCAACCACTCGGCTATCATGACTTTAGGTTTATTATATGTAATTTGTATTTAATATTGATTCAAAGTAACATTACAGTTCAATGTCATTTGATAAGAATATTATGTAAGTGATTTATTATGATGATATTTGATGCAAAATTCCTATATTCTTACTTAAATGATGTTCTTACCATAACATTCTACGTTCTAAGAAGTCCTGTGAACTTTGATCCCTCGTGGAGTCGTAAGTGCTAGTATAAAAATATCCGAATGTTTAGATTTTGCCCGCAACTTCGTTCAATATCTACTCTAAAAAAGTAGCATCGACATACATAAACGGCCTATACTGGGCTGCAGTACATAAGCGTCTCACATAAGGAAGGAATCTTTCTCCTTTAAGGGAAGATTTACCATATTGGCCACGCTTGGCTAGCGAATGGGCGATCGCAGTACCAGAAAACTCAACGTCTGAGATCTATATCTAAGTTGTGTCAACTTCTAAGTTGCTGACCGTCACCGGTTTATTTAACTAGTTCATTTGTTTCGTTGTCCTGAATTAAAAGGGGATTTTTCTAGGATAAAATGTATATATCTATTATATATTTTTAATTTATGTATATAAATTAATTGCTGCTATATATAAAGTTATATCTTTTCCTATAATAAGAAAGAGAAACTGTCTTAAAAACCCAATCATATTTAGTACAATGAGCAGTCACCAAATAGGTTAGGTCTTAACAATAGTACGAGTATTAACATGTCAGATTTTTGAACTTTAGGAACATACGAGTTCGGCGAATTCGGCCAGTATTCCCTCAACATCACCGAAGCGGAAATGGACAAGGATTGCACGCCGCGCATGACTGCTGAGCCTGATGCCGCCTACCTTCCGGTACTCACCGTCATCGTGGTGCTACTCTCTATGGCTACACTGTGGTACATTGTCAAGGGAATCGGCAAGAGGATTGTCGCTGGCAGGCTGTACGCGAGGTACTTTGCAAGGTGAGAATGGTCGAATTAATAAAATAACATCTAAAGAAGACATTAATGCTAAACTAGGGTCGTAAGAGGCACATAGAAAAGGCCTTGAAAATGCAATCGGTTACTGAAAGATGAGACGGGATGACCATATCACGGGCAGCTGCGTCTAAAATGCAAAGTGTTTGATATTGCGATAGGCAATCCGCTTGCCAAGCATAGCGATGGAACACCAAGCCGCGATTGAGAGGCCTATGTCCTGCAGTGGACCTTCACTGGCCGCTATGATAACTGGTTTTAATTGTGTTTTACATAGTTGTAAATAAACCGAACGATATGTAGTAACGGCGTTAGAATTTCCCACCATATTTTCTACCACGACCCTCGTAAAAGACGACTATGAGTCTTGAACAAAATAGACAGATGGCGGATTAAAAAAACTCAGACCGGAAAATGGTGAAGACCGGTGACAAACATTCTTACGGGATGGACCCCCCATGTCCTTTAGTGGAGTCCTTGGTTAGTTTATCGTTCACTGTACGAGACATTTCGCACCTTATACGCTGCTGTCCATCACCGGTCTGCCTCATTTTTGTCAGATATTTTTCGACATGGTTTCCAAGCCATATTTGGGCTGTCATTAAGCTATTTAACGGTGTTCAAATAATAATCGAAGAGCGAATGATAAAGAAAATATAGAGCGTTAACAATGTAAGGACTCGTTATAGGGCGAGACTAATTTTCGAAGATCATGTGAGCAAATTGCGTGTATTAAGGAAATTATGAATTTCAAAAGAAGCGAAGGAGATATCTCTTTCACTTCTTTTAAATTCACCATTTTTAAGTAACTATACTAATTATCAGGGACTGTGCGTGAAGAGATAGTAATAATAACGCTTTTGCTTCAGTCAGACACCCACCGTAACAAGTGGGGTCGCATATTCTTACACTAGGCACAGTGACAACATCACATGACACCAGTTTTGATTGTTAAATCGTTTTATTAACGGCGACTGATTTTTTTTTTTTTTGTTATCTTCGACACATTTCCTGACACTTTGGTAGTCACAGGTCACTTTGGTAATCCGATTGCATCTGGTTAAAATCTTATTGGTTCATTGGACATTATCAGCATACACATGTTCTGTCATTCGTTATCAGTCCATAGAGGATCGAACTTGAGACCGAAGTCCCTTAACCACTGGACTATTGGCTTTATTATTGTATTTCTTAAGCTTTAGAATCACGAACTCGCTGTATACATCAAAACATTCTTTAGTTAATACAAGCTATATCGGCTCTTCGATCTCCCTAGAGGAAGGTTCGTACCAATTTGGTTTTTTAAAACTTATGTACGTCGGTATAGTTGGCTTGGAGAATGAGACGGCGACAGGTTCATGAACTGCCACGATGTCCCGAGTAAGCTTCGAAATGTCGATCGAAAATACTAAAATATCCTCTAACGAGACATCTACAAGACGTAACAAGTTGTAACTAGATTTGACGACCCGTTAGCCGAGTTCGTATTGACCCTGCCTCCGAAGCTAGAAGTTGCGGGCTCGAATCCCACTAGTGGCCAACTATTGTGTGATGAATATGGAATGTTTGTATTTGAATCATGGATGATGATTTGTTTATATGATTATTTATCTATTTAAAATATGTGTCTATGTAAGTATATTGTACCGTTGGTTTGGACAGTAAAACGGCGAAAGGCTCACCATCTTTCACGTTGTCCCAAATAGCTTTCGATGAACGGAGGAACGATATTGAATTATGGAATGCGTGATTATTTCGTTGTTATTTCCATAGGGAGGACAATGAACTGGGATCAGAGACACGTGTCCTAACTACGGAGGCGAGCGTTCCTCGGTCTCCAACGCGCTCACGGCTCCGATCGCTCGATATCTTCCGCGGCATAGCCACAGCTCTTATGGTATGTACTCTTTTCCCATTACGGTATGTACTCTTTTAGTATTATGGTAAGAATATAGAGACAGTATGGTGTATGGTGTATAACGTAATAAAAAAGGAGGTCCCTAGTCGGAATGCCGGAAATTCCAAATTATGATGACTGAAAATAACTCAATTTTCAAATTTTTCATTGATTTAACATTCTTAAGCACTTGTTCTTTGCACAATGTTTTTGCGAGCCACTGTGTATACGTCATATATTAGAACAGCTCTGAAGAGCGTTAAGAGAAGGGATACCTCCAAAGAAGAGTTCTGTACACAACTTATACTCACGGAGAAAGTGCAAAAAGTGTGACATCTATAGAGATGTTTCACTTCAAATGTTGATTGTAGTGTTAGAAAATTTGCCACCCCTTAAATATTCTGTGGAAAACTTGATGAAGGGAAATTCTAGAAAGTATATTGATTTATATTCTAAAGTTTGTTTGTAATAGAGTCTTGAAGATAACGGAATAAAGATTTCAATACAGTGGTATTATTTTTCATCGGCGGCTAAGCTTTTGGGGACTAGAGTGTAAGCAGCGGTACAGATCGAAGTGATAACTGCTGTAACAACTGTTTAAATATTTGAACAGCTGTTAATAAACTGTAGACTTTTGTGGCGTCTAATCATTCTATTATAATAAAAAACTTATAACAAAAAAAAAAAAAAAAATGTCACGATAGCCGAGTGGTTGGGTGGTCGGAATTTCGAGTCAATAGACCCGAGTTCGATCCCCAGTTGGTAGGCTCGTACCAATGAGTTTTCAAAACTTATGTACGAATATCGTTGGCTTGGACATAAAGGCGGCGATGGGCTCACCACCTGTCACGTTGTCCCGAAAATATCTTCGGTGAAAGGTGGGTCGAAGGGACTTAATTGTCTAGACTCGACCTCTGTCTACCCCTGTATTGGGAATTGCGTGAAGATATTTATTTATTTATTTATTTATTATTTACTTATAACAAAATAAAATAAAATAATTGAGGGTTTTTTTTATAAATTAATAAATTGGTAAGGACAACATCACATACATTGCTCCGATCCCAAAGTACTTAGCTAAATCACTTGTGTTATGGAGTTATAAACAAAGAAGGTATCCAAGACACGCAGAACCGAGACACGATAGAAAAAGTGGTTTCCTACATTGACAATTTAATAAATCTTCCGGTATTTTCTTATAAATTTACAATCTTCAAATATATGTAGTGGGTAGGGTAAAAGTTGTGTGGCTTATGAAATGTGGTTAACATGTATCGATTTGTTTGATATTGATAAGAATTCCTAATAGTTTTTTCTGGGCCCTGAATATAGAGGGCGCATCTGCCTCCGCCGAGGATGACACCATAGTTGAGCCATCCGTGCGCATATGAGTAATATTTACTAAGAGCAGTTTGAACAACGGTTGTTTCCTTTATTTCGCAGAGTGCCTATACAAATCTTGCCAATTTTAGACGATTTTTTTTACATGATCTTTTAAAT
This sequence comes from Sericinus montela, assembly GCA_029286605.1. Classification (NCBI taxonomy): domain Eukaryota; kingdom Metazoa; phylum Arthropoda; class Insecta; order Lepidoptera; family Papilionidae; genus Sericinus; species Sericinus montela. The sequence goes on from JAGSMR010000024.1 coordinate 6,346,388, forward strand.
TTAGGTGTCTATGTCTATACCTACAAGGTGTGCAATTGTTTACAGTTTTGTATTATTTAATAATTTATTTTATGTCTATGGGGGATTTTTGGTGTTAGTGAATAGAATTATTTTTGTTTTACTAAAATTTATTTCTAAGTTGTGTTCTTGTAGCCATAATACTGTTTTCTGAAGTTTCTTCATTTAAATTGGAATTTGAATTTGAATCTTTTCATTTAAATTCGAATTACTATTGAGAGAAACAAAGAGGAAATATAATAATACACATGGTCCTTTCATGATTTTCGGCATGTCATTGATGTATATAAAAGAAGCAGACAACTTATTTCAGTGCCTTGTGAAATGGATGCATTAACTGCTCTATTATCAGATCTATTTGTATTTCATTAGTCGTTGGGTTAAGATGTTCTATTTGTACTAATTATTATCTATTTGTTAGGTACTATTTACACTATTTATGAGGGGTGCCGCGGATTCTTATGTAGTATATAAAATTGTACTTTATCATATGCTTTGGACATATACCGATTGCGTTGAAGTGTATTTGTTGTATTTGGATGGATTTTTCTCACCTATGGATGCAAAAACATTATTAAAAATATTTGCTACCTTTATTTATTTCTAGTCATGATAGCCGAGTGGTTGGGTGGTCGGAATTTCAGTCAAAAGGATTCGATCCCCACGTGGCTCGTACCAATGGGTTTTTCAAAAGCTTATGTACGAATTATATCGTTGGCTTGGACATTAAGACGGCGACCGGCTCACCACCTGTCACGTTTTCCCAAAAATATCATCGGTGGAAGGTGTCTACCTGTATTGGGAATGGCGTGAAGTAAATTTTTTATTATTTATTTCTAGTTGTATATTGTTTCTTTTCTGAGTTCTTTCATTAATTATGCTCCAATGTTTAAACTATATTGTAGTTTTTTTATTTTGTTATAATCTTTTAAAATATTTTTATATTTATATTTTAGTATTCGTTAATTATTTTGTTATCTGTTATATTACAAAAGATGTCAGAAGTCTTTTATTCTGTCACGATATTTTAATGCCTTTTGTTAACCAATGTAGTTTTACACAGTTTTTCTATTAATTTGATGTTTTGGGTATTGATTTGATTTGCCCTTTACGGCGTTATTTGTTTTATGTATTTGTCAATTTTAATTCTGTAGATAGTTTAAGTCTGTCGATAGGTGGTGCGTGAAGCCGAATTCTTCTATAGATATATACACATTATCATTTTAATGTGTAAATATGAGGTCTAAGCATGTTGACGATGTATGTGTGTGTAAGTAGGTCTTTGTATGTGTAGTGTTTGTTCATATTCGGACATAGGTTGCATAGTTTTAGATTGATTTTATATTTTTAATTTTAAACTACGAACTACAATACGAACGTTGAAACTACATATAAGTAGTTTAAACGTTCATAAAACAATCTATCTTCTCGTGTATTCCGATAGACAGTAACTGTCAAAACATTTTCTTTAGTTAAGTAGGTTACACAAACTTCTACTATGTATTCTATGGACATGGCATTGATATGATATACCTCGATTCTTTCAATTAGTTCTTGAAGAAAGATACAAACACCGCCTCCAATTCTGTTTTCTTTACAGAACATTGATTTGATTAGTTTTATGTTTGTTAGCCATGTTTCCGAGATGTAGATATCTCTAGATACTATGTGTGTTCTGCATTGGAAGATTCTATAATGTGTCTTTTATTACTCAGACTGTTCTGAAATAAAAATGTATAACATGCATTAGTTGTGGAAGAAATGGTTCTCTGGTGGAAAACTGGAATCTTCCGAACTCACCGAATCATTGTGTGTGAGGTTGGTTTGTTTTCGGATTCTTGTATTATTGTTAACTTGATTCTTGTATAAGTCACGATAGCCGAGTTGTTGGGTGGTCGGAATTTCGAGTCGAGAGACCCGAGTTCGATCCCCAGGTGGCAGTACCAATGAGTTTTTCAAAAAACTTATGTACGAATTTCATCGTTGGCTTGGACATAAAAGGCGGCGACGGGCTCACCACCTGTCACGTTGTCCTGGAAATATATTCGGTGGAAGGTGGGTCAAAGGGACTTAATTGTCTAGACTTGACCTCTGTCTACCCCTTATTGGGAATTGCGTGAAGATATATTTATTATTTGTATTATTGTTTTTAGATCGTGGCGTTTATTGTGTATTTATATTATTAGTCTTGGTCAGTTGACAGTAGCAATTGTGACATTTCTTTTTCTCTTTATGTTCTTTTTGCACAATGTGTGTATGTGCACTCTAGTACTCTTTGAAGAGACGCCCACATAATCCAGGTCGTAAGTTTTTTGGCAGAAAGCGCAAGTTAAGTATTCCCTTCTGGGTGATATTTGGGACATCTGACACATACAATTGATAGGAATGTTTTGTTAGTTTGTTACTTCTTTATTGTTCATGTTTGTGGCACTGTCTAGTTGGTCAGTGCATTAGGCGGTTAGTAATAAGTTGTGTTATATTGTAGTTACGTTCTCAAGCAAAATTTGAAATTGTTTTATTTGCTTGTCATTAATTGTCACTGATATAAATTTATTATTTCGATACCAATTTCTTCGTTTTGTGTTCTTACTTCAATATCACTTGTGTATTTCAGTTTTGTTATAGATTTTTATTTTCATCTTAAAATATATTAATATTTTACTATTTTATTTAAAAAAGTCACGATAACTATGTGGTTAGGTGGTCGGAATTTCGAGTCGAGTTGGATGCCCAGGTGGCAGGCTCGTGCCAACGGGTTTTTCAAAAACTTATGAATGAATTATATATATCGTTGGCTTGGACATAAAGACGGCGACGGGCTCACCACCTGTTACGTTGTTCCGAAGATATCTTCGGTGGTAGATAGGTGAAAGGGACTAATTATATTTTTTTAAGATTTTATACCGTAAATTTTACTATAGTTTATTAATATCGTTCTAAAGTTACTTAAGACTGCCCATAAAACTCAGAGCTGGCAACACCTTGCAAACTTGTGTACGCAACTCGACCACGAACGGTAAACTGAAGGTAATAAATTGCAAACATTTAACATAAATAGCAACCAATGAATAAAAATATAACGGCCAAACCGGTTATTGGACGAAATTTTATATTGTTATACATTTAACACAAACTTTGCCCTGCGATATCAAACGCTGTTTATTTTAAATTTATTTTAAATCGCATTATTGATAACTAGGTAACTATGCTACTAGTAACTAGGTCAACAATTTCAGAGATTATTTTCCATTTACCTTCGTCGTATGAAAGACCTCTTGATACGACTCAATCACAGCATTTTCTTTTATTAGGTTCATATAACTGCGCCTTGGTCGACCCCCTGCCTCTGCCTACCTCCTATCTTTCCTTAGATTATTGTTTTAAAGAAGTTGTCGGTTGTATAAGCAATGCTGAACGAGGGGTACGTCGTGGAAGGCTGTGGGGTCCTGAGAAACCATAACGGTGAAAAAGGAGACTGCAGAACGAGATCGTGATGCGTCTGTTCCCTGATCGCAGAGAGGCGTAGGAACGTTTTGTGGTCTTTCTGTAAATCTGTTGTTGGACACACTGAAAATTAGCGCCATGGAAAAAAAATTTTCATGGCATTGTGCTGAGTGTGCTCCAGTTCCCAGATGACGCCTTGACACATACGAGTATAGGTATTGTTTAGTTTGTAATATGTAGTATGTTGTAATTTGTATTGTAAAGCCAAGTGTTATTTCTAAATTGTGTTTTTTTTATGTTTTCTCTGATGGCGTCACTTTGGAGAATAAACCTTTCTTTCTTTCTTTCTTTCTTTTCTTTCTAAATGATGTTCTGCTATCATAAATGATGAGGTTTTTGGGGTCGTGTGTAAGGTGGGTGAGCGCTCTGAATGCTGATGAATGATGATGAGGGTGGTTCGCTGTGGTCTCTATTCTTTGTGATAGCACTGCGAGGGTGCTCGAGGGAGATTTATTAAAAGCCTGGAGTGGAGCTGTCGCAGCCAGCCCATGGAAGGGTCACGGTTGCGTAAGAGTTGCGAAAGGAGATCTATCACTCTTCATTAGCGATGTTGAAAGTCATCGTGGCATTTAAGTCCGTAAGAGTCCGACATAACTTGGCTTTATCCCGAAAACCAAAACGGATACCTTTAACTACGCGCGCAAGTTACATACTAAATAAATACATACATGAATAGGGACAACACAACATACATTACTCTCATTCCAAAGTAAGTAGCTAAAGCACTTGTTTTATGAAATCGTAAACGGTGACACCACGAAAACCAGTATACACGCCACTCGTCCACGGAGGTCGTCCAAATAAATTTCTTTAATATATAGAATAGACCCCTGCTACTCTGCTACATTAAATTCAAATTGAATATTCGGACCTTCCTTCCCTCCAATAAAAAAAATCTATCATGACTAAAACTAAAACGAACGGCGTATCTCCTTTAGAAACGGAGATAAAGAGAAAGAATCGATGATTACCACATAAGCAATGTTTGGAAGGAAAAAGCTTTCAAGTATAATCTGAAAAAAGTAAAAGTTATTAATCTCTGCATTAATACTTTTCATTCTTTGCATTAATACTAATTGATCAAATTCTTGATGGAAAGAATTGCCATGTGTATAACTATTCTCAACATGTAAATTGGATGATTTCCAATACTTGATATAGATATAGCGTAGCATTTTTTACAATTGTCATGGCCTGGATTCCGTACAGTGTTGCATTGTTTAAAACATTTTTGTGCTTATTTTAAATTATTATATGTTTCATGTTTTCTTTCTAAAAAATAGTTTTAAATTCGCCATGTTTCTTTAAAAACTTTTTTGCTTAATCGTATAACTAACACCAGTGTGCAGCCGGATATCGCGGTTTGGCTTTTGATATGTTGAGACGTAAGTAAATAACGAGTTTTTTGGGGAGGTTACGGTGTTAGCATATTCCAAGTTCATTACTATGCGTATAATAATTGCACTAAAACTGTATTTCAGGTAGCGGCTTCTATCCATAGTAAGGTAAACTAGATAATTTGTTCATTCAATAAAAAGCAACCCAATAATGGAGTCGCTTGAATCTAAATGTATTTAGAATTAGCAAATATGCTTAACCAATCCATTAGGAATTTGTAATCGTTCTCCTTTCCAGGATTACACTTGAAAAGGCCAATTAAAAGATGTAAATATCAAAAAACCTTGAGCAATAATTGTGGGTAGTATACAGCTACAAAGCATTTTTAATTTCTTGTGTCACTCACTTCCAGTCAACCCGGGAAGACAAGTTGATAATTTCTATTGACTTGTCTTCCCGGGTGTAATAATGTACAGAAATCAATAATAAAAATAATTCTTGTAATATTGCAGCCAATAAGCCTCATTGTGGTATCGTTTTTGACACTAATTCTTTCATTTTAAAAATGCACATCTTTAGTGTAATATTGAATACTTAATATAATGTCCTCTTATTTGAATGTCGTGGTTCAAATTCATTTTTACTTATTTCACAATTTAATTATTTTTCTTTTTCTTTAAATACCAGCCAGTTTCACCTGTACAGCATTATCATAGGCCTAGAGTATAAAATCTTTTTGCATAAAAAGATCCAAAACACCATACTCATATACACATATCTTCTCAACTGCGGATATTTAGTTATTAATTTTGATCGCAGTTACAACGATAAATGTGGTTATTTAGTTTTTCCCTATAAAGAATTTTCTCACTAATGGAGGGAACATAAAATCAATATTATTATTTTATATATTAAGTCACGATAGCCGAGTTGTTGGGTGGTTGGAATTTCGAGTCAATAGACCAGAGTTCGATCCCCAGTTGGTAGGCTCGTACCAATGGGTTTTTCAAAAACTTATGCACGAATTTCATCATTGGCTTGGACATAAAGGCGGCGACGGGCTCACCACCTGTCACGTTGTCCCGAAAATATCTTCGGTGGAAGGTGGGTCAAAGCGACTTAATTGTCTAGACTTGACCTCTGTCTACCCCTGTATTGGGAATTGCGTGAAGATATTTTATATTTTATTTTATTTTTTATTTTTATATTATTATTTACTTATAATATTAAATTTCATTGTGAAATTAGTAAAAATTGATTAAGTATTATATCGCATCCTTTAAGGTCAATGGGTCGTTTTTTTTTTTTTTTTTTTTATAGATTTTCGTGAACTCCGGCGGCGGGGGATATGGTTTCTTCAGGCATTCCGTATGGAACGGTCTGACTTTGGCGGACATGGTGTTTCCGTGGTTCGCGTTCACCATGGGAGAAGCGCTGGTGATCTCCCTTCACGCTCGTCTTAGGACTTCTATGCCGCGGCTCACTGCTTTTGGTCAGGTAAATTTCTTAGACTTTATTTCTTTTATTTTTATATGCTTCATATCTAACTGATTACTTCACAGAAGAATTCTATGAATTTAGTATTCCCCATGTTACGTTACATACATACGACGCTGAGTACATATGATGTATTTCTTATGAGTAGTTACCTATTGGGCTACCAAGCCATCCCAAAATATGTTTTCATTAAATTTCTTATTAAAAAATAAAAAAAAAGTCACGATAGCCGAGTGGTTGGGAGGCCGGAATTTCGAGTCGAGAGACCCGAGTTCGATCCCCAGGTGGCAGGCTCGTACCAATGGGTTTTTCAAAAACTTATGTACGAATTACATCGTTGGCTTGGACATAAAAACGGCGACGGGTCACCACCTGTCACGTTGTCCCGAAAATATCTTCGATGGAAGGTGGGTCTAAGGGACTTAATTGTCTGACTAAATCTCTGTCTACTCCTGTATTGGGAATTGTCTGAAGATATTTATTTATTCTAATTTAAAAAAAAATTGTCTCATATTGCCACCAGGTGGCGCGTCGGTCTCTATTCCTCGCCCTTATCGGTATCTGCGTGAGCTCTGTCAACGTGTCGTGGAGCGAGGTGCGACTGCCCGGGGTGCTGCAGCGCCTCGCAGCCATGTACTTCATCGTGGGCGCCTTGGAGTGCGCGTTCATGAGGACCAGCCAGAACATCACGCCTGGTGAGCAAACGATACTCCTTATTCTGTGAGTGAGGAGGAGGAGTATTAGAGGAGTATAGGGGCACTGATTTCCGCGGTCGAAATTTAATTGGCAGGGGTGTGATGGTCTGGAAATCGGGACAGGGTGCCAGATAGACTGGCACCCTGTCCCGGCTTGGTGTAAACACTCGTTTTCCGTATCTCCCCATGCCATCATGCGATGGATTCGGAAGGGTTCTTTGTGTACTTTGTGTGTATGTCACCAAATATTTTTTTTAATATTTTGTGATTTAACATCTTAGGCGCATCATCGCGGTCGAAGGTCTCGGCTTCGCCTCTTGTATATGTACCACGACCTATGGAAGTATACGTACGGAAACAAGCAACTACGCCTGAATTTTGTATTTTAATCAGCTCTTACAAAAATAACATAAATCCATAATCATCTTCTTATACATATAATCTTTTAAAAGCACCCTTGTCATCATCTAATAATCAATCTCATTAGAAATCATATTAAAAATTACACACTTGAACACACACACAAAAGAACGCTAGGTGCAATAAATAAACCAAAATGTAGGTAATCATAATATTAATACAGTTGACATTGGTTTTTCTAAAACTTATGTACGAATTATATCGTTGGTTTGGACATAAAGACAGCGACGGGCTCACCACCTGTCACGTTGTCCCGAGAATATCTTCGGTGAAAGGTGGGTCGAAGGGACTTAAATATCTAGACTAGACCTCTATCTAACCCTGTATTGGGAATTGCGTGAAGATATTTATTTTATTTATTTAATGATAGTAACCCCTGAGGATGAGTTCCACGCTTCCATGCTATTTCTGATTATATTAAGTATTATATATCAAAAATATTAGAAATATGACCAAAAAGGAGGACCTACTGAGTTTCTTTCGCCTGTTTCTTTTCCGAAAGAGGAACATACGTAAACCGGTGGTAGATTAAAAAATTACAATGTATGTTACTTATATTGATGAATACACGATTTGATTCTGTTTCCTAACTGGGGAACATTTTTTTATCTCTTTAAGGTCGCTCCCTATTCCGTGACATCACGGCCGGGTGGCAGCAGTGGCTCGCCACGCTGCTTCTGGTTGCAATCCAGGTAAATTGAAACAAACTAATAGAGACTTATTAGTCACCACGCGTGCACACATCAGTTGAAGAAATTATAGCAACTTCTTCCTTAACACGAAAAAAGTGTGCGAAATGGTGCAAATTCGAAAGAAGTTTTTAAGATAATATACCTGTTCCAAATTCAAAATAATTAAAAAGTTTAAAAAAAAAAAGGAAAAGTTTTTATGTAACAGTATTTATGGCCAGTCTAGTTATGCGAGTATTATTCTATTAGTCTATTCTATTTTATTATTAAAAGTCTGATAAATTATACGAGTACCGATACCACACAGTGGTGGAGGAGAAGTCCTCCCCAGGGCACGATCTCCCAACTTCCCAACCCTGTGTGTGAAAACCGCTGTGTAAGCCGCTCTGGACGAGTGTCCTTAAAAAAACTGGTGATAAACCCCCTCCGGTGGCTCGTCAGATCTGCGTGACGCTGACGGTGGCGGCGCCGGGCTGCCCGCGCGGCTACCTGGGCCCGGGCGGGCTGCACCGCACGGCGCTGGGGGACTCCTCGCTGCAGAACTGCACCGGCGGCGTCGCGGGCTACATCGACAGGTCAGTGCTGTTGCCGACCGAGGTCCCCAGTCTCCGGGCGGGCTGCACCGCACGGCGCTGGGGGACTCCTCGCTGCAGAACTGCACCGGCGGCGTCGCGGGCTACATCGACAGGTCAGTGCTGTTGCCGACCGAGGTCCCCAGTCTCCGGCGGGCTGCACCGCACGGCGCTGGGGGACTCCTCGCTGCAGAACTGCACCGGCGGCGTCGCGGGCTACATCGACAGGTCAGTGCTGTTGCCGACCGAGGTCCCTCAGTCTCCGGGCGGGCTGCACCGCACGGCGCTGAGACTCCTCGCTGCAGAACTGCACCGGCGGCGGCGTCGCGGGCTACATCGACAGGTCAGTGCTGTTGCCGACCGAGGTCCCCAGTCTCCGGGCAGGCTGCACCGCACGGCGCTGGGGACTCCTCGCTGCAGAACTGCACCGGCGGCGGCGTCGCGGGCTACATCGACAGGTCAGTGCTGTTGCCGACCGAGGTCCCTCAGTCTCCGGGCGGGCTGCACCGCACGGCGCTGGGGGACTCCTCGCTGCAGAACTGCACCGGCGGCGTCGCGGGCTACATCGACAGGTCAGTGCTGTTGCCGACCGAGGTCCCTCAGTCTCCGGGCGGGCTGCACCGCACGGCGCTGGGGGACTCCTCGCTGCAGAACTGCACCGGCGGCGTCGCGGGCTACATCGACAGGTCAGTGCTGTTGCCGACCGAGGTCCCTCAGTCTCTGACCAAGGTGTTAGGTCTCTTAGTCTCTACTGGTATAAAAACTTTGCGTACTAAATAAAACAAGTATTTACTTTAAAAAAGTCACGATAGCCGTTTGGTTGGGTGGTCAGAATTTTAAGCAACAGAGCTCACCTAGCTCTTTTGCTTCATACTCTATGCTTGTGCGCTCTGCTTTGCCTCATAGCTATGAAAATAAACGTAAATATTAAAAAAAAATATCTTCACGCCGATTTCAATTTGGTTAGACAGAGGTCTAGACAATTAAGTCCTTTCGACCTACCACCGAAGCTTATTTGGGCCTGCGTGATTAGTGGTGAGCCCGTCGCTGTCTTAGTGTCCAAGCTAAAGTGCTGGTGATTTTATATTAAACAAATCATATTAATTAATGATTTTAATTCTAATGTTTTAATTTTAATTAAGTCTCGATAGCAGAGTTATTGGGCGGACGAAATTTCGAGTCGAGATCCCCAGGTGGTAGGCTTGTACAAATGGTTTTTTTTCAAAACTTATATGTATAAATTATATCGTTGGCTTGGACATTGAGTCGGTGACGAGCTCACAACCTGTCACGTTGTGTCAAAAAATCTTCGGTGGAAAGGGGGTCGAAACGACTTATTGTCTACACCTCTGTCTACTGCTGAATACTCTGGCATACAAATACTCTGGGTTGTCAGAATGTACACTTGATATTATTTTTGTTTACTTTAACTGGTGAGCTCTCTTGTAAGCAAGAAGTTGAAGCAAAGTAGAGCCCACAAACATAGAGTATAAAGATACTCTATGGTTGTGGGCTCCACTTTGCATCAAAACTGTGGAAATAAACATAAATTTAAAAAGAATGTCTTCAAGCCTTACCCAATTGGAGTAGACAGAGGTCTAGACAATGAAGTTCTTTCGACCCACCAACGCTTGTTTGGGACAGCGTGATCGGTGGTGAGTCCGTAGCCGTCTTAGTGTCCAAGCTAAAATTGTGATGATTTTATATTAAATAAATCATATTAATTAATGAGTTTAATGAATCATCAATCACGGGCGGCACTTGAAACCTCAGATTAGAATTCTGAGGTACCTGCTTTAAAAATCAACAAAAATACATATATAAATGGCACTTTAATACTGGTGTTATTGGGAAAATGCGGCAGGGTAAAAAATCAACATAAATTCTGTAGGCATCTCTTTTTTTTTTAAAGAAAACTTTTATAGCGAAATTTCTGTCTCATTTTATAATATTTCTGAGAAAGTTTTCTATCAGCCATTTTCACTAACTTATATTTCAAATGTTTTATGGTACGTATCTGACACCGCCGGGTGTAACGGGAAATTAGAAATTGAAACTAGATTGTTAGCGCTATATTTGCTTTCTTACAGACTGATCCTTGGACCGTCGCACTTGTACAAGCATGGAAGGTTCCAGGAGATCTACCAGACTGTGGTGCCTTACGATCCGGAAGGTATCCTCGGAGTCCTGTCCGGTGTTCTGGTGGTGCAGGCGGGAGCGCACGCTACTAGGATTATGTTGGCTTACAATCACGCTAGGTGAGCTACTTTCAACCTTGCTGCTGTAGTATTAAGTTTCTTTTTGAATGATGAAATTTTACTTAACAGCTGATCACACGAATAGGAATCGTAAATGCTCGGGCGGTTTCGTGCATCTTCGGCTGCGCTCGGTTTCTTTCGGTTTCTCACACATTCCCAGAAATTGTCCGGAATGGACACATTGGTTGCCTATTCGCATGCAGTCCCTCTGTGCGACATCTCTAGCTGTTATCGTAAAATATTTATTTAGGATTATATTTACTTACAATAATGCTAGGTGAGCTATTTTCAACCTTTTCGATACAGTATTTGAATGACAAGAACTATTATTGGACGTAGTATTTAGGATTACATTTACTTACAATGCTAGGTGACCTATTTTTAACCTTATCGCCTCGAAATTAAGTTTCTTTTCAAATTAAGAAATTTAATATATTTGCTGATCGCACGAATAACGGTTGTATGACGGCGTATCAGTAGCCGGTAAATGCTCGGGCGTCTCCGTGCGTCTCTGGTCGTGTAGACTATTGGATTGGAGTTATTTTATTACACTTTGACTCAGAATATGCCGTCTGGTATGGGCGTAAAAATAATACCACCTTTCCCCGCGGGTTGGTGTCGTAATTGGCGACTCAGGTCCTTTTAAACGGAAATGGCTTCCGATAGGGGTAGACAGAGGTCTAGTCTAGACAACTAAGTCCCTTCGACCCACCTTCCACCGAAGATATTTTCGGGACATAGCGATGGGTTGTGAGCCCGTCGCTGACTTTAAGTCCTTAGAGATAGTTTAAGTAATTAAATTATTGTTAGACATTACATACATTCTCTGATCTCAAAGTAAGTAAAATTAATCACTTGTATTATGGAATGAAATATGAAGCCAAAGACTTAATTCATCGATATATTTTTTATTTATATGTAATATAATTACACAATACAATACAATACATAGACAGGGACAACACCACATACATTTCTATAATCCCAAAGTAAGTTGCCAAAGCACTTGTGTTATGAAATCGGATACAACGAATGTACCAAAAACAACCAGACCCGAGACAACGTATAAAAACTGTCTATATTGACCCGAAGTGAAATCGATCCCGGGACACCGTGAATACTACGCTGTGTGCGCCGCTCCACCAAGGTACGGTACAAAACGGACATTAAAATACATACTTTGTTCCAGAGCCCGCATAATGCGATGGGTATTCTGGTCGATTGTGTTCGGTGTGACCGGTGGCGCCCTCTGCGTTTTCTCGAAAAACGGTGGCCCCATCCCCATCAACAAGTCGCTGTGGTCCGTGTCCTTCTGCCTCGTGGCCTCCTCCTTGGGCTTCTTCACGCAAGCGGTTCTATACTTTTTGGTCGATCTGAAGAACAAATGGGGTGGTAGACCGTTGTACTACGCTGGTAAGTCACTGTTTTACTTAGTGATTACGTTTGAAACCCCATAAAAAAATTACAGTAATATTTTTTTTAATCTTTTCACAAAATATATGGGAAAGAGACAAAGTGAAAGGCGGTGAGCCGGTCGCCGTCTTTATGTCCAAGCCAGCGATATGAATCGTACGTAGGTTAAAAAAAAAAACCATTGGTACGAGCCTGCCACCTAGGGATCGAACTCGGATCTCTCAAATCGAATTCCGATCATTCGACCACTCGGCTATCGTGAGTTTTAAACTAGACTAGTATTTAAGTGTTTGCAAATAAGGTTAAATAAATAAATAAGCATACTATGTGAGTGCTTACGACTTATTTATGCTTAGCTTAATCCTTAATGGTGATAATAAGTCGCGATAGCCGAGTTGTTGGGTGGTCGGAATTTCGAGTCGAGAGACCCGAGTTCAAACCCCAGGTGGCAGTACCAATGAGTTTTTCAAAAACTTATGTACGAATTTCATCGTTGGCTTGGACATAAAGGCGGCGACGGGCTCACCACCTGTCACGTTGTCCCGAAAATATCTTCGGTGGAAGGTGGGTCAAAGGGACTTAATTGTCTAGACTTGACCTCTGTCTACCCCTGTATTGGGAATTGCGTGAAGATATTTGATATTTGATTCTTAATGGTGATATCATCTGTCAGTTAATTTCGGCCTTCTATGAATGTTTCCTCTTACTCATTCTGCCGCCATACAGCAGTGTAACCATTTTTGCTTTCCGATTCAAAAGACATAGAGATCTATCTTTATTGAAAATGTAGTCTCCTAAAGGCAAAAATACCATAGTGATTGGGTGATCGTAAGGGTGATCGAGTTAAGAGACCCGAGCTCGATCCCCTGGTGGCAGCGTCGAACCAATAGGTTTTGCAATAAACTTATGTACTATTTATATTGTTGGCCAGTGTTGTAACATATGACATTTGTTTTTGCGTGCGGTTTCGTGCAAGATAATTTTATAATAACATTATGATAAATGTCTGCAAAGTAACGCCTGTGTCCGTTAACTATGTTTATTCTTATTTTTTTTTTATTTAAATGTTAAATTGCACTTGTTTATTTAGCGGAGAATAAAGATTATCACTCGTTTGTTACAGGGCAAAACGCATTCTTCCTTTACATCGGCAGTGAGCTATTAAAACGCCACTTCCCACTGTACTGGCACATCGAAGCTCCCACCCACTCCCAACTTCTCACCACCCACGCAGCCTCCATGCTGATGTGGCTCGCGGTGGCCGTGGCGCTGCACAGGAAACGTATCTTCATCACCCTGTAATACGGTCGGATATCGATCGACGCATTGGTGTTAAGCCATTTCGTATTCGCACCAGTTATTGCGGTATAGCAATATGTATCTTATGTTCTAGGGAATAAAGTCGATTTTTATGTGGAATATTTTTTTTTTGATGGCTGCATTGTGATTGACGGAAGGAGTTGTAAGCGCAATCTGTGCCTATGCAGAAATACACAATTATGGTATCTAAAGCGAGAGCGCGGGCAAAGAGTGGCGATAAACGCCACGTGATTGGTTCTCGATGTTTCAAAGTGGCCTGTGATTGGTTAGTAAGATGAAACTCTTCATCAATTCGCTATTTACATAAAATCGAAAATTTGTACCCCACTAGCATCATTTTGCGCTCAGGCTTGTGCTGTTAATTATCGCCAATTATAACGTACGTTAGAAATGCAACCTTATTGTATGCCGCTAAGATCGATATTACTTTATTCTTTAAATTTACATATTTCATATAGTTTGGAGTATTTATATTTATTTTCGAACTTATTGATATTGGACTAAAATATAGATCTGTGTATTAATTAGTAATCTGCTTTGTAAATGTTTGTTAATTTGATTTTATATTTATTTTATTCGTGTCATCCAAGATATATCTTTCGTGCAATTTCATAACATATTCATTGGTTAAATATATTGCAACTAGAAATGTATTAAGGAATTAAACGTAAATACATATACTAAATTAATTTGTACTATTTGGAGAAGGTTGTAAATGCCAAAATTTAGAGATAAGTTAATCATATTCATTGGGACTGTGACGTCATTATTTAGACTCTTGCGCGAAAGGGCTTTGGTGTTTGGTGGTGAAATTAAATTAATTTTAGTACGCAAAGTGTATTCGAAAATGTACGTTACATTTATTTTGTTGCAATATTATAAATATAACGTATAATTATTTTATGTTGCTTAAACTATAGTAAATTAAACCTTATGCAGGTGTGATAAATACCATTTTAATTTTGATGATTACAGCTATGTTTCTGCTTGATTGATTATTAGATAAGAACTGAAGGTATTTTAGATATATCGATATATGAAAATGTATTTAAATGTATAATCATATAATAAGAATTAATGATAAAATTTAATATTCTTTTTATAAACTAACTATTATTTAATTTATGAGGTCACCATCCTAATACATTTTACAAAACAAATATCAATTTAAATGATGGAAAAAAATTCTTATATGAAATACAGGCTTATTAGACAACATTTCTTTTAGTTTATTTTGTTAATTATATAACACTAAAGAAAGTATTATTGTTTTCCGTTTCAAATTGATGCAAACCATATATTTGTAATAAAATATATTTCCCATATTTTAATAGATTATTCATATTCCTTTGTTTAGAAAAAAACGTTTTAAAAATGTTTTAATTACTTTTGATATTTATTTTTGAAGTGAATACTTCTTCATCACCATGTGATTAGAAAGAGGCAGTCATACTTAGGTAAAGGTTAAACCTGTGAAAAAATAAGATAAAATACATCCAGATTTATTCGAGGTCTTTCATTTTACTAAGTGCAAACTTCACCACTCTGGGTCTGAATAAAATTTGATACAGAGAGAAACCGGCAAATAGCAAATAACAAACTCTTTTTATTACGGAAAAAAATTACTCTGATACGATTTCGTAGGCTGTGGGTACGGAGAAGTTTGAGAGTTGTAATCCTGGCGGGAATTTCCAAGATAGTACGCTGACGAAGTTGCGAGCAAAAAGTAGTTAATAATAAAATACCATAGCAATTAATACATGAAAGATTAGACATCAGAGAGATATTGTATATGGAATTTTACATTTGATGATCTTGTTATATATATAAGAAGTCACGATAGCCGAGTTGTTGGGTGGTCGGAATTTCGAGTCGAGAGACCCGAGTTCGATCCCCAGGTGGCAGTACCAATGAGTTTTTCAAAAACTTATGTACGAATTTCATCGTTGGCTTGGACATAAAAGGCGGCGACGGGCTCACCACCTGTCACGTTGTCCCAAAAATATCTTCGGTGGAAGGTGGGTCAAAGGGACTTAATTGTCTAGACTTGACCTCTGTCTACCCCTGTATTGGGAATTGCGTGAAGATATTTTTATATTTTTTTTTGTTATATATATGATCATCCTGTCAGTGATGTATTGATTAAAATTAAAATAATAGTTCTGGAACATAATCTTTGAATGACATACTTTGATAACATATTGTGATTGGTATATCCGCTTGCCAAGTGTAATGATTATTGCAATTCCCCTATGTCCTACACTGGACTTTAAAAGGCCGTGTAAGCTATTAAGTAGTCTTTTTGTCATCTTGTCTACTGCCAACCATTATTAACATATAAATGTAAAATCAGAATAAAAAAAATCAAAATGTGTCTTTTGGATGGATGTTGCTCAATATTTGACATTGTAAAAATAGAATTAAGAATGATTATAATTATGCATAAAATTTATTGATTTAAAAGTATTATCATGAAGAAACAACCAAAAATAAAGTTTTCCTTTTTTGTTGTACTAAATAACCATATATCAAGATTGTTTATTCATCGACATAAAGTCGTACTTAATAATTAAATAAATAATTTCATAAATTTATTATTATTATTAAATATTTTAGTGTAGGTACAGATTTTATTCTCGTATCAATAAAGGGTTAAATTATATCGTTGCTTTTATTTGAAGGTCATTGTCAAAAATTTAATACTTAAGTCATCACGACTTAAATAAATAGTGTGTCTGTGAAGTAGAAGTGCCTCGCCGAATGTTGATGTGGTTATTGCTATAGCTAGTAACCGGATCTAAAAGATATTCTGGGTTAACAGGTAGAAACTACGCCCTTTGCTGCCTTTGTTACTTTGAGGCCATGCAATAGAATAAATAATAAAAAATCAATCGTAAACCGGTATCCTATTACTCCTCGCAGAATTACTTCTACGGTGTAACTTACCCGCTGCTACATTGGTGTTGCATAAATACATGGGCGTTGGTATTCCATTATCAACTGGTGACGTTTACCTTCTTGCTTGATGATTGAAGGTCAGTCATAAGGAGTATATAAATGGTAATGTATATTCTTCATTCATTTTATAATAAACCTTAACTATGAGTCCGAATAAGAGGGCGAAAGCCACTATTCACGGATAAGATTATTGTTATTGTTATTCTTCTCTCACTCTGGCTCTTAAATACCGTGGTAGCAATAAATGCCAATGCTTATACTCGAAGCCTATGCATCAAAAATATTGATTGCTGTCGACCACTCACAAGACAAGAATTTTTGACGTGGCAAAGTATTGTTTGTAGGAACCATGTGTACATTATTAAAAAAGTATCATCTATGTCATTTATTATAGTTCAGGCTACCTCCATATCTAATTTAATCAAAATTAGTTTAGCTTTGAAAGCGTAACAGACCGACTGAGTAACATTAAAATTTATAATATCATTTATAATAAAATTGAAATTTATAGTATCTTAATGTATGAGCCTCATACATTAAATATGTACTTTTATTTTACTTAAATTTTAATAATTGATGGTACTTAAATAAATATAATATTCCTTCACAAATTTCAATAAGTTACCAACATTAAGTTAATAACAAAGCGAAGCATGAACGAAACGCAAATAACCTTCGCGTGTCATTGAAATGTCAACAAGACGTTCATTATCAACCTTATTGATACGGCAAAGTTTGACCTTTCATCAAGTATCTCGTAAGATTTGCATAAAAAAATGGAGCCTAAAATAAATTTAAAACAAGATCCAGCTTATAAAAAACTGCAGGAGTTTTTTAATTCAAATGCTGAAAAAATTAACATACTTCAACTTTTTCAACAAGATTCCGATCGCTTCAAAAAGTTCAGGTACTATTTCTTACTTATGCTCACTTTCCACTGCATATTTGCTGCATATTTACAAAAATACTACATGTTTAATTTAATATAGCTTGTGAACTTATATAAAGAAAGATTTGACATAATTTTAACAGTTTTAAGTCATAGTTTTTAAAATGTCGAATATATGATCGGTCTGGATGTTTCTTAGTACTTCTAAACATTTATTAAGTATCTCTTTAATTTTGCCAATAATTATAAATCTAAATATGATAACCTAAGTATATAAAGTATATGTTCTTCTTCTTCTCTTTTGATTTATGGCCTCTCTGGAAGTTTAGTTATTTACATTAATATGATGTAATGGATTTGAAATTTAATAAACACTAATCATCTAATAAACATAAAATTTTTACTATAAATGAGGTGAGAATGACTTAACTATCATAAAACTTTTTCTTTTGTATTTATGGTCTGTCAGTCAGAACTTTGATAAGAGATCAATTTTCTGCCAAAGTGGAGACAGTATAACTTAAGCTTTTGTAGCTATGTTACTTTGAGAGCTACCACCACATCCATTCTACTAGCATAGTTATGTAATAATAAGCAATTAGCATAGTTAAGTAAAACAAAGCAAGATAGAACTAATTTTTAATGCTTATTACCTAATATATTAGTTTCTTAAGATCCTCATTGCATCACAAAATGCTATGATGTCTTAAATTAAAGTTCTATATAATTATTTGACAAAAGTCACATCTAACTAAGATACTACTTTGACCTCAGCTGGGGTGGTTACAATCCTATTGCCAACTGCAGTGATCATCGCAAATTTAGAATATGGGGTGTATGTGCCATGGATTTTTACTGGCCATTAATTTTGTTAAGTAAATAAAAATACATTGTTTACCCAATCTAAGCTTTTAAATAACAGGTTTTGCTAACTATATATATTGCCCATACAATTCCTATATAAACAGGATTTATAATGTCCCATTAATCTGTTTACTATTTTCATTTAGTCTTCGTCTTCCTACACCCAATGATGGAGAAATCTTATTGGACTACTCCAAAAATCGATTGGATGGTACTGCTTTTGAGCTTCTCCTTAACCTGGCGAAGAGTCGTGGTGTTGAACAGGCTAGAGATGCCATGTTTTCAGGTAACACTTCTTAATAAATGTAATTCTAGAGATAAACCAAAGTATTTTTGTCCTTCTGCCTTAATAAAGAAGAAGCCTTTAATGTTAAGGGTTGCAGGTTTTTATCCTGGTAGGGGCTAACAATTGTGACAGTCATGGATGTTTAACTGTCTATATTATTATAAAATTATATATATATATATACATACATATATATATATATATATATATATATATATATATATATATATATATATATATATATATATATATATATAAAGATGTATATTGATGTGTGAAAGATTAGGTTACTTCATATCCAACCAAAAACTACAAATTTTAATTATAAATGCAATATTATGCAAAACTACTTAATGATTTTTTTCTGTCTTTATCTACAATGTCTTTGCATAAATTAAAAAACAGCAGTAATTATTACATTCAGATTAATGTAGCAAAGTTATCTACTTCAGCTCTCATTATCATGAGTCATTGATTTTTTGCAATGTCACTTTTGTTTGTTCATCTTTCAAATTATGTTACGTAAAAAAAGTTGCTGGTAACATCTAGTATGTATATTACGCGCAACTTTGTTTTTGTATCTGTATACCATTCAGTTACCAAGACCATGGGATAACAGGTATGCCTAGTTTATCCACGGACATGTATCTGAAGATGCGTACTTAAGATATTAAATCTGTGTGGTTGTGTGTTTACTTGTTCAACATGTTCATTCATTACGTAAGACAATTGCACTACCGTCGACGTCCGTCGGAGAGCTTATATCAATTAACATCTTCAGTAAAGCAAATTGGTCTATACGAGTCAAAAGCAGTATGGCCACATAATGTGTGGTTCATTGTGTTTTTTTTTTTCGTAACGCCGAAGGATGCCACGTGGTTACGGCGTAAGACTATACCGTCCCCTTTCTTCCTGTGGGTGTCGTAAGAGGCGACTAAGAGAAAGCCCATGAAAATGTCCAATGCCCATGAAATTCCCAATACAGGGGTAGTCAGAGGTTTAGACAATTAAATTCTTTCGACCCACCTTCCACCGAAAACATTTTTTGGGAGAACGTGACAGGCAGAGAGCCCGTCGCCGTCTTAATGTCCAAGCCGCCGATATAAATCGTACATAAGTATTTGAAAAACCTGTTGGTACCAGGCTTATTATCGAATTCGCGTCTCTTGACTCGAATTCGGATCACCCAACCTAAAAAAATATCTTCACGCAATTCCCGATACAGGGACAGTGGTCTAGACAATTAAGTCCCTTCGACACACCTAAGATATTTTCCACGTAAGATATTTTCGGGACAACGTGAAAGGTGGTGAGCCGTCGCCGTCTTAATGTCCAAGCCGCCGATATAAATCGTACATAAGTATTTGAAAAACCTGTTGGTACCAGGCTTAGAATCGAATTCGCGTCTCTTGACTCGAATTCGGATCACCCAACCTAAAAAAATATCTTCACGCAATTCCCGATACAGGGACAGTGGTCTAGACAATTAAGTCCCTTCGACACACCTAAGATATTTTCCACGTAAGATATTTTCGGGACAACGTGAAAGGTGGTGAGCCGTCGCCGTCTTTATGTCCAAGCCAACGATATAATTCGTACATAAGTTTTGAAAAACTCATTGGTACTGCCACCTGGGGATCGAACTCGGTTCTATCGACTCGAAATTACGACCACCCAACCACTCGGCTATCGTGACTTGAAAGAAGGCAATATAACCATTTCGAAAAAAAAACAAATCAAAATACAGCAGACTGATGTCGGATAGTAAGTCAAAGCGCCTTCAAAGCATTAAAGTCTCTTTGACGCGTCAATAGCGTAGTGGTTTAGGTTGCGGACTGCGAAGCATAACGTCGACTATTGTCGTGAAATACCAGATACAAGCATTGCCGCTTAGTTGGTGTGGTTAATACGAGTACTGGTAATACGTAACGCATTGCTACTAGCAATATATTATTTAAAAAAAAGTTGCTAAGCTTTGATGTAATGGGGGATTTGCCATAATCGCCACGCTTAGCAAGCTGATTGGCGATCGTAATATGGATGGCTGCCCATCACCGGTCTTTTAAGTTTTTTTATATAGGGAAGGGAGGCAAACGAGCAGGTGGCTCACGTGATGGTAAGTGATTACCGCCGCCCATGAACATCCGTAATACCAGAGGCATAGCAGACGCGTTGCCGGCCTTTGAGAAAGGTATAGGCTCTTTTCTTGAAGGTCCCTAAGTCGTATCGGTCCGGAAAAACCGTTGACGGCAGCACATTCCATAAAGTGCAAGTGCGTGGCAGAAAATTCCGCGAAAAACGCACTGTGGTGTAATGCCAAGCATCAAGATGGTGTTGATGCAATTTTTGACTATGCCGTAAGGTTAAAGTTAATGTTTAAAGTTTATGTTAAATAAGTTTATGTTCAAATCAAATCATTAATAATGATATTAATCATCATTAATAATGATATTAATGATTTGATTTGAACTAAACTGACTTTTATATTACCAGGTCAAAAAATAAACTTCACGGAGGACCGTGCGGTGTTACACGTCGCCCTCCGCAATCGCCAGAATAGGCCCGTCCTGGTAAACGGCGCAGATGTGATGCCGGAAGTGAACGCTGTACTTGCACATATGAAGGAGTTTTCTGAGCAGGTCATTAGTGGACAGTGGAAGGGGTATGTGGGAGTTTTCAGACATTACTTAAAAATATATTTATAAGTCACGATAGCCGAGTGGTTGGGTGGTCGGAATTTCGAGTCAATAGATCCCCAGGTGGCAGACTCGTACCAATGGGTTTTTCAAAAAAAAAAAAAAAAAACTTATGTACGATTTGTATCGATGGCTTGGGCATAAAGACGGCGACGGGCTCATCTGTCACGTTGTCCTGAAAATATCTTCGGTGGAAGATGGGTCGAAGGGACTTAATTGTCTAGACTAGACCTCTGTCTACCTCTGTATTGGGAATTGCGTGAAGATATATATATTTTTAAAACTGAGTTATGCACTTTATACATGTCTAAAATAAAATAAATACTTTGTACTTTGTTTGAAATTTACGTTGTTAATGTTACAATCGCGTGCCTGAGGAACCTTTTTTAGATTAACTAGCATGAAATAGTGACCTACTTATTACCTTTGTATAAACACGACGTCCTCCGTGTACGAATGGCGTAAACACCGGTTTTCAAGGTGTCACAATCTCGAGGTCCCGGTTTCGATTCGTGGTGGGGCCAATGTAGAAAAACCAATTTTCTATATTTTCACGGGTCTGGGTGTTTGTGATGCCATAGCACAAGTGCTTTAGCATCTTACATTGGGATCGGAGCAATGTATGTAATGTGGTCCCTATCTATATATGTTTTTATTTATAAACGACTCGAGTTTAGCTACTCAGAAGGTAATATTTTTTTCTTATTTTCACGCATATACCCAATACTGGTTAGACAGAGGTCTAGTAAGTACAGTTAAGTCGTTTCGATGCATTTCACTAGCCTTTTCGGGAAGGTATCCCGTGTGTTCCTCAAGCTTGACATTGGCAGAGAATAATCTTGGAAAATAAGTCTTCGGAATAAAATAACAGGTGCTTGTCCCTAGTGGAATTCCAACCCAGGCAGGATCACTACCAACTTGACTATCGGATCGTTGTTTATACATATGACTGTTACATGATTTACGTTATTGATAAACGGTAAATTGATAAACGAATATTTAAATATTAAAATATTCGTTCATCCATATTTTTTTCTGATTTCATTCAGATACACAGGCAAGCCAATCACAGACGTCATCAACATTGGCATCAGGGGCTCCGATCTCCGGACCTCTGATGGTGACAGGCTTTGAAACCGCCAGAATAGGCCCGTCCTGGTAAACGGCGCAGATGTGATGCCGGAAGTGAACGCTGTACTTGCACATATGAAGGAGTTTTCTGAGCAGGTCATTAGCGGACAGTGGAAGGGGTATGTGGGAGTTTTCAGACATTACTTAAAAATATATTTATAAGTCACGATAGCCGAGTGGTTGGGTGGTCGGAATTTCGAGTCAATAGATCCCCAGGTGGCAGACTCGTACCAATGGGTTTTTCAAAAAAAAAAAAAAAAAAAAACTTATGTACGATTTGTATCGATGGCTTGGGCATAAAGACGGCGACGGGCTCATCTGTCACGTTGTCCTGAAAATATCTTCGGTGGAAGATGGGTCGAAGGGACTTAATTGTCTAGACTAGACCTCTGTCTACCTCTGTATTGGGAATTGCGTGAAGATATATATATTTTTAAAACTGAGTTATGCACTTTATACATGTCTAAAATAAAATAAATACTTTGTACTTTGTTTGAAATTTACGTTGTTAATGTTACAATCGCGTGCCTGAGGAACCTTTTTTAGATTAACTAGCATGAAATAGTGACCTACTTATTACCTTTGTATAAACACGACGTCCTCCGTGTACGAATGGCGTAAACACCGGTTTTCAAGGTGTCACAATCTCGAGGTCCCGGTTTCGATTCGTGGTGGGGCCAATGTAGAAAAACCAATTTTCTATATTTTCTCGGGTCTGGGTGTTTGTGATGCCATAGCACAAGTGCTTTAGCATCTTACATTGGGATCGGAGCAATGTATGTAATGTGGTCCCTATCTATATATGTTTTTATTTATAAACGACTCGAGTTTAGCTACTCAGAAGGTAATATTTTTTTCTTATTTTCACGCATATACCCAATACTGGTTAGACAGAGGTCTAGTAAGTACAGTTAAGTCGTTTCGATGCATTTCACTAGCCTTTTCGGGAAGGTATCCCGTGTGTTCCTCAAGCTTGACATTGGCAGAGAATAATCTTGGAAAATAAGTCTTCGGAATAAAATAACAGGTGCTTGTCCCTAGTGGAATTCCAACCCAGGCAGGATCACTACCAACTTGACTATCGGATCGTTGTTTATACATATGACTGTTACATGATTTACGTTATTGATAAACGGTAAATTGATAAACGAATATTTAAATATTAAAATATTCGTTCATCCATATTTTTTTCTGATTTCATTCAGATACACAGGCAAGCCAATCACAGACGTCATCAACATTGGCATCGGGGGCTCCGATCTCGGACCTCTGATGGTGACTGAAGCTTTGAAACCTTACGCCAACCATCTTAAGGTATATTTTTCTTATTTTATGCATATTTTGTTCAAAGAAATTAAAGGAAATCCATAGGAAAGCAAAATATTTGGAAGTAAGCCAGGACTTATAATTTCTTACCAGCTAATATTTATTTTCTAACATACATACTTAACGGTCTGTAAAAGTCCACTCCCTTTCTTTCTTAATTCTTATACCAATACCACATGGCAGACTAATATTTACTCCTACAAATATATTATAAGAGCATACATAAATCATATAAAACAAAGTTTAAAAAATAAATTTTACTTCATAAAAATCTAACACATTATTCTAAAAACGTAGATCAAACTTAAAACCTGCATTATGATAATAGTTTACCTAAATTAAACTCTATTCTAATTTGCCTTAAGGTACATTTCGTATCAAACATCGACGGAACACACCTAGCCGAAGTACTGAAACGTCTGAACCCGGAGACAGCTCTGTTCATCATAGCTTCGAAGACGTTCACTACGCAAGAGACGATCACCAACGCCACTTCAGCCAAAAACTGGTTCCTGGATGCTGCCAAAGATGTGAGTTCACAGATTCATCAGATGAATCGAGTACATTTTGGAGGAAGTTACTTTTAAACTAATACATAGATAATAGATAGGGACAATGTCATATACTTTGCTCTGATCCCAAAGTCTACTTGCTTTCTGAATTTTTTTTTACTTTGAAACTGTATTAAAAAATAACACACTTCACGCATTCTCTAACTGGGATGCCCTGTATACTGGAAACAGAATGGCGATTAGATACAATACATAGATAGGGACAATATGATTTACTCAGGTGAAGTTGCAGGCAGAAGCTATTTGTGCATAATATTTATTGATACAAAGTGCACAGACAGTTCAATTTAAATGAAACAACCAGCTATTTCATATTAAAGTTAAAACATTGTTATTAAATTGAGGCTGCTTTTTTTTAAAATATTTTATTTACAGAAACAAAATTATTTTAATATTTACACTACTTATTAGGGCTTGTTAAAAGATTATAAAAAAATTATTTAAAATGCCACAGTTATTTTATACATCATACTTTACATTACATACTCGTATAATCAATTCAGTAGTAATCCATCCAATCATTTCCAATACATAGGTAGACAGAGGGCTAGACAATTATCCTTTCGACGCACCTTCCATTGAAAACATTTTTGGGACAACGTGACTGGTGTTGAGCCCGTCGCGTTCTTTATGTCCAATCTATCGATATAAATGTTACATAAGTTTTGAAAAATCCATTGGAGCGATCCTTGGGGATCAAACTCGGGTCTAATAATCCGAATTCCGATCACCCAACCACTCAGCTACTTTTACCGTGACTTAATAAGCTTTATCTCTAGTATCTCTCTCATCTCTTAGTAAGTTTTTTTTTTTTTTATAGAAAAGGGAGGCAAATGTAACTTACATAATTTTAAATGTGCAATAACATGTATGGTTTATATATCTATACATGGTTTATAAATGTGATATAATTATTTTATGTATAGACTTTTTATTGCTGACTTTTAAGTTGTTAGTTTAAGGTTTATTTTTATATTTTATTGTTTTTTTTTTTTTAATTTTTTTTTTGTAGGAAAAGGGAGGCAAACGAGCAGGTGGCTCACGTGATGGTAAGTGATTACCACCGCCCATGAACACCCGCAATACCAGAGGCTTACTAGATGTGTTGCCGACCTTAGAGTGCCCCCAGAATTGGGGAGGGGGATGTTTGTTAGGCTTCTACTTCACGCCGGTATTCTGTGAGGTCGTAGTACTTCCCCAAAAGCAGATGCGTGGCTCTACCACTGTTAAAAGTGTATGATTTGCAGCCATCATCGGTAGCAAAGCACTTCGTGGCTCTGTCGACCAACTCCGAGAAAGTGACCGCCTTCGGAATCGACTCGAGGAACATGTTCGGGTTCTGGGATTGGGTTGGTGGGAGGTTGGTATTATTTTTATATTAATGTACTTTTGTAATTTTTACTTGTCATTGTTTCTTGATGGAATAGCATGTTATTAAAATTCATAATGACCTCCTTGGAAGAGTGATGAACACACCAGTTTTCAAAGGCTCGCTATATCTGAGGTTCAGGGTTCGATTGACGGAGGGGTCAATGTAGAAAAACCACTTTTTCTAAATTTTACCGGGTCTGGGTGTTTGTGGTGCCTTCCATAACACAATGCTTTAGCTGCTTACTTTGGGATTAGAGCATTGTATGTGGTGTAGTCCCTAAGTATGTTATATTATATAGTATTCTTGTAAATATGCAAATATCCAGTGAACAGTGTGCTTCCATTGCCATGCAGTGAATGACCATTTTCTAAAATTTCAAGTTCGTAGTCCCAGTATCTCTTATATATGTGCTCTTATGTAGATAACAATTATTGTTAACAATTTTTATTTTAATAGGTATTCTTTGTGGTCAGCGATCGGTCTGTCTATATCATTGTACATCGGATACGACAACTTCGAGAAGCTTCTAGAAGGAGCTAACTTTATGGACCAACATTTCACTACAGCTCCTTTGGAGAAAAATGTAATTATATTTTTTATTCTTTAATGAAATTTTAAATAATATTTCGTATATCGTATTTAAATCGTAAATATTTTGATTTCCTCGGCCATAAACTTAATTAAAAATATATGTTATTAAGAGAAATTTAAAAAATGATTGAACCCGACCTCCCGTTCTTTTTAAAATTTCTATTAAATTTAATAACAAAAACTTCAGCATAATTTTTATGCTTTAAAAAAATCAATGAAATTGCACAATAAAAGTCTTCCGTCTTCATTATTTTATATTTAGTTACAAACAAGGTCGACCGACTTAGTTTCTTACTTCTATATTTTTTTTATTTATTCATTATTAATTAGTATTTTATTTTGATTCAAAATTGACAAGATCCTTTTATTCCAATGAAGGCGCCAGTTATCCTGGCTCTGCTGGGTGTATGGTACAGCAACTTCTATGGGTCGGAGACACATGCCCTACTGCCATATGACCAGTATTTGCACAGGTAAGTTATTCTATTACCTATTTATTTTTAACATTAAAGCTTGTTAAAAAAAAAGAAATTTAGAACTGTGCTGTTGAACATCGTGATGAAGAAAATGTATAAAAATATGACCTGATTGAAAAAAAAAGAATTTTTATTTGTTGGTATGACTACAAAAACAAAATAAAATATAATCATAACTAACAAATAAATACACTATATATATATATATATATATATATATATATATATATATATATATATATATATATATATATATATATATATATATATATATCCTACAAATATTTAAATTTATTACAGGTTTTCATTGAAAAATAATTTTTATTGAATACATTTTTTATTTTTATTATAGGATACGTTACTTGCTGAAGAGAAAGAGAGTAAGAAAATGTGTGCTTGCACCACTCTCTCATGCCCGTACATTAATATACGAAACATAACTCTCTCGCTTTCCATCTTCGCTACCTTATATCTCCCTCTCAATTTTCGTTCGCCTCGCCCGATCACACTCTTTGTAACGCTCTCGTTACGCATTCACAAGCAGCGCAAACGCGCTTTAGGAATTTTTACTTTACACAATGGATACGTTGACAGATTCGCGGCGTACTTCCAGCAGGGCGATATGGAGAGTAACGGAAAGTACGTGACACGGTCGGGCCAGCGGGCGGAGTACTCCACCGGGCCGATAGTGTGGGGCGAGCCCGGGACCAACGGGCAGCACGCCTTCTACCAGCTCATCCATCAGGGCACCAGGTGAGACGATCTCTTACAGGACAAGAGCTTCTTCTTTACAGCCTATCAAGAGTCTTTGAAAAGAAAACTTTCCACAGTGAACGCTCCTCAGCCACCTGCATCCGTCGACTTCCCGCAACATTTTTCAAGTCGTCGCTCCATCTCGTGGGGGCTCGTCCAACAATGAGTTTGCCTGTGAGAGGTTGCCACTCGTTATTAGGACAATAGCTATCGGAAGTTATATAAGGTGCAAAAAGAGACTTTTCTCCATCCTTCCCTAGGAGTCATCTGGCTGAGGAAACTCCTGCCCATTCACTAAATAGCAATGCAACTTAGCGTAAATAGCTGAACGGTTTAAGGTACGGACTGCGAAACGTAACGTCGCAGGTTCCGGCCCTACATTTAACTATTGTCGTGAACCACTCCAGACACAAGTGTTGCAGCTTAGTTGCAGTGGTTAACAAATATAATTATAATGATATTTTTCATTTCGACCCACCTTTCACCTAAGACATTTTTAGACGTGCCAGATGGTGAACTTGTCGCCGCCGTTATGTCCAAACCAACGATAAAATACGTACATAAGTTTACAGAAAAGTCACCGGTACGACTCTCGACTAGAATTCCGATCACCCGGCCACTCGGCTATCGTGTCTCTATTTGGTATTGCTCGTATACTTTTTAAACTACTGTTGCTTGGTTTGAAGGGTATAGACGAGAGCATATAGGCAGAGCTATGGGGCATTCCATCTCGTCTAATGAGTCGACAATATTTATTTTGCGTGATGTCTGTTACTGCGATCGCCAATATTACGCCGTGTAGCTAGTTCGATCTTTAAATCTTTGTCTATTGTCTGTCAATCTATTGTCATATCTTTGTTAGTAAAAGAGTATACACCAACCGCTAAGATTTTCTTAACAAATAAATGAATACTGAATATGACGTTGTTCCTGTCTATATAGGGACAACATCACATTCATTGCTCTGATCACAAAATAAGCAACGAAGATATCACAAACACGCAGACCCCAGAAAGTGGTTTTCTAAATTAGGTCCGGAAATCGAATCTGCCGGCCCTCAGAGCATACGGCACCATAGCTTGCCCATGGTTTGTTTATACCAAACAAAGATGGTACTATATAATATTGTTTAGAAAAATTGCAGCAGAGGTACGTCCGCCAGGCGTCTTCAGTGCCAAGTTGGCTTCATGTCCTCTAAACATATTTTTTTATTCTATGTTAGACATTCCAGTTTCCTAATTTTTTATTCACCGCCAAGCTCAAACCTGCCCGGGATAGAACCTGGGTCACACGCGTGCGAGCGCCCCGACCGCTAAGCTACCACATCTCTTAATTGGATAATGATCAAAATGTGTTTAAATTGACCAGACTGATCCCGTGCGATTTCATTGCGCCGGCGCAGACGCACAATCCCATCTCAAACGGAGTCCACCACAAGATCCTGCTGGCCAACTTCCTAGCACAGACTGAAGCACTGATGAAGGGAAAAACACCAGAGGAGGTAAGCTGAATCATTTGTTTTCTATTTGTAACTAAACATTAACAAAAAAATTACTTAAATTTATGGTATTTTCTTGAGATTCCATCAACATATTTAGATATTATATCTATAGGCAATAGGACATTTACCAAACAAAATATTTATATCTTGTATTTAAGCGAATACTACATTTTAAATATTTATTTAAAAAAGAAAAAAGTTTCTTTTAAAAAAATATATATTTTTTAAACGTTGTTTATTAATACTCCAGTCAGTATTAGGCATATGTTGTTACGGATATGTCTTATTGCTGCAGTATGTAAATACCTTTTTTGTTTCCTCACAGGCTAAAGCGGAGTTAGAGAAATCCGGAATGTCGCCAGAATCAATCTCAAAGATTTTACCCCATAAGGTGTTCCTTGGCAACCGTCCGACCAACTCTATTGTTGTGAAGAAACTCACGCCTTTCACTCTTGGAGCTCTTATAGGTGAGTTTTGAATTACTACCGTTTAAAACTTTGTTAGTGACAAATTTTATTTCTCAAAGTAGAAGCTGGGTAAAGAAATAATGTTTTAATGACAATATTAACTTCATTTATAATATCATAGAATATATTACTGTTTAGACCTGGGACTCACTTATCATAAAAATATGTTATTTTTTAACTATGATCAAAAATATCTCATTACCATGTCTTATTATTATTATCTTAGGGACCTTCAAGAAACGAGCCTATACCTTTCTCAAAGGCCGGCAACGCATCTGCAATGCCTCTGGTATTGCGGGTGTTCATGGGCAGCGGTAATCACTTACCATCACGTGAGCAGCCTGCTCGTTTGCCTCCCTTCCCAATAAAAAAAAAAAAGTATTACTATTTTTTTCGTCATTTATAACACTACAACAGATGGACTGACGTAGGGTATAAAATGTAAGCAACTACAATTTTATTAGATAATTGCAATTAATATATTCGGTTGTTTTTTTAAGTCACAATATAACCTTTAACTAATCTTCGCAGCAATGTACGAGCACAAGATATTCACCCAAGGTGTGATCTGGGATATCAACTCCTTCGATCAGTGGGGCGTGGAGCTCGGCAAGCAGCTGGCCAAAGCCATCGAGCCTGAACTCCAAGACAGCAAGCCCGTCACGTCTCACGATGCCTCCACTAACGGCCTCATTAACTTCTTAAAAGAAAACTTCGCCTAATCTATGATGGCCATTTACATATCTGTGGTCAATTGATTTTGCCGCGCTTTTCTTATCTGTGTATGTGTGCGTTTATGTTACAAAAAAAGTTTTACTACAGAAAAGCTTTCTTTTTAAATATAAAATATTTTTAAGATAATAAAAATCATCAATCAAATTTCTAAATTATTTTAAAGACATTTAAATGTTAAATTATTTTTGTGTTAAGAGAAAAGAAATTATTTGCTTGCTTTGTTCTCGTATTCATGTAGGCGTTAACTTGTTGCATATTTGAAAAGATTTATTATAAATAATATATTAATTATTACTATTGTGTAGGCGAAAATTAACCACATATTAGGGAAATAAAAATTTTGAAGACATTTAAATAAAAATTAACTCATAAGAATTAATTGATTTGAAAAGATTATAAATTTAATTCAAGAGTTTATTGATAAGATGGATGTATTAGGTTTGCAGATCTGGTTTTAGAAAATATTTGTAATACTCGTTGTCTATTTGCGTGTTTGTTGAAGGTATTCAAAATTTGTGATGATATTTGATTATGGTAATAAAATATATATTGCACTGACATTTCGTTTTAGTAATATTTACTTTCATTAAGTAGGCATAAGTTTTATGTATAAATCATGTGTTGCTAAGAAAGAGAGCAAAACCGAATTTGAAGTCGGTTAAAGGTATTTTAAATCTCCATTACAATGCCTTTTTTCAAAATTTTGAAGACAATGGTGGCGAGGTAAATCTGCTACAATGCTCGTTGGCGAATTTCAACGTTGTCAAAATAGTAATTTATTATTTTGCCGACATGTAGGTTACATCATGCCATTTTCTTTTAAATAACAAGCGGCATGAACATTAGGCTAAATTTTAAAATAAAAATCTTCACGCAATTCCCAATACAGGGGTAGACAGAGGTCTAGTCTAGACAATTAAGTCTCTTTATCCCACCTTCCACTGAAGATATTTTCGGGACTACGTGACAGGTGAGTCAATCACCGTCTTAATGTCCAAGTCAACGATACAATACGTACATACGTTTTTGAAACCCATTGGTACGAGCCTGCCACCTGGGGATCGAACTCGGATCTCTTGACATGAAGTTCTGTCCACCCAACCACTCGGCTTTCATGACTTTTTAGTTTTTTAGGCTAAATTTTAAATAAAAAAATATCGAGAGATATCACCCAATTTCATTTCTTCTTTTTTTATAAATAAATACAGACACTGATACAACATCATATACATTGCTTTGATCCCAATGTACACAGCTTAAGTACTTGTATTATGGAATCAGAGACAATGAAGGTACCACTAACATCCAGACGCAAGAAAGTGTTTTATCTATTAATGAATAAAATTTTGTTTTAAACGAAAAAAAGCATTATTGTTTTCATTGTAATTTATATATGTATGTATATATATATATATATATATATATATATATATATATATATATATATATATATATATATATATATATATATATATATATATATATATATATATATATATATATATATATATATATATAAATGCAAGTAGTACAAGTAAACATTGACAAATTTTTTTTTCAGAGATCAAAAATTTTTTTTATAAAATTTTTTTTAAATAAAGAAATGTATTACTTTCAACAAGTCTATAATAATGTATGTATTGTTTTACATTGCAAATTGGACAACAACAAAATTGATTTGTCTATGATAGATAGCCTATTTCTTTTGTGTTTATATTCAGGTACTAATGAGTAATAACATTTGTTAATAAAAAAAATACAGATTTTCAGATTTAATTACGTGAGTTTTAATACTTAGTGTAAAAATATACTTGCAGTTTTACGTACAAATTAAATTTCCTGAATTATTCCATTAAATATACGACTTATGTATGTGCACTGTTTTTATTCTTATAAAACAAAATTACCTTACAATATAAATTTCACATTCATATAGGCAGTATTATTTTACATTACTTGTTGTTTTTAATTTATAACTATATGCTTGCTCGATCAGCTGGCAAAGGCAACTACTGCGCTAGAGTTTTCAAAATTTATGATATATAGAAGAACATTGTTAAATCTACCAAGAGATCTAGGAAATATACCATTTAATTGAACTTAATTTTCATAAACACAATCAAATGATACAGACTGCAACATTGTGTGATCGCCTAGAGCACGCCAGCATCAGCTTTGTTTGAAATTATTTTGTAGGTGGATAAATTTGTAAAAGTACCAAATCTATGAAAACCTACATATTACATTAAACAAAAAGAAAAAATAATAGATTTTAGCTATGACAATATCATGGGCAAAGGTCTAAAGGTCCTGCCTGTAACATAATTTTAAAAACAAATAGTCATACAGCTACAAAACATATCTTACCAGTAGAGTTTATCATCACATTATTTTATGATCTTAATAAATGAATTACTTTGGCTTCCTGCCTCTACCGCCACCGGTCTTTGCTTTTTTATATGGTGTATTTTTCTTCTGTTCTTCCGCTTTCCTTTTCGGGTTTGGTGTGGTGGACAATACCTGCAGATTTGACAAATGTGGATGATTTGCATGAATCAAAATTGGAGTAGCTGCCTCTTTATACCTTCGTTAGTGGGACTGCAGGTTCGAATCAGAGTAGGTGAAAACATTTGTGTGATGAATATGTTTATACTTATGTTGTGTTTTACTAAATATGTGATATGTATGAGTCTACAGGTGATAAACTAAGGGGATCAAAGAATCTCTGACTCGAATTCTGTTCTTCCAACAATTGGCAATTGTGGCTATTAATAAATAAATCAAAATTATTTATAAGTATAAACTGAATATTAATCTTCACAAACTAAATAAGACTGAATGGAATTTAGACTCCAGCTGCAACATCACATTTTGGTGCTGGTCTGATCCCATTCTACCTAGACTAGATAACTATTAAAAATACCTTAAAAAAGCCATCGAGTCTGCCTTGCGTGGTACCAGTCCTTGCCTTCATTAATTTCTTAGCACCATTACGTATGCGATCTTCATTGAACTGCTTATCGCCACAGAGGAACTTCACCAGACCTTCCTCATCTGGGTCCGTCCATTTTAACTGAATACAAATGGTAATTATCATTACAATACTGGCAAAATGTAAAAAAGTGGTTGAGTGATCAGAATTTGAGTCAAGAGACCCGATTTCGATCTGTGTAGTGACCCACACGGAACGACGAAGCGTTTTGCTTCGTCGTTCATAATTCGTACAGCAAAGGACTGGAATAATTTGCCTGCATCAGTCTTTCTGTCCGATTACAATGTGGGTGTCTTCAAGAGAAGAGTGAATAGACTCTTTCTAAGCTAGTGTGCCTACCAACAAAAACTACATCGCCACTTACCATCAGGTGGGATTGTAGCTAAACGCTAGCTTATGTTAAAAAAAAAAAAAAAAAAAACGAACTCGAGCCTCTTCACTTCTCTTTTTCTTGTAGACTCACCTCAATGTCTTTAGGGTCCGTAACTTCAGGCTCAACGAACAACCTCCTTGCGTTCTCGTAGTCCCAGTTCTCCGGAGGCTGATATTTTTGTGTATCTATGTTACGAAGCACTTCCTCGACGGAGCGGTGCTGTTTAATCAGTTCGATGGCTCTCTTAGGTCCGATGCCGCGTATGGAGCCGCAGTAATCGCAACCAAGGAGAATGCATAGGTCTATGAACTGAAATATATTTTTATATTTCTCATAAATGAAGGTACTTAATTTATGACATAGTTTTTATACTACAATTAAATTGATTTTGAAAATATACAGCGCGAAAGTTAATATTAAAAGGTGTCGAGGCTAACTTTCGAAGACCATGTGAGCAAGTCTATACTCTATACTAACCCTGAATAAAAGATCACCAGCGTGCAGGGCTGGTGCTCCAAGTAAAAGATGTTTTTGAATGGTTTTGAACACAAGTTTTTAAGTGTCATGACACCACAACCTGTCACCAGTTTCATACATACTTTTATGGGATTAGAGTGAAAATACTTCTTCTGCTTCAACCATTTTCTAAATTCTTAAGACACAATACCTGTTAAATTGTACACATACAATTTAACAGGTATTGTAGTAACACACAAACTACTGTTAGTAGTAATAGTGCAGTGGAAAATTCTTTGCTTTTTTTAGAAATTTTTATGGCCTCAGTCAAAATAGCTGTGGTTGGTGATGGTGGTGAAAATTCTAGTCAAGAAACTCAACTTCAATCCCCAAGGCTTGCACCAATGGGTTTTTTCTAAGGCTCATCTAAGATATATATTGTTAGCTTGGACATAAAGACGGCGCCAGGCTAAAACCAGAAACCTGTTATATTGTCCTAAAAATTTCTTCACTGGAAGGTGGGTTGTGAAAGGACTTAATTGTCTGTCCCTATTTCGAATGGTGTGATGATATTTTTTTTCTCTTCGAAGAAATCTGCCAGCATCAGAGGGAGTAATTGTAAATTCTTATTACATTTTACTTATTAAATAAATTTTAAAAAATTGGTCATCTTTTGTGAGCTATTTATAGGGTCCATTCATTTACCTCACTATGATTGAGTTCAAGTCCTGCCAGCACTTGGTCAAGATGGAATTCTTGCACCGGCATTTTGCGGGCCTCCGAAAATGTTAAATGACGCAGCAGAATGTCAGCTCCAAAAGTCAACGCGTCCATATCTTCAGTTGCTGTTGCAAACACTTTGCCAGATTTAACCTGATTAACAATATAAATAAATACATATATAGATAGGGACAACATCTCATACATTGCTCCAATCCCAATGTAAAATGCTAAAGCACTTGTGGTAGGGGAATCGGAAACAACAAAGGCACCACAATATGTAACAAAACAAATGTTGAAAAAAACTTTCAATGTTAAACAAAGTTATGAAATCTTTTTTTTTATTTATTATTGTTTTGAGAAATTGTTTAAACAAGAATTTTTTTCCAAAATAAGCTCTGAAGAGATGTGAGTTATAAGAAATGCATGAAGATAAAAAAATTAAACTATCAAGGACAACTCTGCAGGTATCCTTTTTTCATATCTTCTAAGTATTTTAGTATATGACTTTTATAAATTTTAAGTATAAGAGATTTATTACTCTAAAGAGTTAGGAAACCCTGCTCCTAACTCTTTAGAGTAATAATTCTTCTTAAACCCTTTTATCATGCAAAATTGGCATTTCCTTGCAAGCCAATGCTATAAGCACTATGTTAAAAATATATCCAGAGTAATTAAGGTTCTTAAAATTATACTTACGAGGGCAGCACATTGTGCTTCAGCCTCACATGGGGCCTCTACCACAGGTATACCCATTAGTTTGAGCAGCTCTCTGGCTTCCTCGCTGTGTTGTTTTGTCACTTTCACAAGGCGCCGATTAAACTTTTCAATTGATGCTTGATCACCTACAGCAAATATATTTGTTTATTTATTTAAATCATTTATTGTTTCACTTTAAAATAAGTTTCAATTTATAATATATAATTCACTTAAAATAACAAAGGGCAGACATGTCTATTGGCATTCTCTGCCAGTCAACTCGTTATTGACTGACCTATAATAGTTTAGAAATACGTAAAAATCAAAGTTAAATTTGATTCTACTGTGCTTTATAATGTGCTGGCTACGAAGTTCTTGAGCAAAAAAGTGAAGTGAAAATGACATTGAAGTTTGAATTTTTTAGAAGATAATATGTTACTCCTGAGTCAACCTTCCGAAAGGATTTGTAACAATCACTATGTTCAGGAAATAAATTAGTGATTGCTGTACTAGACATCTTTTTTTTATAAGAGAGGTGAAAAAAGGGGTTAAAGCATTGTAAGAGAATAATGTAGCCCTTGTATACCTGCAACAAATTTCAATTAAAGCATTAACACCCTTGCAGATTATAATGAAATTGTCACAGACCATAATTAATTGGCTCTCCATACCTTTCATCTTATAACACTGTGGTTATTACAAAGCTTAAAAGCTTAATAGCTTAGATACCAGAGATGGCTAAGAGTAATATGTATGTAAGTATCCACCTGGATGAATGTCATACTAATGGTCTACATATTGATTTATAATTTTTTAAATGTTATTTTAGTCATTAACCATAAAGTCATATAGATATTTTAAAAGTTCAACTGAATATTACACACATTATAGTGACAAATACTTAATTTATAATAGAGTTATTTTATCTTACTGAACAAAAGTCATGTAATAATATCTATGAAGAGACCTGCATCTGTAGCTTTCTGCAATTCCTTCTCAGCTTCCTCTCTTCTTTCGGCACGTTTGTTGAGTTGATGTGATTTCATGTCTGGAGGTTTTCCATCAAATACATACACAGGCTTAATGCCATTTTCCACTAATCTGATTGTGCGATAAAATGTACCCATTAAGTGTGATGTAGTCTCACCATCAACTGATGTTAGCTGAGCACCTAAAATATAAATTACAAAGGTTGTAGAAAAATTATTCAATCATGTTAGGCATGCTAAATTTGAAAATAAAACTGATTATGGCCATGCCATCATTATCTAAAATACAACATTGCGCGTCTTCTGACCATTATAAGAAGGATATACATAACTAGGATATCCGAATGAATAAAAGTTGAGCAAAGGAGAGAATATAATTATGAAACAAAATGTATACCTTCGCTTCTTACAGCTATTAAAAACTGATATAAACTCATAGAAGCATCAATAGCAACTTTGCGACCTGAAAATCATATATTAATACA
Source organism: Sericinus montela (assembly GCA_029286605.1). NCBI lineage: Eukaryota > Metazoa > Arthropoda > Insecta > Lepidoptera > Papilionidae > Sericinus > Sericinus montela. The sequence continues at coordinate 6,383,443 of JAGSMR010000024.1, forward strand.
TTTTTATATATTTTCCTCTGTCACACAAACAACATCACAAAAGGTATTATACAGTATTACCAAAGTAGTTTTTAATTTCCATTTCTTTTACCGCCTGTGGTGCTATATCTGCAATTAATTTAGACAAACCTAAAATACCCATTATTAATACAATTTGTAATGAATTCTCTAAACAAAAATCACAATAAAATATGTTTTGTAATAAAAAATGCAATGCAATTCGGATATTCGGCGATTGGCGCGAATTTTGACGTATATCAAATGTATAGACCATAGATACTACGGACTGTAGGTGTGTAGGTGTCGATTCAGTTTCGGAAGTAGACACCGTGGAGTTTTAGTCGGTGCTAGTACGACATCATATATCCTTGCCCTTGGTAGGCATACGTTAAGTATTTCCCCATTTATAAAAAAAGGTGCCGGCTCGCCTTAAATCAGTTTAACAAATCGAATAAACTTATATAATAATAATAAACTAATACAACATATAAGAATAAATTTATATAACAAATCGAAAAAACAGTATAACTGTCTAACAAATCGAATTAATCGCTAAATCACATGTGAGTCTCACTAACTTGAATTGCTCGCATTGCGTTATGAGCGGAAGACAGCAACAAGTTGTTTAAGAGTTTGTGCGCACTCCATAAAAGTACGAAAAAAAAAAACAAAACATACTGTTCTACTTTCTCACCGTCTATTTTTAAGTCTATTACTCAAGGAGAGTATTTGTAAAGTATTTGTAAAATAATTTAATTTAAACTAATCGTTCAATCTAAATTGGATTGGTCAAATCGATTTTGATATGTTTTGAATATAAAATTTACCCACAATTTGAACTTAAATCGAGTTGTATTCATTTCAAACCGATTTGCTTCTTTTTCAAACCCAGTTATAATGTAAACGGAGTTCCCGTTTACAGTAAATGGTCTTTGGCACGGCTTTCACAGTCAAAACTGCTTACAACTGAAATAAAATGTAAGTTATTATCATTGACTTACACGATAGTATCTGAAATGCAAGTGATGAAAAAAATTAAAAAAAATTAAAATGGAGTGTAAGATTTAAAAAATAGTATTAAAATGATTACAAATGTAAGTCGGTGTACGTTCAGGTTTACTTGAACGAGAGATATTTAAAGATCTATTATAAATAAAATAATATAGTACAACTTACATAATAGTATTCCAATAATCTTAATCTTTGTTTATCATATTTCATAATTTGTCAAGTCACGATAGCCGAGTGGTTAGGTGGTTGGAATTTCGAGTCAAGAGACCGGAGTTCGATCCCCAAGTGGCAGGCTAGTACCAATGGGTTTTTCAAAAACTTAAATACGAACTATATCGTTAGCTTGGACATAAAGGCGGCGACGGGCTCACCACCTGTCACGTTGTCCCGAAAATATCTTCGGTGGAAGGTGGGTCAAAGGGACTTAATTGACTAGACTAGAACTCTGTCTACCCCTGTATTGGGAATGTATTACGTGAAGATATTTATTTATTTATTTATAATTTGTCTAAGATTAGAGCAAAGAATATAGGACTTTTGTTGTACCTTCCGATCTTTCTCTAAACTCTATCGGTACATTTTCAGACATATACTATCTTTCTGATATTGCATCCACTATAGACAGAACTTTTATAAAAAAAATTAAACCGAATTACCCTACATATGAACACGAACTAGCATACTTAATCTAAGGTAGCATCTATTGAATATTCATACCGTATAATTTCATACCGTAGTGATCATATTCTCGTTGAACATATCCAAAGAGAACTCAAATCGACCACACAATAAACCGAATAAAAATACTCAAGGCTTGGCCTAAAGGTTTAGACACCAGACCATAAACTCCAAAAAAAAAAAGAATATAATCTCTATGTTATAAACAAAACATTTTCTTATAAGTACAAGTGACTTTCCGATGTAATAGAAGATCTCTGTACAAGTTACAGTCTATTAACATTTTTGTAATGCTATCAACGGAGCATGTACCATTTCAATTGTAACATTACGCTTGGATAAACTAGTTATGATAAGGTCGTGTCAATTTTATATAGAGTAAAAATAATATAGTGTTTAATCATTGTAATTAATTTACAACTGTAACTAAAAATGGGTGGATTATTTTCAATAAATTTAGAAGAAAACTATAAAAAAAATGAAAAATTTCTACAAAGTCTCAATGAAATTACCGTAAGTAGCGATGATAATTTCATCGTACTAAAATCAATAAGAGCAAATGATGTTGATTATTTCTTTTTTAGATGGAAAGACAAATTCAATTGCAATTTCAAATGCAAGAAAGACAAAGAGCGCTTCAAATTGCAAGAAATCGGGACATATTTCTTTGGTTTTCAGCATTTTACATCACCTCGGCGGCGGGCTTACTCACGGGGTAAGATGGAAAAAAAATGTTTTGAACTATTTTTGTCAAGGTCACTAAAAAGTCGATCGTTGGAAGTAAGAAGCTTATTGTGTTCTTTGCTAGATTATAATTTTCAGTTTTTAATAGTAATGATTTCTGAATTGTCAAGCATTAAATTGCAATTAAGTTTGGTTACATAGAAGGGAGTTTTATTTGTTTATAAAAAGCATGTAATTTTATTTATTTATTTATTATTTTTATTATGTAACTCTGTATGTTACTCCCTTGGGAGAGAGGTAAAACTCTTGTGCTGGGGTGCTACTTGCATCAATACATTAGCGGCCTCTCAAGGTTCGATAAGGACTGGGGTGGCATCAGAGGCACCTGAATTGGGTAAGTGGCGTAAATACGAGTCTTTGAAAAGAGACAATATATTTGTTCCATTTGCCTTAGAGATAATTGGTCCGTGGGGTCCCTGCATGATGCAGTTTCTGCAGGAATTGTATCCGTGTCTAGTAGTAGCCACTGGTGACAAAAGGGCTGGTTCTTTTCATGTTTAACAGTTAAGTCTAGCCATTAGAGGTGGAAATGTAGCCAGCGTTCTTGGTGCTATGTCATGAGGAATAGGGCTCTAAGATTATAGTAGTTTTTAGTTAATAAGTATTGTAAATATTAACATAATTTTGAAAAAAATAATTAAAACAAAATTAAAGTATCCAAATAATAAATAATAATAAAATTTCAAAAGGGGCCTGTTATTAAATAATAATCTTTTCAATAAGGCATGTTTAATATTAATAAAGCATGTTTTTAAAATAATAATCTGGCTCCATACATTTATATTTGTCAAACATTCACTTTGTTTAATGTAAAGTGAATATTTAATAAATGTGAGTGGTGTTGCAAACATCTGAATCTGAAATGATGCGAAAAATTTGTATAGGTGAATGTGAATGCGTACATTCATGACATATCTTGTCTGAACCTGAGTCTACCCCAGCATTGGGAAGAGTGTGAAGATATTTTGTTTTTATTTTCCCACTTTGAAGTTTAAGTTGAGTAAGTTGTATTATCTTCAGGTATTCTTCGTATTTGAGAGGCGGGTTCCTTATATCTTTTATAAGCTGTTATATTTTTTTCCAGTTTCAGGAGGACTAAGAGGTCTTATTTATTGGTACCTTTAGTACCTTTGACCTTTGTTAACTTGTATTACTGGGATCTTGGATATGGAAATAAGTTACACAGACTTAGATGTAAGTTCACTACAATTGTAATAGTACTACTACAGAATTATTTATTAAATCTTTATTTAGCACTAAAAAAATTGTATAAAGGTGAGCGAAATTAGTACGACGACGAATAATGAGGTTTGGTCTCTGATCTTTTTATTCAAGGATGATAGATCTGGTATAGCTATAACTTAGCTGGCAATGTAACACCAATAGTAGACCACTGGCTATATTGTTATATTTTTATATTGTTATATTGCCAGTGGTCTACTATTAGGTATACTAGGCTTTTCTTATTCTATAATTGAGTAATAGTGAGGAAGTAGCTCAAAGAGGAGTGAGTCCAAACATACTTGTATGAAGAAACCAATGAATTAGAAAAAAGCAAAAGAGATCTGTTCTCTCTGATTACTCTGCCAGGAACTATGTGTGCAGATATCAATACTATTTTTATGTATGTGCTCTTCTGTATATTACTAATATATATATGTGTATTAATTTCTTTATAAATATGTACTAATGGTTTTTTTAAAACTATGTACGAATTATGTCATTGGCTTGGAGATAAAGATGGAAGGTAGGGCGAAAGGACTTAATTGTTTAGACCTCTGACTGACTACCCCTGTATTGGGAATGGCGTAAAGATATTTATTTATTTATTTTAATTTATTTATATTACTAGAAAGTTCCTTGTGGTGCAAGCATTATGTTTTTAAGTTTGAATTAATGTATTGTTGTAGTGGAGGCTGAGCACATCATGTCTCATGAAGCAGATATGCTTGAATTACCATGTGGTTTACCAACACCGTCATCTGTTGACCAGGGTCGAATGGATGCAGAAGAGAAGAAAAAGATTCACCCACCCTTACCTTAAAACACATTCAATTAAGGTCATTCTTCAATGTGCCTACAAAGCCTTTAGAAGTCTAATTAGATGATGAATGCTAGATTTCAGCAACAGTTGTTTTAGATATTAGTTAGTCAAAACTGTAACTAACATAATTTTAAGTGTGCAATAACATGTATGGTTTATATATCTATACATGGTTTATAAATGTGATATAATTATTTTAAGTATACACTTTTTATTGCTTTATTTATATACATGGTTTATAAATGTGATATAATTATTTTATGTATAGACTTTTTATTGCTGACTTTTAAGTTGTTAGTTTAAGGTTTATTTTTATATTTTATTGTTTTTTTTTTTATTTTTTTTTATAGGAAAAGGGAGGCAAACGAGCAGGTGGCTCATGTGATGGTAAGTGATTACCGCCGCCCATGAACACCCGCAATACCAGAGGCTTAGCAGATGCATTGCCTCCCTTAGAGTGCCCCTCTCTCCCATAATTGGGGGAGGAGGGTGTGTGGGCCACTGGTTACCTGCACTCACCAGATGTAATGCAGAAGTTTGTCAGACTTCTACTTTACGCCGGTATTCTGTGAGGTTGTGGTACTTCCCCGGTCGAGCCGGCCCATTCGTGCAACAACAAAAGCTGATGCATGATTGTTCAGATGTTAAGAATGTAAGACATAGTTTCATTAGTTTCTTTTTTTTTAACTTATTTGTTATAGATTTTTATGTTTTATCTAAAGCAAATCATTACGGAAATCGAAATTTACATCTACTGTACTATATAATATTATGAGTTTTTTCTTAATGTTTAGAGCATATTTTTACTTAAGTGTACTTCCATTAATTTTTTAATTTATTTTATACATTAAAGTTGATATGAAAATAATATTAATAATATTAATACGATAACGATGTTGATACGCACATTGATAAAATTCAGCCTTACTTACACATATTTATGCGGCCCTGATGGGCTGGCACTGGCAGTAAAATTAACAACCATGTATATTCCCCTTGATACAACTTTACTCTCAAGGCCATCGCTACTAAGGTCCAGGGTCACAATAGAACTCAATATTATGTTAACTACGACAATACAAGGGCTTTATTAGAGAAATTCTTTCATTATAAAAAAAAATCAATTTTAAAGTAGTCGGCAATCATACTTAATATATATATCCAATTGATAACTCTTTGTGATATGACTATTAAAGTATATGAGTAATTGACAATTTTTGACGTTAGTAATGACTAACTTACTAGTTAGTCAATGACTATCCTAAGATTTACTTGTAATTGTAAATCAGTATTATTCGACAAATAACTTTAGAATCCTAGAAAAGTACTTAGAAAAGCTTTATTAAAATTTCTCTTTGAAAATACAGTATATTTCATTTTTATTTTATATAAATAATGTAAGATGGGTGACAGATCGCCTATGGAAAATCAGTCTAGTGACATAACTACTCGCTGTAGTACCTAAGTAAAGTTTTTCATGCTTACAATTACTATCTTAACATTTAAAATTCCTACATTAATTTACTTGTAATTTTAAACCAGTATTAATGACAAATAACCTTAGAATTTTAAAAAATGTACTTACACAAAGCTATATTAAATTTCAATTTGAAAATAAAATTTGTTTAATTTTTATGATTTATTTTATAATTAACGAAAATTTGTCAAATGACGACTACTCGGCGGTGGTCAAATCAAACAAGGTCAAAGGTCATGTGCCAAATGAGATCAAGGCTTATTTTTTTTGAAAGAATACTAGAAATGCCAAATAACATTACTAGTTTTACTTTTAACTACTGCAAATAAGCTGCAATGGCTGTGTTTGGAGTTGGTTTATGTCAATAGTCGAATGTCGAATGGCGGCGCCCGAACCTGCGACGTCATGTTTCGCAGTCCGAACTCAACACCATTATTAGGCTATTGCCGCTTAAAATAAAAAATAAAAATAAAAGATTTGTAATCATAGATCGGGAATTGTTTGTTTTTCATATCTAGCTAACCATTAAATGTAATGAAATCTCGTTGAGAAATTATAATCTTTTAAGTAATTTCTTTTTTTCTTATCGACTACAAGCGTTGCACATTTAACGTAAAATTTAACTAAAAACTAAAATAATGAAAACAAATGGGGATATGACGTGCCTTTGAATTATTAAGCTCCAAACGACCAAACGATTTCAGAATCTACTTTGTCCAGCAATGTCATCCCATGAAAATACAATTTGTTTTACTAAGTTTATTTTTTTTATTTATTTAAGTTTATAATGTATAAGCTAGATTCCTTCCAGTAGTTTTCGCGTGGAAGAGTAACAAACATCCTTCCATTCTCACAAACTGTCGCATGTACATTAAGCTTTTACCTGTCACGTTGTCCCAAAAATATCTTCGGTGGAAGATGGGTCGAAGGTACTTAATTGTCTAGACTAGACCTCTGTCTACCCCTGTATTGGGAATTACGTGAAGATATTTATTTAATGACGTCTTGTATTTACGCAAATACTACACATTTAAAATAAAACGATTTTCAGATTTTATCGCGTTTTTAATTAGTTTTTACAAACTATTTTTATTTCCCGACGTTTCGGTTGCTTGGACGTTTGGATGCTTGGCACGGGTGTCCACCCGTTGCCACGGGTGGACACCCGTGTGTCACACAATAGTTTGTAAAAACTAATTAAAAACGCGATAAAATCGTGATATTTATTTATTTATTTTACTTAATGTTATTGCGACAGTATAATATAGTAAAGGTCAAATTTATAATATAATTCCAGTACAGTTATTCGAGTATTATTAATGGCATTTGTACCTAGGTATACATCGGTGCTGCTGATGAGATGGTAGCTCTTTTCCATATAGACAGTTGGGAATCTGTTTGAAGAAATGAAACACCTAAAACACTCAAATACATTCAAACTGAATAACATACATAGCATCCATTGATCGTCATTTTTTAATCTACTACCGTTTCGTAATGAGGTTCCTTTAACGGAGACGAACCTGCCACAAGAAACTCCGTAGGTGTCCTCTTTTTACGTATTTACCATATAAATAATTTTATGAATTATATAAAAATATTGTCTGTGCACGTTGCACTTGACTCAGTTTCCAACTATACCCCTTTTGCACCGGCACAAGCACTCACACACGCACCTGCACCCATATCCGCCTCATCACCGGCACCCTTTCTAACACCCGCTCTTGCACACACCTGCACCCGCTCTGGCAATCGTTCGACACACTCGCATTCGCATCTGCACCCGATTTTGTAGCCGCACAAATACTCCCGCATCCGCCTCTGCATCCGCTCCCTGACTTGCTCTGGCATTCGCACCCTCAACTATTCTCCTCTTGCACCGGCACAAGCAGTCACACACGCACCCGCAACTGAACCCGCACCCGCATCCGCACTCGATCCCGGACCTGCATCCGCATCCGCAACCACACATTCGCCCTCGCACCTGATCCCTCTCCCGCATCCACTCCCGCTCGCGCTCCCTCTCCTGTTCACGCATCCGCACCCGCAACCATTCCCACTCCTACAACCGCACTTTTCCTTGCACCCTCTCTCGTACTCGCACTCGCAACCGCCCTCGTACTTGCATCCACTCTCGCATAAGCACCCGCTTCTGCTGCTGCACACACACCCGCTATTCTATCTTGCACCCGCTCCGCACCCGCACCCGCATACGCTCCCGCTCTCGCATCAACACCCGCTTCCGCAACCGTCTCTGTATCCACTCTCGCTCCTGAACACGCACCCTTTCTTGTACCTGCTCCGCTCTCGCACCCACTCCAACTCTCGCACTCGTTCTCGTTCTCATTCTATCACCCGCACTCTTTCGCACCCACTCCCGCAACCGCCCATGCACTCTCATCTGCTCTCGCACACGCACCCACTCATGCAACTGCCCTCGTAATCGCAACTGCACAGATGCACTCGCAGCCGCTTCCGCACCTCTGTCTGCTCCCGCTTCAGCACCCGCATTCGCAACACCCGCACACGCACCCATTTTTTTTCTATTAGAGGCCTAAGCCATCCCTGGACATTGGATACCACAGTAGTAAAATATGGTAAATTCAGGTCATTGTACAAAGATGTGATAATCTCTCTGTGATTCATATCGTTAACCTTTATATCCTATAGTTACAACGATAAATCGATTATTTATGATTTGCATTTGGTATTATTAATCATTGTGGGCGGCACTACTCTATTTCATAGTCATGAAATTAAGTTGACATGTTGACATCGACGGTTTCCATGGTAATTGGCGGTGTTTGTCGGGAAGCGTAAACAAATGAATAAATGAATCTTTGATGACAGAACTTATATCATATGCCATAATATATTTAAAAGTAATTACCGGTTTTGTATTAAAATGGCAACTGTAAAAGTTCTTTACGTTTTGTTAGTATTTACATGTGAGTATTAATTATTTTTGAAAATTTAAATTAAGATTCCTTAACAAAAATTTCGACGTTGAAATCTATCGATCATGGTTGCTTAGGGTGCCAATATAATCAATATTATTTAGAATTACTGTTGTCAAGCACTTGCTGGTAATTAAATTAGCATATTAGATTCCTTGTCCTAATTTAAATTCATGCCCCTGTCCCGAGATAGCGAATTGTACTTTATGTTCCTACTACACAAAATTTTCGTTTGTAGAATTGATTTTATGATACGCAAGTGAGTTTCTTCGTATTGTGGAAATGCAGGCTCAAAATATAAAGAAAGATGATCAGAAAAAGAAAAATATGTCAGAAATAGATGAGCATATTTATAAAAGATTTGAAATAAAGAAGAGGCTTGGCAAAGGTGCTTATGGAATAGTATGGAAAGCAGTTGATAAAAAGACTAAGGATGTGGTTGCCATTAAGAAGATCTTTGATGCTTTCCGTAATCAGACTGATGCACAAAGAACTTTCAGAGAAATCATATTCCTGCAGTCATTTCGAAACCACCCTAATATTGTTAAGTTGCATAGTATACACAGGTAAACTTTTAAATTTTGATCATTTCAAAAGTAATATTTTCATGGTTGTATAACTTGTGTAGATTGATTTACATCATAAAAGTGTTTGCCCCCATATGGGAATTAGGAATTAAATTTTGACCCTTATCTTTATCATTCAAGATTCAACCTAGTTTTCTTTTTAGCCTATTGGACCTAATTGTTTTTTGAAACCCACTAGACTTATTCTAATATAATTTTTTTAAACTATCAGCAATATAAGGAATTATGAAATAATTTTCAATAAAATGCAATTTGTTTTTCTTGCTGGGTGTGAAGTCAAGTGAACTTACCACAATTTTTTTTGGCAAAGAAATTATGTTTTATTCATTCACTTTAGCCAGTGCAAGTTCAGTGCTGACTGTGGCCTTCCCCCAAAGATTGCTATAGAGAATAGTCATGTGCCACCTGCATCAATCAGTCTACAGCAACATTGCAGATGTCATTACTGCATCTTGAGGGGTAGAACTGCACTGCAACTGCACTGCAGCTTGTGTGTACTTCACAGTTATGATGAAATGTTGTTTTGTTTTTAAACCACATATTTTTAACTATCCCCAACTAAGGGCGCCCCGTAGCGCCCTTAGTACAAGTACAAAGACAACTGCAAAGAAAAGAAGAACATGCAAATTCGACGATCTCGTCTCTGTACTATAACACTGTATTGCAATATCATCATGCCTTGTACACTAAATTCGACCTATCGCTCTACTAAGTCTATTACCAATATGTCGAATACCCGAAGGTGACTAAATATCTGATGGATGGATAAGTAAAAACCTTTTAGATTACAATCATTCATAAACTTTTCATACTTAATCTTACGAATGCTGAATGTAATCGAATCTGGAACTCACCCACAATTTTCAAGGCACATTACGATATCATTAAATCGGAAAATGAGTTCTACAGCTGTGAACTGTCGTATTCATCGCGTCCACAGGGCACTCAACAACCGCGACATCTACCTCGGTTTCGAGTACATGGAAACGGATTTGTACAACGTTATCAAACGCGATAACATCCTCAAAGACATCCACAAGCGTTACATCATGTATCAGATGCTGAAGGCAACGAAGTACATCCACTCGGGGAACGTGATACACAGGGATCAGAAACCGAGCAATGTCCTCATTAATAGCGCCTGCAGGTCAGTAGTCATGGTCACGAAGTAGATATGTACATTTCTGACTATAGCTTCAAAGGTATTTCATCTGTGGGATATTTGTCATGGTCACAAAGGAGGCACGATTCAGACTTTATACCTTCCCGATTTTATAAGTTGCATCGTGTGATGCTCTGCCTCTTGTCAAAGGTATCCAAGGATAGAGGATAAGTAGCTGCCACGCCTCTAACGTAGTATGCTGGCGATCTAGTTATATCTTCAAGTATCGATTTCACCTGTCCTGTGATACGGCCCCATGTTACTGATCCTTCATCTTGTAATATATTTACGGAAAAAAAGCTCTTAATACCGGGATACCGTGTTAGCTATTCGGACTTCGATACTTAGCCCGGTTTAGTCTTGCTTAGTAAGGCGCGGCATTAGGGGTCACAAGGGAAATTCGCGTAACGAAATTGTGGAATGTCAAAAATCCTTCCCAGGGTTTGCTAAGTTCTGCAATGAACTATTAAAAGATAAAAAGGAGTCATATTAATTGACAAATAATGATTATGACTCCATTTGAAGTCCATAATGGCAGGGATCTCTTAAACAGGGTGAAGCTTGCAGACTTTGGGCTCGCGCGGTCGGTTTCCAGCGTATATTCGGGTGGGGAGGAGGGGGCGGATCCGTGTCTCACGGACTACGTCGCTACGCGGTGGTATCGAGCTCCGGAGATACTGATTGCCAGTAAAAAGTGAGTAAATAAAAAGGCCCATTCACATCCTCGTCCATTACTGGCACTGTACTTTATTCTGGATTATAAACTGGGTGGGGGACTATTACTAACTACTAAACAAAAATTTATGACGTGGTAAAAATAAAATAAATATCTTCACGCAATTCCCTATACAGGGGTAGACAGAGGTCAAGTCTAGACAATTAAGTCCCTTTGACCCACCTTCCACCGAAGATATTTTTGGGACAACGTGACAGGTGGTGACCCCGTCGCCGCCTCTATGTCCAAGCCAACGATGAAATACGTACATAAGTTTTGAAAAACTCATTGGTACTGCCACCTGGGGATCGAACTCGGGTCTCTCGACTCGAAATTCCGACCACCCAACAACTCGGCCATCGTGACTTATGACGTGGTGATAAATAGTTTTAGTTCTCCTAACGGGAGAGGCATATGCTCTGCAGTAAACTTTCATATTATACTGGCTCTGTTAATAGTCTGAAATAGCGTAAACACATTTTGTAGTAAAAAAAAGTTCTGATGAGTAAATGACGTGAGAGGAAAATAGATATTGTGTAAGTGTTCTTTTATAATGTTTAAAGAAAAGATGAATCGATTATCGAAGAGTAATGGACTTAACAAAGCCAACTAGAGCTCTATCCACTTTTATATGGGGTACTGATTCTTATGTAACATAATACACAAAGTACTGCGTCTTGTTATGCCTCACATTTACGAAGGTCGTCACTTAGGTTGTAACTTTGATCACATAAAACACACATCCCGGCAAACATGTAAAAATCGTGTATATAATTTATTAATCAAAAACTTGAGTACGAATCCTTCTGTATTCGCACTCAAGATTTTGATTAATTACTTAGCTTCACGCACAATCCCTGACGGGGTAGCCCGAGAGAACAGATCGTCATTTGTCACCTCATCCTTACATACCTCTTTCGCTTCTTTCCAATTCATAATTTTCTTCATACACACATCTAGCAAATCGGATTAATTTTGACTCTCCCCTAAACTTTTGATTAATACACACGATTTATACATTTGTCGGGATGTGTGGCTTTTGTGAGCAAAGTTACTGCAATCTTTCTGCAGCTACACGAAGGGCATCGACATGTGGTCGCTGGGCTGCATCCTGGGCGAGATGCTGACGGGGAGCCCGCTGTTCCCGGGTACCTCCACAGTCAATCAGATCGAGAGGATAATGGGCGCTTTACCCAGACCGTCTGCGGAAGGTACCGGATTTATCTATAATAATAATATTAATATACTTTATTGTACATCAAAGAGGGAACATATTGGAAAACAAACGCGACTTTATTGCTACATAGAACATTCCAGGCGACCTCAGGAAATTACCAAAAAAATATTAACGAGTAGGATGTATACGAAAAACAACAAAAAGATAAATAGAAAAAAGAAATAAGTAAAGCAAACCTTCTATGAATGATCGTATGAATGAGAATTTCAATGTTTAGTCCACTTTTTGGAATATTTATAATATTTCATTGGATATATTTTAAAAATATATTTGCAGTATCCTATGTTATCGATATGTTAGTGATTTATTAGTGATAATGATTTATTTTAAATGAGATTTAAAATGGTTTGACAATGTAAGGTACTCCTGTAGTGTAGCAAAAGAACATGCGGAGGGATAAATTTTATGGAGAAATATTTAAAAGGAAGCCTTTGCTTATCTTAGAGAAAGTTCGTGTATACCCAAAATTGGTTTTGTTTGAATTCCCTAATCTGAGGATCTAACTGTAAAGTTTAAAAAATAATTTGTATTAGGTATTAAAATTGCTTAGCCGATTTGTTTAAATTTGATTTCATTTAATTCGATTTAATGTAATTTAATGTGATTTAATTTAATTCAATTCAATTTAATTTACATAAAGGCCTGTTAGTCACCTGCAGGACATAGGCCTCACCCATGGGCAGGATTTGCCATTATCGCCACGCTTGGCAGCCGGATTGTACATCGCAGTACCACACCACTCGCAGATGCTGCTGCCCATGTTCGGTCTGTTTATTTGGTCTGATATTTTTAGAGATGGTTATCCCGCCGTCTATCGGTTGCCATTACGATATTCAATGGTGGCTTTATTGCCACACCGTTACCGCACGGTCCGTTTAATTTAATTTAAATTGCATGCTAAGCAATTTAAATTAAATTAAACGGCCTAACGGTTAAATTAAATTCCGTGTCAAGCAAACAGAATAATTGTATCGGTGGGAGAACGCAGCTAGTTATATTGTAAAACACATGAAGGGGTTACGTGTAAAACATTGCAGACATCACATCGGTGTGCAGCGGTTACGGATCGGCGTTGATTCGCGAGCAAGCGAATTCGAATTCGGGAGCGGCGTCTCTCGCGTCCATGCTGTCGTGCGCCCCGCGGGACGCCGCTGACCTGGTCAAGTGCCTGCTCATGTTCAATCCGGCCAAGCGGCTGAGCGCCGAGAAGGCATTGGACCATGAATACGTTGCCACGTTAGTTGTTCATTGGATTGATGTCCTTACGGGCGATTTCATCACCAACCACCTTCGTGGGCGAGTGGCGTAGATATCGGTTTCCATGTTGTCGCCAGCTCTGTGGAACCGGGTTCGAGTCCCGGTAGGGTCAATGATACTCATAGATGGAGAAAAAAATCTTCCAACTGTTACAACAAACACAGATACTCCTCATTACTTTGCAAATTCAATGTAAGGTTTATGCGTTTAAAATGAGAGCTTTCTTTGTAACTCATTCAGTATCAGACAAACAAAACACTCGACATGGACCCAACCGAAAACTATTGACATGTGTTTTTGCACAAATAATCGAAGCCACGCCCATTGCTGAAAATAGGCTTTAGCACTCTTCAAAGATTGCCGTAGAAAGGTTCTGTGCATTTACAGCATTTACGGCATATTTTTGGGGCCTATGTTACACTGCGTTGTCTTGTACGACGGTTGCCACTGTAGAAACTTCACCAACAGATGTAGGTTGTGTAGCCGAGTTCAAGTCAAGAGACCCAAGTTCGATCCCCAGGTGGCAGGCTCGTACCAATAGGTTTTAGAAAAACTTACGTACGAAGTATATCGTTGGCTTAGACATAAAGACGGTGACCGCCTCCCCACCTGTCACGTTGTCCCGAAAATATCTTCGGTGGACGAAGGAAGGGATTTGTCTAGACTAGATCTCTGTCTACCCCTGTAATTGCGTGAAGATATTTATTTATTTATTATTACCACTTCAATTTTCCTTACTTTTGTGTTGTTAATACATGAGTATAACACCAAAGTAAGTAAGGAAAGAGTCACGATAGCCGAGTGGTTGGGTGGTCGGAATTTTGAGTCGAGAGACCAACCTGTCCTGTCACCTGTCACGTTGCCCCGAAACTATGTTCAGTCTAGATTAGACCTCTGTCTACCTCTGTCTTGGGAATTGCGTGAGGATATTTATTCGATTTATTTTTATACATGAGTATCAGTAATCATTTACTATCGGAGGCACCAGGTGTTACTCCCCCATCATACAGGTCTGGTCAATACAAGCGTGTATAAAATCTTCGCTATAGATTCCACCGGGAATGCGATGAGCCAACTTTGCCCTCGGACGTCTTGCTTCCACTCAGAGATGACATGCAGATGTCGGTTGACGACTATAGGAATAAACTGTACAGCATCATGGCAAAGGGATCCCATGGAAGTAAAGGCCAAAGTAGAAAGAGCTTATCCAGGTAAGGGAATAACAACTTTATAAATTTCTAGGCGAAAACTTACTGCTTATTTATATATTTCTTCTTTTCTTGTCTTTATTTATCTCTCTTTTCTTATAACACAAAGCCAAGTTGTAAAAACGTAAAAATTGGTAGGAAGTAAAAATCGCCACGCTTGCCAAGCGGAATGGCGATCGCAGTACTGGATGCTTTCCAGTTTAGACACTGCAGCTCATTATCGGCATATCTTATGTAAAGAATAATGTTAAAATTGTTATCGCCTATAATAGATTCATACTTTATAGAGGTAAAGTAGTTTCACTTTTTAAAGTGGATAAAATAATATTCTTGAAGTAACCAATTAATATATGGCCTGGAAATACAAATGTATGGTCTGGAATTTTCCGAGGATAGTTATTAAACCAAACTTTGATACTATTTGCGACTTTTCCTGTAACCGCTTTCTGTGACTGTACTGTGGATATATAGAATTGCATAAAAGTCTAAAGTCGTGGAAGATGTAGACGATATAGACGCTGCCTATCGTCGATTCTTCTCAAAAATATTTATTTTTTCCTAGCAATAAGTTACTATTATAACGCACCATTTCCAGCAAACCCCACGGCCTTCAATCGACACCACAAAGCTTCACAAAAAGCAGCAAAAGCTTCCACGAGACATCGGAAATCACCAAAGCTTACAGACCCAAACAGCTAGGCGCGTCCGCAGACCAGAAGGTCAGACCGAAGACCATGAAGCCTCTAGAGAGACCGGTGAAAGAGTACCGTTCGGATCAGACCATTTCGAAGCCGATGCGTGCCACCAAGGTCTTCGAAAGTCGTAGTCACGATTGGGAAAGTTCCAACTGCCACGGGGACTATCTACCGTCCCGGCAGAGTTACCCAGATGGATTCCCTAGCGGAGGGAAGAAGGCGATGCAAAGTAGAAGGAACTCGACCTCCTTCTCCACCATTACCATAGGAGGGGACGCTGATTACGTGGGAAGGGTACTCAATCAAAGACACGGCGTCATAACGGCTAGTGCTTTGATGGACCTCCGTACTAGCATACGGTGAAGGTGGCTTAGGGAATCGGCGATATTATAGGTTGAATCTCAAAGTTTTTTATTATTTTGAGGGTAGAATCAGCGTTGACGCTATCGATTTTGGCGGGACGTCTTTGTTTTTTTTTTAATTAAAATTAATAGTTACGCGTGGTTAGCACAGTCCGGCTTTTCTGGATTTTTGGACCTTAAGTTTATTTTAATTATATAAAATGTTGCAAACATTATACCTAGATATTATGTACAATATCTAGGCAATTTATTTATTCCACTTGTCTTTTTTTAGTTTAATTTTTGTTATAAAAGTTTCATGATTGCAACAAGAACGCGTTTATTTTATTTTATTTTAAAATTCTTATCTGAAGAAAATCTGGTAACACTGCGTAGAATTCGATTTTAAAAGCTATTAGGGAGTAGTTGTTGAAATTGATTAATTAAGGAATTCATCGTTGCTTTCATAAAATAAGAAGAATATTTATCACTATGTATGTATTATCTATGGTCGCCATTTTAATTATTAACATAATTTTTTTACGTGTGGTCAATGTTGCTTTTGTTTTCTGTAACTTAACACTACATAGGATTTTTTTTGAGGTCAAATTTCTTATAGGTCAATGTAACGCACAATTCTAGTTTAACGTTTAAAATCGAAATTTCTCGCGAAAAGACTAAAAGTAAGTTGGCCAGAGAAAGAAAGGATCAATGTTATAATTTTATTTATTGTATGGGAGAGATCCAGCAGTGGACTTTTATAGGCCGTTGTGTATGCATGTATGCTATATACATTATTGGGTTCGTTTTTATTAATATATTAAATAGTAGATTAAAACGCTAAGTAGTTTTACTTTTGTCGCGTGCCAAGATGCTCGCTTTTTCTTATTGTTAGAAACGTTTTTGTTTAAAATTAAAGGCACATACAAAATCTAAAGTAGAAAAATTTGTTTCAAGCATTATTATTTGTTAGTTCTTATAGAGTACATGTAGTAAATATTGTTGTAGTTTATTAATTCTTTCTGTGTTTGTATCTAGTCATTGATAATAACTAAATCCGTCCGAAAATCATTAAAAATATTTAGAAGTAGCATGCGAATATTAGACGTTTAGTGAATAGTTAAAATTTATACCGTGTTTATTAAATATGATTTAATATAATAAAATTAGATGTCTAAATGAAATTTCTAGATTTAGTTTAGGAGATATGCTCAACCATAATTTTTTCCAATATTTTTTCCAGGCATAATAATGCCTTAAAAATATGGGCGAATTTTTAGAAAAACTTGACGTGGCCGATTTGTACCAAAATTGCTTAGGTGATTAAATAAATAAGACTCCATTATATTTAAAAATAACGGCTGAAATTTATTATAAAACAGATTTTTCGATTTTTACCACAAAAATAAAACTCGCTGAATCCATTGAATGATTGATTGATGTGTACCAATAAGCATATGTTTTGCTTAAACCTAAACTTTAATTGCCATAAAGAAGTGCCCAAATTTATGACTCATTTAAATGTTTAATTTTTCTACATAAAATAAATCCATTTTTTTAAACAAATATGTTTTTATCAAATATTATTATACTCCTTAATAATTCCTAACGTAACTGCCATGTTTTATAGACCAAAAAATAGTGTAATTGAAATAGAAAATAAAATACAATTAATCGGAGCAGAGACTATAGTCTAATTTTTTAATTTGATAGTCATTCTTGTTGCATATGGCAACAAGAACCACGAGATATTTTTTAGTACTTGTATGGCTAGGAAATATCATTTGAGTTCTTGCGACCGATTGTTGGTTGTCTGTCTATCCCTACGTGCATTTTAAAGAAGTTGTTATTCAAATACAACTTGTATTTATATTTAACAACAATGCAATTATTACAAACCTGAACGAGAGTATCAAGAATGCAGTTACCGTTCCACTTCCACCCAGAATTATTAAATTAAACCTCTGCGTGTGAAAATAACCAGCCCCCTAGTCTGGTAGTAACGAGTCGTAAATACAATCACATCAAGAATCTGAAACAGGACAGCTCACGAAGACCAAGTGCCTGCGGCCAATGGAACAATAGTAAATATACTTGAAAACGCCTTTTTTTGCCTTTGCTGGCATAATGATGCTATAACGCCATTAGGAAGTTCGCTTATAGAGATATCTAATTCAGTTTCCTCTAGTACCTCGATAATTGTTCTTCCTCGAGTTGTTCTTGGTAAGTAAATATCTGTGTCAGGTGACAGGGTAATGTCGAGTTCTTTCTGTACTTTGTGAACTATCCATAGGCTCAAGAACCGAGGAAACAAAAATAGAGATAATAAACAATCTCGGAGGAGACTTTCGCTTATCATTAGTTTGTTAAATAATGTTATGTTAGAGTGCGCTAGTGCTTTATACACTCGCAAAACGCTAACCTGTACTTTGTACCTGTAACTATTTACGGAATCTATGAAAGGAACTGAAGTTAAAGGACCATAAATTGCTCAATAGGTTTTTCTAAAAAAACGTGACAAAGTTTTTAGTGTAGACTGTAAAAATTGTGTATAGAATTAGAAATGATGTCGTATACACACGTTGCCACCGTATAACATATTAAAGGTTTGTAATGTTTTCAATTTGTTTGAACACTTTTGTAAAATGTACTTTACATTGCAAATAAAAGGTCATAATAGATTTGTTTTTGTTTTATTTTTTAATGTATGAGGTGACGAAGGGATAACCTTGAAAGTAACAACGCATGATAGATGGCGGGATAATTATTACGAAACTACATGGCAGCAGCTTTTTAGGCGTCAGCTGTCTGGTACTACATTGGCTAACCCGTTTACCTAACGTGGCGATTATGCCATCATATTTATGATACAAGGGTATATTGAACACTTAAGAGACTGACATTCGCTTTTATAATATTATTTTACAATTAATCGAGCTCATTTAAAAAAACAGGGTAGACAGAGGTCTAGACAATTAAGCCATTTCGACCCACCTTCCATCGAAGACATTTTTTGGGACAACGTGACAAGTGGTGAGCCGGTCGCAGGCTTTATGCCAATGCCGGCGATATAAATTGTACATAAGTTTTATAAGAAACTCGTTGGTACGAGCCTATTACCTGGGGATCGAACTCTCTCGAAGGGTCTCTGGACTCTAATTGCGATCATCCGATCACGAGGCTATCATGATCTTCTAGAAGAGAGATTTTCTTAAAGGCTAAAAAAAAATACTATTTTATTAAAGGTTCGACGACATCCGTGAAGCAGTGGCGTAAACACCGGTTTTCAAGGAGTCGCCATCACGTGGTCCCGGGTCCGATCCCCGGTCAGGTCGCCAAGTGCTTTTACAAGACAAACGGCGAATCTACACATTGAACACATATAACTAATATGTATACTAACCTATACACATGTTCGCCTAATTTACCGTGAAACACTAATTACATTCGGGATACATTCGGGGATACACCCCGTAACGGCCTCCAATCTCCCCTTTGGTACCCCAAGCATCGCTTCCTACTACCGGGTGTAATCTGTTTGGTCTCGAAGCGCAAGCTCCACTTTTACAGATATAGAGAGAGGGGGATCTAATCCAACCCAAACCTAATCATCACTGTCCTCTAATCTATCCCAAACCTACCCATAGACAGGCCAAGCACCTTGGCCTGTCTATGGGTAGGTTTCTAATTCCACCAGGTTTCTAATCTTGGGTTTAGAAACCGAGGTGCTCAGCCTGGCCTAGTCACCACCGTGGTCAAACGGCCCGAGCGACTCTGATATTAGTATACAACATTAGTTTACATAGCTGATGTTAGTATTATACATGGTTGCACTGACAACTCTAATTAATAACATATGTACAAGGAATCACTTTAAAACTGACTCACCGACACAGCCTCTCCACTACTCTGTTCGATTCGACGCCAGTAACACAAAATAGCCACTGTAGTGTTGTCTCGTCTTATAGCACTCTCTACGTCTACCCTCCATGCCTATTCCCATTACTAATATTAAAATATGCAACTACCCTCTACAATGTAATGAAAAAACCGACGTCAAAAACTAAAAATTATAAAATAACTTAATAACTATAGAATTTAAAACACCTCTTATGTAAATCTGATACCTTTAATTTTAATTCAAATACTATTATTGTATGTGATACCTATTCATAGGTTTGAAGTCCGGCCGTGTAGCCATCGAGTCTGCTGAGCAGAGGCCTCATAGACTCTGTCTTATTTATAATCGATTACCCAACAAGTCAGCTCAGGACGAGATTTTATGCAATCGTATTGGTTTTAATATTTCGCAGTTTCTCTACTCCGCAGGCTCGCTCCGCTTCAATGACATCCAAATGATCAACCAAAACGAAAACTTATAAAAAGCTGCACATAAACTAAAATTACTGTGTCCTCGTAAACCACGTGTTCATAAATAAATAAAAAAATATTCATAAGATGAAAACTACTAGGTCAAACTATCTCAAATTTTTATGGGACCAAATGCCAACTATTTCGCATCAAAGTAAATGAGAATCAAACTGAATAATAAATCTCGGCATAATCGGTGTACAAAAAAAAATATGCCAATCGAATTGAAAACTTCCTCCTTTTCGAAGTCGGTTAATAAAATGATAATTTGCTTTGCATTCAAAATTTTTTTGGGTATGGGTGTTTATGGTGCCTTCATTGTTTCAGATTCCATAATACAACTGCTTTTGCTACTTACTTTCAGATTAGAACAATGTGTGTGATGATGTCCCTATATAGGCATTTGTTTATAATTTATAAAAATATGAATGAAATTTTCATCCAAATCTATTTAGCTGTTAAGGAGTTATAGTATAATAAACACCCAAACATAAAATATAAACCTAAACCTAATAATGTAAACATTATTAGGTTTATATTGCGGCCGAGTCGACTTAATTTTTACGTGCGCTACGTATTGTAAACGTAGAGAAGGTCGGTACTCAAACCAGTCGTAGGCAGAGAAGGCTAATTTTAGAAACTGCGCTTAACTTTAGCTATAGTTTTTATGATATACAAAATGAAGATATTTGAACAAACAGAATATAGTTACTACGAACTCCCAAAATTCCTCTAGAAATGAAAAACATTGACACATGTCGATTACTCTTTGAAATATATCAATTTGCTATCAATCGACCTGTCAACTTTTTACACTGTTATTTTGTACAAAAAGAAGAAAACAATAAAATGACAATAAAAATGGTATTATTATATGTACAACTAACAGTTCTGTATATTTGTATGATTACAAACTATGTTGACTCAAAGAGCTTGGTCCCTCTGCTATCAATCGATCCAAAAACTAGAACAACAGCAAATCAAACTATTAACAGTACCCGAAGAGTAAGTTTATTTAAACCTTTGAATCAAATCCAAATGGTTTTAAAAACAAAAGTTATTCTTTATGATTCTTTACTATTTAGGGCCAGGGGCCAGAATTTAGGATTCAGGCCCGAAATAGTAAAGAATACTCCTTGTACCTTGCTTTTAACGCAAAGTTCAATCCCCGGTACCACTAAAATTGGTCAAAAGCAATTTTAAGGGCTCAAGAGTTTAATCCCCATGTGGAGGGCTCGTAGACATCTTTTCATAATATCACAAAGAACACTTTTTCAAAGGAATTTCCACAAATTTACTTCACTTATGCCGTGGTAAAAGTTGATAGAAAACTTGTTTGCATATAATTTCAACTAAAGTTGTATCGTCACCCTTGACAGTAAAGATAGAACGGTCTTAAATTAAATAAAAAAAATATCTTCACGCTATTCCCAATACAGCGGTAGACAGAGGTCTAGTCTGGACAATTAAGTCCCTTCGACCGACCTTCCACCGAAGATATTTTTGGGACAACGTGACAGGTGGTGAGCCCGTCGCCGTCTTTATGTCCAAGCCAACGATATGAATCGTATAGGTTTTTGAAAAACCCATTGGTACGAGCTTGCCACGAGGGGATCGATCTCGGGTCTCTCGACTCGAAATTCCGACCACCCTTCCACTCGGCTATCGTGACTTTTTTATTTTGTTATGTATTGCAAGGCACTTTTCATTACGCCCTGCCTTTTGACTAGCGCAGGCACCGTTGAATTTGTTCCCGGCAGCGACACGCCTGTAGATATTTAATATCTATCCCGCGCGAGTTACTTGTTAGCGTCTTTTATTCCTTAAGCCCGTCAGTGGTCCACTGTAGAACATAAGTTTCTTCCATTAAGAAGTTTTTTCAAAGTATTAGTGCAGGAAAACTAAATTGAAAACGGGTAGGCGATAGTACCACAGAGTTTAGAATGAGGAAGAGTAAACGGTATCGCTGTCCGGAGCAGCACCATGGCCTCGCAGAAGTGTCTTGAGGCATTTAGTTTCATAAGTCAGGGAGTGGCCCACGTCCTTAACTCCTCATACTTGTAAACGCAGTTTTAGAAAGACCATCTTCATACATAACCGTTATAATTGGTTGGGCATACTGTGTCACGTACGCCGAACCAAACTGCGCTTGTAAGACACCTTACATCATAGAAACCGCTGCCGATCTCAGTATGCCTGCTAGTATTTTGGTCACATATTTTTTAGACAATAATTCCATTATAAGTAGTTTAAGACATTTGTTAGGTGGATAAAAACATAGGAAAAATGAAGTAATGACCTGTTCATTTTGGCAAGAAGTTGTTGAACGCAAGTTTTTCGGATGCTCGATTTCATAGATCAAAGATATACCTATGATTTTATAGATAACGCTTGGTAAATCAATTCCTTCGGATTCTATTTATGTAGAATGAAGAAAGATATAAATATTCATTTCGGTACATAAAACAACACATTCAATTAAAAACAAAGAAATTACTTAAGACTTAACAAATATGACGCTGCATTGCGACACGAAAAAGGCACGCACTCAGCATATGGCGTGGAAAACCACAGCCGTTGATTTTTAGTGTGGCCTATTCCATTATTCCCGAGTAGTTAGGTCTAGCAGGAGTTAGTTAAAAAACAATATTTATTAAAATATTAATATATATTACATAAATTTATTAAGCAATTTATTTACTACTGCTACGGTGTGTACTTGTAAATAATGATTGTTCTTTTTTAGAGTAAAATAATTTAAAATATATTTATTTTCTGACGATATTATACAATTACATAATCCGTCTTTAAATACTGCTGATATTAAATAACATTACTCACATTCCTGTTAACCACTCTAAATAAGCAATGCTTGTATTTGGAATGGTTTCCGACAATATCCGCTATTGGCGGATTAAATCTTGAGATGTATCGCAGTCCATACCCCATTACCATAAATCATTAGGTTATTGACGTTTACAAATGTTTATAATGAAGTTAGGAATTATTTAATTCCAGTACTTACCGTTCATAATGCTGATAGACCGAGACAAAGACACGAGTGAATATTGGCGGGAGACCGAGATTTTGTCTCTGGTCCAAAACGACGAAGCCGGCATAGACTATGAAAAATGTGAACAAAACGCTCCAGAAGTTACGCTCCTGCGTTTACCAAGCCGAAGGACTGTTAGACCTATTTGTCGAACGACGAATGGTTAGTTATCAGTATTTTTGTGGTCAAATGTGTAAACATTATGGTATTGCCGTACCGTGATATCGACGTCAGAATAGAGGTTACTTCTCTCTCTCCCAGATGATGGGATAGCTAGATCTTGATCTAAGCAGATACAGGTGGTAACATCCAAAGTACGAGGCGTCGGTGAGCCTATCAACTAGCCAAAGGTTACATTTATAGACAATTCTAGGCAATCGAAAGTCCTATATCTTGCATACACAGTATACTTGTCTGTTAAGTACTGCAACTGCAAATTACTTAGTTATACAACTTTCTTTTATTATGGTCATTACGATGCTTTTGTAATAAAATAAGTAATAATAATCTAAATAATAATATAAAACTAGTACAATCAATAAGCGCTCTCAACCTAATACCAAAGAGTAGGCAGAATTTGTTAGTACCATTGACTAAAATAGTACGTAAATTAAAACAACTGCTTCTGGTACTCATAACCACAGGGCTCGAAATCGAGTATTAATTTGGAGGTACTAATTTTAGGAAATATATAATTATTTACTGTACAAGGAACTGATGTAAAGTGCACAGCAGAATATGTTCTGCAGTTTCTCCTGCAAGTACAATTTGCCGAAATTGCCACTCGGTACCCGGATTACACAGTTCTAGACTAGAAATCTCGCACCTTATAGATTCCGGTGCGTTATAGTTCACATTATCTTGATTATCTTGCTTTTTGATTACACTGACTTTTCACGTAGTCGCCTCTTAAGACACGCACGGGAAAAAGCGGGTGGTACATTTTTAGTTAATATCACACGCCAAGCAGATTCAGATGATCTGACGTTTTCTTAGAGAATTTTCTAGAGAAGATTCAGCTGTGGAAGAGCATTAAAAGATAACTAAGAAGATTTATTAACTAAAATTTTCTGTTTATTTTAGACTATCAGCTTTGTCCACAATGCCCACGTTTTAATAATCAAACGGAATGTGAGTTGTTTCGAGATTCCTGCGGGTAATTTTATTTCTATAATTAATTTTAACATACTGTACTTTTTCTTTTATAATCTTCTTTTTGCATCTTTAATGTAAAACACATTCTCATCAACTTCTGAATACAAAAGGTGATGAGATCACATTAACTAGATATCGAAGGTGGTAGACTACTTCGCGCCCCGGATTGGCCTGTGTTAGTACCACACTTTTACCTATTTCTGCCGTCATGTAGCAGTGTTATGTTCTAACACCTGTTATGTTCTAGTTTGAATGGCATAGTAGAGACCTAGTGTAAATACGCTATGACGCATTTTATCTTTGTCTTCGGGGTCACAACGAAACTGTAACATTCTTTTGCAATGGTAAGGTGGTGTTATGGATTGCAGCACTTACTAAATAAATAATATTTAATTAGTACAAACAATAAGCGCTCTCAACCTAATACCAAAGAGTAGGCAGAGTTTGTTAGTACCGTTGACTAAAATAGTACGTAAATTAAAACAACTGCTTCTGGTACTCAACATAACCACAGGGCTCGAAATCGAGTATTAATTTGGAGGTACTAATTTTAGGAAATATATAATTATTTACTGTACCAGGAACTGATGTAAAGTGCACAGCAGAATATGTTCTGCAGTTTCTCCTGCAAGTACAATTTGCCTAAATTGCCACTCGGTACCCGGATTACACAGTTCTAGACTAGATATCTCGCACCTTATAGATTCCGGTGCGTTATAGTTCACATTATCTTGATTATCTTGTTTTTTGATTACACTGACTTTTCCCGTAGTCGCCTCTTAAGACACGCACGGAAAAAAGTGGGTGGTAAATTTTTAGTTAATATCACACGCCAAGCAGATTCAGATGATCTGACGTTTTCTTAGAGAATTTTCTAGAGAAGATTCAGCTGTGGAATAGCATTAAATGATAACTAAGAAGATTTATTAACTAAAATTTTCTGTTTATTTTAGACTATCAGCTTTGTCCACAATGCCCACGTTTTAATAATCAAACGGAATGTGAGTTGTTTCGAGATTCCTGCGGGTAATTTTATTTCTATAATTAATTTTAACATACTGTACTTTTCTTTTATAATGTTCTAGTTTGAATGGCATAGTAGAGACCTAGTGTAAATACGCTATGACGCATTTTATCTTTGTCTTCGGGGTCACAACGAAACTGTAACATTCTTTTGAAATGGTTAGGTGGTGTTATGGGTTGCAGCACTTACTAAATAAATAATATTTAATTAGTAAGTTTATTAATTAATTAATACACCTTAACTTTTCGTGCTTGCTATGGTTTTTTACTGTACTTCCATAAAAATATACATATCGAAAGATATAAAGAAGGGGCTACTAAACGCTGGTCACCTTTGGTGGGCGAAAAGTTGGTTCACAGGATTAAGTATAAAGTGGCAACAAGATTACCTTGCAGGATGTCACGTGGAAAGAGGAATGTTGCGCAGCACTTTTACCAGCAGATAGCTATAACGCTATCTGCTGGTAAAAGTGTAATTTAAATGGCTATAACCAGACTCGGCTTTTACAAGGCTTACAAAATATATGAGATGGCATATTCTTACTTCGTTACTGTATAGTAAACGGCCGTTTACATTATAAGAGCCTGTTCATAGAAGTTTCTACGTATAAAATGTACTAATTTATGTAGAGAGAGGCGCGTCCACCCAAACGAGTACCGGACGTACTGCGACCGGAAGTATGGCAAATGGCGTACCATGTTCCTGCCCGCAGACTCCTCTCAGTGCCGATGCTGCGACGAGTGCATATTCTATAGAGGTACTGGCCGACCCGGTATACGTTGTTTTGCTATATAAATTATTAATATGACTATATAAATAGTGGATGACGATAGAACGGTGAATATTTGGGCTGTATTTGAATATGCAAAAACATACATAAGGATCGGTCAAGGTGTTTCGAAGGAGTGTATCCCCTAACACTGACATGAGAATTTTGTACATAAGATTTGGGTGGTTTACTTAACTTTCAGCAAGTTTATTTTATTATTTAATTATAAGTTTTAAATTTAGCAGCTAGTTTTTTACGCAGTTACGCATTTCCCAATCCTGGAGTAGTCAGAGCTCTAGACAATTTATTCTTTACGATTCGCCTTTCTCCGTGGCCTTATTTGGGACAGTGGCAGGTGGTGAAGCCTATCGCCGTATTAGTGTTCAAGCCAACGGTACAATCTATTTACATAAATGTATACATATATTTGTATACACATGCTCACAAATAATTGTATAAATATATAACGGTCCATGCCTCGAGTACAAACATTCATATTCACACTATTAGGACTCGAACCCGCAACCCTTAGTTCGACTGTAGGACTACCAACTATGCTATGGGGTCGTCAAGATAAAAAAAGTAAAAATGTACAGAGTTACATCTAAGGTTTAGGTCATAATAATTTGTAGCAAATTCTACTACAAAGTCAATTTAGTTTTGCAATAGTAAATTTCGAAAGATTGAAAAGAAAACCATTAGTATTCAAATTTTTTAAAAAATACTCATTTAATATGTTTCTTCACGATATAATTAAATCTAAATATATTTTGTATGTATGTATGTATGTATGTTGCATGTTGAAATCTTATATTTCCCTTACGTAAGAGAGCGAACCAAAAAATATAGACTCTCCTGTACGGTCAGATGAAATATGACAAAGACGCATTATCAAAGTGAAGAAAAATAAAGAAATAAGTGTAAATTATGTTTAATAATGAATAAGTAACGTTTCAGAATTAGATCAATCGTGTATGGCAGATGAGTACAATTTTGATAAAGAAGAATTTCTTCCCGTTATGACGATAGGTGAGTGTTATAATAATTAGTGATGTAATTAAATCATGGGGCAATTGTGACTTAAGTCTACATTATAACACTGTAAAAAAAATTATTGTTAAAAATTATACTGAAAATCTACATTTTGTGAATGGTTAAAAAAATTAAAAAGATGCAATTTTTATTGATTTTGAAGCATATAAGTTATGCTGAACTTTTTGCGATTAAATAAAAATGTAATCTTTTATATAATAATAAGAAGAATAATAAAAAGTCACGATAGCCGAGTTGTTGGGTGGTCGGAATTTCGAGTCTAGAGACCCGAGTTCGATCCCCAGGTGGCAGTACCAATGAGTTTTTCCAAAAACTTATGTACGAATTTCATCGTTGGCTTGGACATAAAGGCGGCGATGGGCTCACCACCTGTCACGTTGTCCCGAAAATATCTTCGGTGGAAGGTGGGTCAAAGGGACTTAATTGTCTAGACTTGACCTCTGTCTACCCCTGTATTGGGAATTGCGTGAAGATATTTTTTTTTATTTATTTTTTATAATAATAAGAAAAGATGTAAAAAAATCTTATCTTCACGCCATTCCTAACACAGGGCTAGACAGAGGTCTTTCGATCCACCTTCTACTACTACTTTTTTGGTACAGCGTGACAGATGGTGAGCTCGATTTCTTGACTCGAATTCTGATTTCCCAACCACTCACCTATGGCGAGTTTGTGAATAGTTAGTTATTAGTTAATTGTAGTTAGTTATTAGTTAAAAAAAATAATTAGTAACTGAATGACCGCCCGTCAAGTATCAACAGAATTTCAAGATAAGACGAAGTTAACCGATCAAAAAGAGATGGGCTGCTCCCGCAATATTATTCGTCGGGTAAAGGCCTCTCCCTTAAGGAGGATTTGCTATAATTGCTAAATTACTTCGCACCATTCCGCATGCAAGTATAAAAAGGTATATGTTACCTGGTTATGCGACACGTGTGTTGCGTTTTCGTTGGTGGTATATGTTGCCTGGTTTGAGTGTAGTGGTGGTGGTGCATACAGTGGAATTAGTGCACGCATCTGTGGGAGGGAGGGTGGTGCTCTTCTTCTCTTCGGACCAGGTAACATATACCTTTTTATATTTGCATGTGCAATGGTGCGAAGTAATTTTTTAATAACAACTTAACAAATCTATTATTTCAGATTTTAGGGCTGGCTGCAATCCATATTGGGGTCATCCTGAGCAAGAGGTGAAGGCTTTGCACTGCGATAAAGTCTTGCGAAGATGTAAGATATAAACAGAATTAAATCGTCGAAAAAAGTGATATAGATGTCTCGTGACGAAGACTTTTTGACATACACCTTTTTTATATTTGCATGTGCAATGGTGCGAAGTAATTTTAATAACAACTTAACAAATCTATTATTTCAGATTTTAGGGCTGGCTGCAATCCATATTGGGGTCATCCTGAGCAAGAGGTGAAGGCTTTGCACTGCGATAAAGTCTTGCGAAGATGTAAGATTTAAACAGAATTAAATCGTCGAAAAAAGTGATATAGATGTCTCGTGACGAAGACTTTTTTTTGACATACACCTTTTTTTTATAGAAAACGGAGGCTAACGAGCAGGTGGCTCACGTGATGGTAAGTGATTACCAGAGGGGGGGGGGGGCATCGGTTACCTGCACTCACCAGACGAAAAACGACCAGGGAAGTAACATGACCTCACAGAATACCGGCGTGAAGTAGAAGTCTAACAAACTTCTGCGTTTCGTGTGGTGAGTGCAGGTAACCGGAGGCCGTCACAACCCACTCCCCCAATTTTGGGGGGGCACTCTAAGGTCGGCAACGCATCTGCTATGCCTCTGGTATTGCGGGTGTTCATGGGCGGCGGTAATCACGTACCATCACGTGAGCCACCTGCTCGTTTGCCTCCCTTTTCCATAAAAAATTATGTCCTTATTTTATAAATTCAGGACTGGGCTGAGACCACCAATTTATCTATTGCTGCCATCAAGTACTTTTGTACTTTGGCTTCATAGATAAACTGAGCCAGTTACATTAGTCTAACTTTTAATGTTTCTTCTCGTGTCTCGTCTTTAAGTTCTATAACGTATCTGCATCAATGCTGAGGCGGGAGATATCTAATACCAGACCAAAAATACCCTTAAAGATCCTCTGCACCATGCAGATGGTCTATTTAGTCACTTATACACTTTTTTTTTTTTATAGAAAAGGGAGGCAAACGAGCAGGTGGCTCACGTGATGGTAAGTGATTATCAGAGGGGCATCGGTTACCTGCACTCACCAGACGAAAACGACCAGGGAAGTGCCACGACCTCACAGAATACCGGCGTGAAGTAGAAGTCTAACAAACTTCTGCGTTTCGTCTGGTGAGTGCAGGTAACCGGAGGCCGTCACAACCCACTCCCCCAATTCTGGGGGGGCACTCTAAGGTCGGCAACGCATCCTCTATGCCTCTGGTATTGCGGGTGTTCATGGGCGGCGGTAATCACGTACCATCACGTGAGCCACCTGCTCGTTTGCCTCCCCTTTCCATAAAAAATTATGTCCTTATTTTATAAATTCAGCACTGGGCTAAGACCACCAATTTATCTATTGCTGCCATCAGGTACTTTTGTACTTTGGCTTCATAGATAAACTGAGCCAGTTTACACTAGTCTAACTTTTAATTTTCTTCTCGTGTCTCGTCTTTAAGTTCTATAACGTATCTGCATCAATGCTGAGGTGGGAGATATCTAATACCAGACCAAAAATACCCTTGAAGATCCTCTGCACTATGCAGATGGTCTATTTAGTCACATACACTTTTTTTTTTCTTAATTTTTTATACTTATACTCTTACCCGACCCGAGAATACGATTACTGCAATTCCTTCTTTTAATAGAGAGACCATAGGCTTACTAGAGAGAATATAGTTCTGTCTTGGATTTTTGTGTGGCCAGTCTCATTGGAGACATGGGTTACATTGCAAAAATGACTTTGAATGTTGTTAAAATAAAAATTCTTGAAATTTTTCCTTTAGACTAGACTAGGCTCTAGAATAGAAGTGAAGAGAGACTCTAGAGTAGAAGTGACGTGTGGTGTCGGAAGAGCCCAAGAGTGTCCTGCGGTAGACTTTCACAGGTTATTATGTATATTATTTTTATAATAATAATTTCAGGCGTCGCAATTTCCGCTACGAACCTCCATCAGTGGATGAGTGCCCGGTCTCCTGCCGTGGCTACGAGTGCCAGGGTCTGGTCCAGGAGGATCAGTGCACGCCCGGCGCGTTCCTACCCGACAAGAACTACTGTAATTGCTGCGGAAAGTGCAGTTCTTACTTTCGTAAGCTGCAATTTTTATTAATTTACTGTCTGGTTTTGCAGACTCCTCCTGCCTAC
Organism: Sericinus montela; assembly: GCA_029286605.1. Classification (NCBI taxonomy): domain Eukaryota; kingdom Metazoa; phylum Arthropoda; class Insecta; order Lepidoptera; family Papilionidae; genus Sericinus; species Sericinus montela. The sequence continues at coordinate 6,414,320 of JAGSMR010000024.1, forward strand.
AAGCCGTTTATGGCAGTTACTGCTTCTTTTTTACTTTTTTGGTTGATATCAGCGAAATATCATTGTCTACGGTTTCGAAAGGAATAAAAAGATAGCACAAGTAAAAGAAAGAAAAAGTTAGTGGTAAAATTAAATACAGTAAATAAATATGCGTGTTCAGATCACGTCAGGGTCACCAGTTGTGGTTAGTTAGCGTGAGGATATATGTATATATTATCCGTTGCCGGAATAAGGCACACTAAACGGTTTTAACAGTTATATTATCACGAACACAAAAGAATAGAAGGCGAAAAGAAAAATGAGTAGTAGCACAAACAAGATTAGATAATAGGTAGGAAGTAAGCAAGATTACAGTTCTATAACACAATTGAACTTTAAACGTATAATATAAATACGTAAGCTAAAACGTAACTGGCGGCGCGAGCGCAAGCGGCACAGGTTTCTCGTCAGACTGGTAGATCGCGACTAGGCCGGTCGATGCAACTGGCCGCGGTCAACGTTCGGTGGGTTAGTCACCGAACCTGTTCTATTAAATGCTACAGCTAGCAGGCGCCGAGTTATGTGTTATACGATAAATATAATTGAAATAGAATGATAAGAATTTATTATACAGTGTATGCTACAGTAGTTATAGCTTATAGATTTGTAACATAATAATAGATATGTAATAATATAAAATATATAAGTGGTAATATCATATACAGTAAATAAATATGCGTGTTCAGATCACGTCAGGGTCACCAGTTGTGGTTAGTTAGCGTGAGGATATATGTATATATTATCCGTTGCCGGAATAAGGCACACTAAACGGTTTTAACAGTTATATTATCACGAACACAAAAGAATAGAAGGCGAAAAGAAAAATGAGTAGTAGCACAAGATTAGATAATAGGTAGGAAGTAAGCAAGATAACAGTTCTACAACACAATTGAACTTTAAACGTATAATATAAATACGTGAGCTAAAACGTAACGGGCGGCGCGAGCGCAAGCGGCACAGGTTTCTCGTCAGACGGGTAGATCGCGACTAGGCCGGTCGATGCAACTGGCCGCGGTCAACGTTCGGTGGGTTAGTAACCGAACCTGTTCTATTAAATGCTGCAGCTAGCAGGCGCCGAGTTATGTGTTATACCAGACCAAAAATACCCTTAAAGATCCTCTGCACCATGCAGATGGTCTATTTAGTCACTCATATACTTTTTTTTCTTAATTTTTTATACTTATACTCTTACCCGACCCGAGAATACGATTACTGCAATTCCTTCTTTTAATAGAGAGACCATAGGCTTACTAGAGAGAATATAGTTCTGTCTTGGATTTTTGTGTGGCCAGTCTCATTGGAGACATGGGTTACATTGCAAAAATGACTTTGAATGTTGTTAAAATAAAAATTCTTGAAATTTTTCCTTTAGACTAGACTAGGCTCTAGAATAGAAGTGAAGAGAGACTCTAGAGTAGAAGTGACGTGTGGTGTCGGAAGAGCCCAAGAGTGTCCTGCGGTAGACTTTCACAGGTTATTATGTATATTATTTTTATAATAATAATTTCAGGCGTCGCAATTTCCGCTACGAACCTCCATCAGTGGATGAGTGCCCGGTCTCCTGCCGTGGCTACGAGTGCCAGGGTCTGGTCCAGGAGGATCAGTGCACGCCCGGCGCGTTCCTACCCGACAAGAACTACTGTAATTGCTGCGGAAAGTGCAGTTCTTACTTTCGTAAGCTGCAATTTTTTATTAATTTACTGTCTGGTTTTGCAGACTCCTCCTGCCTACAAGCCGTTTATGGCAGTTACTGCTTCTTTTTTTTACTTTTTTGGTTGATATCAGCGAAATATCATTGTCTACGGTTTCGAAAGGAATAAAAAGATAGCACAAGTAAAAGAAAGAAAAAAGAAAGAAAGAAAAAGTTAGTGGTAAAATTAAATACAGTAAATAAATAATATGCTTTTGCAGGTGTTCCAGTTTCGATTCCCATGCTGCCAAATGATACACTCCATATGTAAGCTTCTGTTAAATTTATTTTTAGTGATCATAAAAAAATTATGTCCTTATTTTATAAATTCAGGACTGGGCTGAGACCACCAATTTATCTATTGCTGCCATCAAGTACTTTTGTACTTTGGCTTCATAGATAAACTGAGCCAGTTTACATTAGTCTAACTTTTAATGTTTCTTCTCGTGTCTCGTCTTTAAGTTCTATAACGTATCTGCATCAATGCTGAGGCGGGAGATATCTAATACCAGACCAAAAATACCCTTAAAAATCCTCTGCACCATGCAGATGGTCTATTTAGTCACTCATATACTTTTTTTTCTTAATTTTTTTTTACTTATACTCTTACCCGACCCGAGAATACGATTACTGCAATTCCTTCTTTTAATAGAGAGACCATAGGTTTACTAGAGAGAATATAGTTCTGTCTTGGATTTTTGTGTGGCCAGTCTCATTGGAGACTTGCCACAAAGAGAGGGTTGCAATGCAAAAATGACTTTGAATGTTGTTAAAATAAAAATTCTTGAATTTTTCCTTTAGACTAGACTAGACTCTAGAATAGAAGTGAAGAGAGACTCTAGAGTAGAAGTGACGTGTGGTGTCGGAAGAGCCCATTTATTCCCGTTTCTTCCGGGTGTCGTATGAAGAGTGTCCTGCGGTAGACTTTCACAGGTTATTATGTATATTATTTTTATATTCATAATTTCAGGCGTCGCAATTTCCGCTACGAACCTCCATCAGTGGATGAGTGCCCGGTCTCCTGCCGTGGCTACGAGTGCCAGGGTCTGGTCCAGGAGGATCAGTGCACGCCCGGCGCGTTCCTACCCGACAAGAACTACTGTAATTGCTGCGGAAAGTGCAGTTCTTACTTTCGTAAGCTGCAATTTTTATTAATTTACTGTCTGGTGGTCTTTTGTTGACTCCTCCTGCCTTCAAGCCGTTTATGGCATTTACTGCTTCTTTTTTACTTTTTTGGTTGACATCAGCGAAATATCATTGTCAACGGTTTCGAAAGGAATAAAAAGATAGCACAAGTAAAAAGAAAGAAAAAAAGAAAAAAAGAAAGAAAAAAGTTAGAGGTAAAATTAAATACAGTAAAAAAATATGCGTGTTCAGATCACGTCGGGGTCACCAGTTGTGGTTAGTTATCGTGAGGATATATGTATATATTATCCGTTGCCGGAATAAGGCACACTAAACGGTTTTAACAGTTATATTATCACGAACACAAAAGAATAGAAGGCGAAAAGAAAAATGAGTAGTAGCACAAGATTAGATAATAGGTAGGAAGTAAGCAAGATTACAGTTCTACAACACAATTAAACTTTAAACGTATAATATAAATACGTAAGCTAAAACGTAACTGGCAGCGCGAGCGCAAGCGGCACAGGTTTCTCGTCAGAGAGGTAGATCGCGACTAGGCCGGTCGATGCAACTGGCCGCGGTCAACGTTCGGTGGGTTAGTAACCGAACCTGTTCTATTAAATGCTGCAGCTAGCAGGCGCCGAGTTATGTGTTATACGATAAATATAATTGAAATAGAATGATAAGAATTTATTATACAGTGTATGCTACGAGTAGTTATAGCTTATAGATTTGTAACATAATAATAGATATGTAATAATATAAAATATATAAGTGGTAATATCATATACAGTAAATCAATTAATAAGTATGTAATATATATATGATTACATATGTAGGCCGCCACAAGTTTATTCTCCAAAATGACGCCATCACTGATAACATTTTTTCATGGGGCTGATTTTCAGTGTGTCCAACCAGTGACTTACCGAAATCAGTGCTATATGTATACTCATTTTATTATCTTTTAAACCAAATTATGATGAAAGACTTATGCACAACAAGGGAAATAGACAGTAACTATCTTAAATGAGAGGGAGAGAGTAGCGTTCAACGTCGAATGCCACTTCGACACAGCACGTCCCGTTTATGTTGCTTTCAGATGCCCTTAGAAGGGCTATACGAACATTACAAAAGGGGAAATTATTAAAATACTATACAGTGCTATATAATAAAGTGACCAGATAATTTGTAAAAAGAAAAAAGAAAAAAGAAAGAAAAAGTTAGTGGTAAAATTAAATACAGTAAATAAATATGCGTGTTCAGATCACGTCGGGGTCACCAGTTGTGGTTAGTTATCGTGAGGATATATGTATATATTATCCGTTGCCGGAATAAGGCACACTAAACGGTTTTAACAGTTATATTATCACGAACACAAAAGAATAGAAGGCGAAAAGAAAAATGAGTAGTAGCACAAGATTAGATAATAGGTAGGAAGTAAGCAAGATTACAGTTCTACAACACAATTAAACTTTAAACGTATAATATAAATACGTAAGCTAAAACGTAACTGGCAGCGCGAGCGCAAGCGGCACAGGTTTCTCGTCAGAGAGGTAGATCGCGACTAGGCCGGTCGATGCAACTGGCCGCGGTCAACGTTCGGTGGGTTAGTAACCGAACCTGTTCTATTAAATGCTGCAGCTAGCAGGCGCCGAGTTATGTGTTATACGATAAATATAATTGAAATAGAATGATAAGAATTTATTATACAGTGTATGCTACGAGTAGTTATAGCTTATAGATTTGTAACATAATAATAGATATGTAATAATATAAAATATATAAGTGGTAATATCATATACAGTAAATCAATTAATAAGTATGTAATATATATATGATTACATATGTAGGCCGCCACAAGTTTATTCTCCAAAATGACGCCATCACTGATAACATTTTTTCATGGGGCTGATTTTCAGTGTGTCCAACCAGTGACTTACCGAAATCAGTGCTATATGTATACTCATTTTATTATCTTTTAAACCAAATTATGATGAAAGAATTATGCACAACAAGGGGAAATAGACAGTAACTATCTTAAATGAGAGGGAGAGAGTAGCGTTCAACGTCGAATGCCACTTCGACACAGCACGTCCCGTTTATGTTGCTTTCAGATGCCCTTAGAAGGGCTATACGAACATTACAAAAGGGGAAATTATTAAAATACTATAAAGGGCTATATACTACAAAAGTGAAATTATTAAAATACTATACAGTGCTATATAATAAAGTGACCAGATAATTTGTAAAAAGAAAAAAAATTAATTATTGAAGAATATAAAAGTATATAAGAAGACAAAAGCCGTACGTCGTATCTTGTTCATGTAATCTACGTCTCCTATTGAACGCAATTTACAATCTTGTAGAGAGAGCGGCGCATTGTAAAAACGACTTTTCATTTACTCGCGATTCTGATATGCTGGTTTCTAATATTCTAATATTATATAATAACATTATAACTTTAACAGTGGTAGAGCCACGCATCAGCTTTTGTTGTTGCATGAATAGGCCGGCTCGACCCGGGAAGTACCACGACCTCACGGAATACCGGCGTGAAGTAGAAGTCTAACAAATTTCTGCGTTTCGTCTGATGAGTGCAGGTAACCGGAGGCCCAAACACCCCCCTCCCCCAATTCTGGGGGTGGGAGGCACTCTAAGGTCGGCAACGCATCTGCTATGCCTCTGGTATTGCCGGTGTTCATGGGCGGCGGTAATCACATACCATCACGTGAGCCACCTGCTCGTTAGCCTCCCTTTTCCATAAAAAAAAAATATCACTAATACGTAGTGCGTCGCCGCCAGCTGTGGTGGCCGAAATGAGGTATCTGGTTATGCCCCCACGGTTGCAGAGGCAATGCAAAACAACTACTCTAATACTTCTGTAGCGAATCATGTGCTACAGGAAAAGGATAGCTCCAACAATGACAGTAAAGATTGTAATTTGTATTTTTATGTTTGCGCAGAACTAAACCAAAAGTGTGCGGAGTTTAAAAAGACAATATACGACGTAAATGGAAGTAAAGAAATCGAAGTAAGTTTAAATTTCCTGGTTAAATTTTTCAAATCACTCAAACAAATGCTGAAGTATTAAATTACAGTCCCCTGGTATTATTTTATTGATATTAATTTATTGATTAACAAAACACAAAAGAAACAACTCATGAATTAGCCGCATTATATTGCAGGGCGATGTTTAAATCCGATGGATAAACTGTTATATATACGTACAAGAACAGTTTCACGTGACAAACTTCTCTTTTTAGGAGTCGTCAGATTCAGTATCACAATTTTATTAATCTCTATCGCGTAATAGCAGTATAAATACAGAGGTGGATTGGATGTTACAAAGATGGTTAACATAGTGGCATCTAGTACAGAAATTAGTTTTCATACGGTTCATACGTAGTCATGATGTCCATGATCCACTGCAATTAAGAACTACTTATGGATTACTTATAGAACTAGCAATTTGTAAAAACTACGCGTCCTATTTTAATTTTGCATATACATGCTTCAATCTTAACCCCACCAATTGATTTATGTTTTAAAGTGCAGCTGTGGACAGGCTGGAACAATAATAATAATAATAGACGCTAATATATTATTAAGGCATAACAATGAAAGGAAGATTTTATAACTTTGCATGAACACGCCGCTAAGAATGGAACCCTTAATTTTTTTCAGCAACTTTTTTTTTAGCATAATGCGATATGTGTTACTGCAGATTGAGGAAGAATTCCTGGAGCCCGGTTGTGACGACGGCTTGGTGTGTCGCCAGGGCTTCTGCCAGGATATCCACACGTTGCAGGCGGCCACGAGCGTGCGCCGCAAGAGAGATGATCAAGAAGAACCGTATGGTATCGGTCATGGAATACATATGTGATCACCAGCCTCCACCTGCCTCTGCCTCTTGACTCTGATTTAGATCCCTGATTTTTATCTTCACTCTTTTTCCTCATACAGGAGTATACAGTTGTTGCACGGTGTAATTCGTTCATAAGTTTTGAAAAACCCGTTGGTACGAGCCTGCCACCTGGGGACCGAACTCGGGTCTCTCGACTCGAAATTCCGACCACCCAACCATTCGGCTATCGTGACTCGATCGGCTATCGTGACTACGATAACGATGATATCGATATCGTAGTCACGATAAGCCTGAATAAATAAATAAATATGTTGTGTGATAGGTGGTGAGCCTATCGCTGTGCCATACACGCTACAATATACTTACATATATATTTATATATCTACCTGGATGAGCTTTCATATATACAAATAAACATCCAGGACCCGAGTACAAATATTCATATATACCACACAAATGTTTTACCCTAACAACCCGCAACTTTTATCTTTGAAGGCAGGACTACCAACCAAATGTTACCTGGTCGTTGATCTCTGATTCAATTTGTAATTTGAGATTCTTTTACTTAGTCAGTTATGTTTTTTCATGAAATTGATTTAGGTAATATTTCCTTACCCTTTTTAAAAACTTCGCTTACTAGGACATTCATCATCTGACACCATAGTGTTCTAAATACGTATAACCGAACTCAGGAGTAACCTTACGAATAAACGTAATCGTAGAAATTACCAACCCTTTCCAACATTTTTTTTGCGTGTTTGGTATATTATGAAGGATTTAGTTTGCAGAACCCTGTTTGCAGTTTTTTTAACATTCATATATCTTTCTGCATCAACCTAGACGGGGGTTACTTTTTTCTTGCAACTTGCTTATCTCTGCTAAACTGATAGAAAGGCAGTTTCATGGTTTTCTTATCGTCGTCTTTCGTTATTCGTCGGGATATCTGAGTGCTCTTAAATTTCTTATCATCGAGCAATTTGAGTTGGCAGTCAAAAGTGATTATCTGTGTTAAATGATAATTATAAGACGTGCCCGTCATAGAAGCACGTCCTTATTTTAAAGTTATTTTGATAAGATAAGGGCGTGGCCCGTTACCTGTCTAGCTGTCATATTATTATATTATAAAAAAATTTTTTTCAGAGCCTTGTAAACAAGAGATGAAATACTTTAAGAAAAAATACGGTCTCAACGGTCACCTGCACTACGAAGCGCCGCAGTGTACACCGCTTTGGCTTTACGCACCCGTGCAGGTATTCCTAATTCTTATATTAAAAAGTTTCGTATAAAAAAATTAAAAAAAATTAGGATTGAAATAATATATAATATAGAAAGGAATGTGATGGAAACTATTCAGGATAGTTCAATGTTGGATGTGCCTTTTGTCATATTTGTAAAGTTAAATGCAATTGCTTCATTTCTAATTTATAAATATTAAATTAGCTGCCGGAAATAGATAACAGTATTTACCAACAGTTATTTCATGGATTTAGTGTATTCCTTTTTAATCGATTTATCAGTATCTTCCTTTACAAGGACTCCAATAAATGAACAATAAAGAAATATCTTCACGCCATTCTCAATACAGGGGCAGACAGAGGTCAGGACAATTAAATCCTTTCGACCCACCTTCCACAAGTTGGGACAACGTGACAGGTGGTAAGCCCGTCGCCGTCTTTATGATGTCCAAGCCAATGATATAAATCTGCGGAGATCGAACTGGAATCGACTCGTATTCCGATCACCTAACCACTCGGCTATCGTGATTTTTTGTGTATTCTTAAAGTTTATAACTCTGTTGTTTTTACAAAAAACAGCCGCCATAGACATATGTTTATACATCTGTGGTGCTAAAGAATCATAAAAATATACATATATTCGATAGTGATATAGACGTTTTAGTTAAGAGTGTACAAAATGGATTTAAAATTTCAATCATATAAAAGATCAAATGTCTTATCTATTTGATACGTAACGAAATAATTTAGTGCCGTCGATTTGTCTGCTACTGCGCTTTAGAAGATGGTAGCAGAATAGAAGGAATAAAGGTACCAAGAGTTGAAGTGTCAAACATGAATTGTGGTGAGTTATTATTTTTTTGTTATAATTATGCTTCGGTGATAGGCTCACCGCCTGTCACGTGGTCCCTAACAAGCTATGGGGGCAAATGCGTCGAAAGGACTTCATTATGTAGACCTTTACCTATACTCCAGTATGGGAAATTGCATGAAGATAAAATGAGTAAGTATATTGCATCAGCATTTAGGGTTACGCATTTTCTTCAAGTGGGCGTTGTAAGAGGGGACTAAAAGAATACTTTGAAAATGTCTCTAAAAATATTAGACATAAAGGACGGCGGTAGCAAGTACTTGGTGTCTGGTAGTGCGAATGCTTTCGGATACTTTCACTTTCTCCATTCCATTTCAACGTTAAGGTTCGTTTGGACTCTGGATTGCACTGCCTAAATCTTTGAGTAAACCCTTCAGCAAACGCACATTTGAAAAGAATATTAAAGCTCATTTGTTAAACATTATTTGGAAGAAATATAATAATGAATAAAAAAGTCACGATACAGTGGTTGGGTGGTCGGAGTTCAAGAGAGGAGAGAGTCAAGAGACCCGAGTTCGATCCCCAGGTGGCAGGCTCGTACCAATAGGTTTTTCAAAAACTTATGTACGAATTATATCGTTGGCTTGGACATAAAGACGGCAACGGGCTCACCACCAGTCACGTTGTCTCGAAAATATCTTTGGTGGACGGTGAGTCAAAGGGATTTTATTGTCTAGACTAGACCTCTGTCTACCCCTGTATTGGGAATTATGTGAAGATATTTACTTATTTATTTTAAGAAATATAGAATATATTCTTACGCCAGAACCGCGTGGTAAATCAGCTTCAGAGAGCTGAGGCTAGCGTCCCGAGCACTAGGTGCCTAGGTTTGTTTCATTTACTTACTTTCTTCACGTCCTGTAAAACTTCACCATAGGACATAGGCCTTTCCCATAACCATAATTTGCAGAAATCGCCACGCTCGATAAGCGGATTGCTGATAACAGCCCCAGGCGCCTTGTATCTTAGGGTAGCTCGTCAATAGGCTCCAGATTTTGTTTTTTTTTTCCTGGTTTAATTTGAGATGAATAACTCCATTGGAAGTCTACTGGGAGTAAGGATTTTGCCTATAGTCGCCTCTATAGACATACACAATATTACGAAGGTTGTGAATTTTAATTCTGATACTGCATGGGAGCAGGGCTTCTTCTTTTTCTTTACAGGCTATCAAGAATCCATTGATGACCATAGGTCTTCTCTAGACTTTACCACAAATAACGGTCACCAGCCACCTGCATCCATCGCCTCCCCGCAACTTTGTAGGGCGTCATTCCACCTTGTGGAGGTCGTCTACGTTTGCCTAAATACAGAGCAGGGCTTACCAGGAGATAACAACTATCCACAGACTGCGCTCGCGAGAAGTGCCGTACGGGTTCCGACGTGGAGTGCGATGGATACGGCAATTACAAGGAGGCAGTGTTCATGCCGCACGTCGACGAGTGGCCGCAGCAGGAAGAGAGTGAAGAGGAAGAAGGTAATTATCGCGATCATTCATTCATTCATTCATAAGAGCCTTTTAAGTCCACTGCGTGACGTAGCCTTTCCTATAAGGAGGATTTCACGTAAGTACTAAATAAATGAATAGACAGGGGCAACATCACATACATTGATCTAATCCCAAATTAAGCACATGTATTATTAAATCAGAAACAACGAATGTATAAAAAACATCCAGACCCGAGACAATGTAGAAAAAGTGGTTTTCTGCATTGACCCCGTCCAGGAATCGAACCCGGAACCTCAGTGCTGGCGACAACTTGAAAACCGGCGTGTACGACACTCGTCTACGGAGGTCGTCGGGGAAAAATGCCATTGGTTATTGAAGATGGTAGGAAATTCATCTCGAAAAATACCAGATCACAGTTTAGAAGACCGGAGACGAGCAGCAGTGCCTAAGGTGCAGGGTGGTTTTGCGATCGTCAATCCACTTGCTAAGTGCGGTAATTACGTTTACCTTCCTTGAGATAGTCCTTTGTTCTCTGTACATTCTCTATATTATGAGGCGTAAAGTTAGTAAATAAACATAATAGTGGACGAAAATTTATTGCATGAAATCAGTCAGTAGAAAATAAGAAGAAATTGTCAGCCATCTGATCACATGGGTTAGAACCAATCGCCTGCCCATTATTTCTACCAAATAGCAAAAAGTATAAATAATATTATTATCCATATGTTTTTTTAAATATTAATAAAAATATTAGTGGGTTAATAAATGATTCGATTTGATTATATTAAAAACTAAATAATGAACACGCTTTTTCGTTCACTCTTTCATATGATCGTCAGGTGAAAAGGATGGAATACGTAAAACCACATCCAACCGAAAGGAAAAGTACGAATGCTCTTTATTTTTGTAAATTAATATTTCACACATATTTATGACGTTTGATTATTTTTATTTTTAGAACCAGAAGACTCGGGTTCATCATCAACTCCCACTCAGCAGACTGAATATGAACTTAAACCTACCACATGTGGTGGTAAAACCTAAATAAATAAAAAAGTAACCTATTAATTACCAGACGACATGGAATAATAATAAAACATATTACGTCATAGATTAATAATAAACATAATTCGTATATAATTAAACTCAGCGGATTTAGGTAGATGATATTCAATTCTTTTAGCATGTTCTTAATTTTTTATGCGTGCAAAAGAACCTTAATGTGTACTAATAATGTTTATATTTGAGAAATTTATTACTATAAAATATTTTTAAATATACAAATTTTTAAGTTTTATCACGAGAGTTTTACTTTTTTGCTTTTTGTGTTTTTTTTGTTTTGTATTTGAATGCTTGACTATAAAAGCAATTACCTCTTGTATATCTCTCTATATTCTTTGATCTTCTTCGCTTTCAAAAACACTCGCAGTACTTTTCTCCATCTATGTTGCCGCCAAACGACAGTATAACATAATTCGAGTTTCAGTTTGCCAGGGTAATTAAAAAAATCAACAGACATGGACGGGATTTCAGTCCCCTCACGACTTCTATATGTCATAAAAATCAATAAAAATGCATCACATGTGGACGAGTGGAGTACACACGTATTTCATGGTGTCGCCAGCTTTTAGGTCTCGAGTTCGATTCCCGGAAGGTCAACGTATAAGTCCACTGTTTCTACATTTTCTCGGGTCTCGGTGTTTGTAACACCTTCGTTGTTAGGCGTAGCATAGCGCCCTTTAGCAACTAACTTTTGAATCAGAGAAATGTACGTGATGTTGGATCTATCTATGTATGTATTTATATTTAGATAACAGATATTTTATGGCATAAATAAATAAATAAATATCTTCACGCCATTCCCAATACTGGAGTAGATAGAGGTCTAGACAATGAAGACGTTTCGACCCACCTTCCATCGAAGATATTTTTGGGACAACGTGACAGGTGGAGAGCCCGACGCCGTCTCAATGTCCAAGCCAACGATATAATTCGTTCATAACGAATGTGACATCATTATGTAGACTCTGTCTACCATAGTATGGAAAATTGTTTGAAGATTATTCTAATTAAAAATGAATACGATAATATTTTGGCCTTTACAAAACGAGCAGGCGCCAAAATACAGGACAGTTACAATCTACAATCACAGTACTGTAACAGTAGAGTAAAAAGTTAAACCAAAGAAAAATGTGACCAAACAAACTTTTCCATTTAAAATACCAATTTAATATGTTAAACATTTTATATGTTTCAGAAATATTGTGCAAAATTTCCTCGCATCCATTTAACACTTTTTTGAAAAATAAAAACACAAAACTTATCATTGATGATAGATAATGATTAAAGTATGAAAATGTAATGTAACTCTCCAAGTGACTATCTCAAAACTCAATGTCATTTCAATTCGGCATTCTTCTCTTTCACGTCGCGCATGCGTATTTGCTACCGTAACAGATAATTATTCTGTCAATAATGGAGCCAATGTTAACAGATAAAGAAACAGATTTTGAACAACATATTCTTATATAATATTGAGAAGTAATAAAAAAATCTTGTTTTTTTTTATGATTTTATAGTAGGAATTTACAATTTCTTCACAAATAAGCAAATGGGTATTTGGCATTAATAAAGGAAACTCGGTACATAAAATTTTCAGGCAATAACTGTCACCTAGCGGCTGAAATTAGTACTTTCTTGCCCTTGTGACGATATACGTCACATTACGCTTTTATTTGAGTTGCCATTAGTGAAAATACTCCCTAAGGCCTTGGGAACATAGTTCTGTTTGGTAGCGTCTGGTTTTGCTTCGAGGATCGATTGCAACTCGTTTTATATAAATAAGTTAAGTTATCGGAGAACGAAAAAAAACTCAGGTTAAATAGACTCCACATGGGTGGTATAAGAAGTTAAAAAAATATGTACAAGCTTATATTACGTATATGCTTGTACATATTTTTTTAGAAATATTAAATATTCAGTTAAACATTTATTATCTTTAAAAAAAATAACGTAGTTTACGAAAAGTAAACGCTCAGTTTACTTTTCTCTTTACCTGACTACTTTTAGTGTTTTTAATTACATAAATAATCACAAAAGTATTAAAGTAAATTGTAAAAATTCTTTATTTACGTCATGAACTGACGAAAATAAAGAATGTTTACAATAAATTCAGATTTGAAAAACTATAATATATAATTAATGCTTGAATTGTAACTTAAATGCAACCCGGTCTTTATAAATAAATAAATGTCTTCACGCCATTTCTAATACTGGGGTAGAAAGAGGTCTAGGTTGTTAAATTCTTCCGACCCACCATCCACCGAAGATATTTTGGGACAACGTGACAGGTGGTGACAGGTGGTGAGCCCGTCGCCGTCTTTATGTTCAAGCCAACGATATGAATCGCACATAGGTTTCGAAAATAAAATAATAGGTACGAGCCTGCCAACTGGGGATCGAACTCGGGTCTCTCGACTGGAATTCCGATCACCCAACCACTCGGCTTTCGTGACTTTTTTTCCCGGTTTCTGAATCATGTTTATTAACACTAAGCTGTAACTTTTATGCAATTTTCGAACTGTGTTTGTTTAACAAAAACCGCACGTAACGATAATTATGTAGTCAAATTTAATACAATTATCTGGCAACACTCCAACTAGCCTCGTTTATTTATTTTCCGTCTGTGGCAGTTTCCCCAGTCGATAGCTAGTGGCGGTAGAGGCGTGTTGAGATAATTATTACGAATCTAGACTTTAGTGTTGAGTGAAAATGCCTAATATTATTAACGAGGTTAAATTAGACTTCAAGGACGTTCTTTTAAGACCCAAGAGGAGCACACTACGTAGTAGGAATGATGTGAGTAAGAAATATTAATAATTTATTTCTGAAAATGGAGCTGCGATTTCAAGGTTCTATGAAACAGATGGAAGGACATTAGGTCAGCTGTTTTCAATATTTATATGATATTTTATGTACTTTTTTTTATTTTGTAAGCTAAGGGATTTAAATTTAAAAAATGGGTTTGCGGAATTTTCATTCGTAGTGGCGTGAAAGTTAGTTACAAGCCCACCAGATGGTTAGTGACTAGTGCAGTATATGACACTTGCAAACCATTTCCAAAGAAGAAGAGAGTTCTCATCTCCGAAAACTAAGACGGAAAGCATCATTGTCTGTAATTACAATGGCTCTAGGTATCTTTGAAGCTGGAACGTTCCAGTTGGATACACTTGAAGGCAGAGATGGGCAGACTATGGGAAGGAGGATCATTACGTCAGGCAGAGAACGGAAGTCTGTAGATTTAATTTTGTAAATTACTATTTACTATTATAGAAAAAAATATATCTTCACGAGGTATAGTCTTGACAATTACCAGCCTCTTTCAACCCACCTTCCATCAATGATATTTTGGAAGTACTATAGTAATTATCTATAAATCACGGTAGCCGGGGGGCTGGGTGAAAAAGTCATAATAGCCGAATGGCTGGGTGAATTGGGAACCTGAGTCGAGAGACCCGAGTTCGATCCTCAGGTGTACTTAAACGTAAGGTTAGGTTTTAGGCACGAATTATATCGGTGGCTCGGATTTAAAATCGGCAACGTGCTCACCACCCACACTTACATTATCTTAAAAAAATGTCTGCGGTGGGTCCAAAAACTTAATTGTGTAGACCTCTGTCTACCCCTGTATTGGGAATGGCGTGATGATATCATTTTGTCTTTATATTGTATATATCTATACATATAAATAAAATTGGAGTGTCTGTTTTTAATATTGAAATAACCGTTTTTTACTATACTGTACATACACCAAATTAACATTTTTTACAATTTTTGTCTGTCTGTCTGTTTGTTCCGGCTAATATCTGAAACGGCTGGACCGATTTTAACAGGACTTTCACTGACAGATAGTAAGGAGTAACAAAGGCTACTTTTATTTTAGAAACATAATTAGGGTTCCAGGATAATTTTTTTTTTACATCATCACGCATTTTCTCCGAGCTGGGGTAGACAAACTTCTAGACATTTAAGACTTGGACCTTTCACCGAAGCTTATTTGGGACCACTTGACAGCCTAATGCCGTCTTAGTGTTAAGCTAGGCTAGGAAAATCGCACGAATTTGACTGTAAGGATTTTATTTTGAGATAGTAAATACATATCGCCCTGAAAGGTCCACTACTGGATTTGAGCCTCTCAACACGGGTTTAACAGGCGGTTTAACGTTCATATTACTGGCCACTCGTCTTCTACTAAGCTGCCCATTACCAGTGTGCTTTAATTTGGTTAATAATTGTTTATCTCTCCGAAAATGGTATGTTTGTGTGTGTGTGTGTGTGTGTCTGTTCAGCCCCCCTCCCCCTTTCACTGCTGGCCAAATGAGGATGTTTAGAAAGTTGCTCAGCGTGCTACAGAAAGAGCTATGTTCGGTAGTTCTCTGCGTGATAAAGAATCCGCTATGAAGACATCCGCAGCATAACCAAGGTAACCGATATACCAGTAAAGATCAACGCGCTGATAACCGTTCGGGAAAAAAGGTTCTGGAATGGCAACTACGTTTAGGCAAACGCAATGTAGGACGACCCCCCACAAGATCGAGTGATGACCGCTCGAGATCGAGTGCTGAATGTTGCGAAGAGTCGATTGATGCAGGTGGCTGAGGACCATTCTTTTTGTAGAATTCTAGGGAGGATATGTTCAGCAGTGGATTCTTGATATGCTGTTAACAAGAAGAAGATACAAATACATACACAAGGGTCTGTAGAAGTCACCTGGGGAACATGGACCTCTCAAATAAGGAGTATATGCCGCTTGTCAAGCGGTTGGCTATCGCTCATTAGACTCTGCTGCAAATGGTTGCTGAATTTCTCAGAACTGTAGTAGTAATAGCAGTTTTACTAAGATTTTTGTAAAGTCGCTCAAATGAGGGAGTATATCTATATAAAAAAATAGTCACGATAGCCGAGTTGTTGGGTGGTCGGAATTTCGAGTCGAGAGACCCGAGTTCGATCCCCATGTGGCAGTACCAATTAGTTTTTCAAAAACTTATGTACGAATTTCATCGTTGGCTTGGACATAAAGGCGGCGACGGGCTCACCACCTGTCACGTTGTCCCGAAAATATCTTCGGTGGAAGGTGGGTCAAAGGGACTTAATTGTCTAGACTTGACCTCTGTCTACCCCTGTATTGGGAATTGCGTGAAGATATTATTATTTATTATATATCTATATAGCGGTAGACAGAAATTTAGATAACTTTCAGTACTTTCGACCCATATTTCATCTTATTTTTAGATAACGTTGGTTGGATAACACTGGTTGGGAGTCTGTCAGCGTCTTAGTGTTCAACTCAAAGATTAATTTAACTCCCGTGGATGGAACTCAAATCTCCTGATCCGAATTTCGATCATTTAACCATTTAGCTTATATACTTACTTTCATATCACATATTCTAATACGCCCATCGTACGACTCTGAGCTTACCAAAGATGAAACTAATTTTCAAATTTAAATTACAAGTTGACAAAACACGTATTTAATATTATGAAACTACTATTATATATATAAAAATATCTTTAGGCATATTCCTAATACCCCAGACATTATTATACAGACAGGTTATACAATTAAGTCCATTCGACCCACCGTCAACTGAAGCTTACTTGGGCATTGTGACAGGTGGTGAGTCAATGCCCGCCTTAGTCTCGATACGATATTTATTAATATTCAATCATACATATAGACATCCATGACTGGAGTACAAATATTAATATTCATTGCACAAATGTTTGCTCTTAGCGGAACTTGAACCCCTAACCTTTGCTTTGAAGGCAACCTACCAACTAGAAAGACCGTAAAAGTAAACTGATAAAAACGACCTGATAGTTTTTATCAGTTTACTTTTAAGTTTTACTTTTAACAGTACAATTAATTAATTTAAGTAATACTTAATGAATTATTTAAATTTCCAATCAGTGAATGAATGAATTAAGATAAAACGCGAGTTACAAATTTTCCTAGTTGATATGTCAGATTCAAATCTGACAAATCAACTAATGCATGTCTTGCAGACATGTCTTTCCTAGGATTTGCAGTGCACACCACTTTTGGTAAGAGGTTTGGCGATAGAAGAGACGTAGCTTAAGTTATACACTACTGCCCATTATTGCTCTGTTTAATTTTGATATGGTATTTTATCTCGTCATCTATCGGCATTAATTTTTCAGTCATTTTCAGGATTTTCTCTTTAACGCCATTTATGATACCGTTAGGAAGAAAGGGCCGAACTCCGATCTTTACGCGAATCTAGGATGAACAGTGAATGCTGCAACTCCCTAAACAAAAGCAATGCTCCTTAAAAATCTTTAACTTTAGCTATTTATTTAAACCTATTTCCTTCAAACTTCAATAATCTTTTAAGAATTTCAAATTTCGAAATTGATCAAACGAATCACATTTTTGATAAACTAATTGGTACTGCCGCCTGGGGATCGAACTCGGGTCTCTCGACTCGAAATTCCGACCACCCAACAACTCGGCTCTCGTGACTTATGTACGAATTTCATCGTTGGCTTGGACATAAAGGCGGCGACGGGCTCACCACCTGTCACGTTGTCCCGAAAATATCTTCGGTGGAAGGTGGGTCAAAGGGACTTAATTGTCTAGACTTGACCTCTGTCTACCCCTGTATTGGGAATTGCGTGAAGATATTTTTTTTTTATGAAACACATTTTTATTATAAAAAATTTGCCACCATCCTCAAGGTGATGGATTTTCCAACATCCTTTCTTGTCAGAAATCCTCTGATCTCCAAATTTCACGTTATGACCAGTGGCTTTAGCAGTACGTTCATCTGTGATCCGATTTGGCTGTCCGTTAAAGACTTTGTCCTTACTATCTATCAGGACAAAACCTTTAATATCTGATTGTGTCAGAGAATATAATACATGAGTATCATACATAGATCGATACACAGATAGGGACAACTACATTGCTCTGATCCCAAAGTAAGCAGCTTAAGCTTAAGTATTCTGGAATCAGAAAGAACGAATGCAAAAAACACACCCAGACCTGTGAAAATTTAGAAAAGTGTTTTCTACATTGAACCGACCGAGAATCGAAACCGGGCACACCACGGAGCTTCTCAGAGCTCGTCACAGAGATCTTTATAACAAGAGAGTTTCTTTTACATAACAAAATGTAGGAAATTACTTATGTGATTTTTATTTTTAACTTTCATTATTCTTTAATTGAACAACAATCTGTGTGCCACTCCAGAGTTGTAGGAACTATTAAAATTTGAAGAAAATATTCCAACTCAATACTGGCTGGACGAAGAAAAATACGCCTGTAAAATCTACATTGCGCTGGTATCAATTTAAAACAAGAAAGTAAAAGCAATCGAATGGAATCATTTTTAAATGCTATACTATGATATCTTTTTAAGTACTAAAATGAACTGTACTTGTAAAAATGTAATTAATGACATACACACTGAGGTACATGTTTCGACATTTTATTATCAGCTACTTTTCAACGATTTCTTTTTTTTTATTGAATTATAAATTAGGTTCCTGTGGACGAGTAATTGATAAATTTAAATTTTATCCATTCTAAAGCAAAGGTATTTAATGTTATCTGGTCTTTATAATAAAGCACCCGAAGGAAGGAATGATAACTGGAAGGCTAAATTAAAGTCGCGGATATTTTTCTTTCGCCAGTTATTAATGCTATACCAATGAAGTGAAACTTTTTATTCACGTTGAAATTTTTGTCGTTTTATTATCTATCCTAAGTTACTTAATACTAAGATTAAAAGTCTGAAATAACTAGTATAGTCCTTCACTGAATGTCGTATGAGGAAGTTCAAAGTTGTTCAGCGTGCTATGGAAACGGTTACGCTTGGTGTTTCTCTGTGTTATAGAATCCATAGCGAACAGCAGTAGGACCAGGATAACCGACATAGTCATAAAGATCATCGTAAGGATCACATAGCTCGTAGAACTGACAACCGTTAGAAAAGAAAAGTTCTCGAGTGGCAACCTCGTACAGGCATACGCAGTGTAGGACCATCGCCCATAAGATGGAGCGACGATCTGCATAATGTTGCGTCAGATGGCACAGGACTGCTTTATGTGGCAGTCTTTGGGGGAGGCCTATGTTCAGCAGTGGACTTCTGATAGGCTGTTATGATGATGATAATGATGTAGTATTGTAATATGCACGTGATATGTACAGATCATTTCAGCTTATTAACGATAGCGTCAAATGTTTTGTGTATAAATAAAAACAATGCTCTTTTACACGTGCAAAACCGGGGTTAGTCGCGCATTTTTTAATAATTATTTAATGAAATTTTTTAATGGAATCTAATGATGAATATAATAATAACAATGTCTCCACTTCGCATATACATTTACATTCATTATAAATATAAATGTGTATTGTCTTTTAAAAATATTTGCAATCTCAGTAAGTATTCTTTACATGAAAGTCCAGTTGACATAGTTTTAGGATGACGTCACTATCATTTGGAAAAATGCCAAATAACGTAACATCTTAATGGAATCAATACTTACTTTCATTGGAGTATAGCAATGCCAAATACTAAAGAAATATTTTAAAGACCTTTTCAACTAAATGAAATTTACTGAAAAATCATATGATTGGAACGTATGCTTTCTCGTAATCGCCATCTCTGAGAAGCTAATTCGGCAACGTGGTTTTACGAGACAAGGGATCAGAGTCCGATCCTTCGGTGGTAGGCTCGTACCTATGAGTTTTATCCATAATTTATAAACGATTTATATTATTTGCATGGACATAAAGGCCGCGACAGAGTCACCACCTGTCACGTTGTCTCAAAAATGTTTTCGGTGAAAGGTGGGTCGAAGGGACTTAATTGTCTAGACTAGACTAGAGGTAGAGGTCAAGATAAAATAAATAAAAATAAATATCTTGACGCAATTTCCAGTACAGGAGTAGACAGAGGTCTCTCTGTCTACTCCTGTACTGGAAATTGCGTGAAGATATTTATTTTTATATATTTTATCTAGACCTCTACCTCTGTCTACCACAGTATTCGTAAGGCGTTGTACTATGTGTAGACCTCACGCATCTTACACGCTTCTGCTCGTCAACGGCCCGCTTAATCTCATATATTTTAAGAAAGAAAACGTCATCACTACTAGCAAGACTGCGTTCTAGCTCTAACAGTATTCTGAAAATGTTAGCTGAAAAGTTAGATTCACCAATCCTTCACTGTTTTATAAAAGTGCTTGTTCGGTGAATCAATATGTCTTTATAAATAATTGTGCTTATTATTATAATTATTGTGATTGTTTTTTGTGTTATCTTGTTTTATTTTTCAATGTCTAGCTCAATTTGTAAACTAACATAGCGCTTAATTAATTTGTTTATAACTTTTTTTTGTATACTAACAAGTGGGCCTAGTTGCACCAATAAAGAAATTATTATTATATTATTATTATATATATTTCGAGATGATTATCTTGATATCTGCGTCTCATCATTACAGTATTCAAGGGTTATTTCCCTTAGTTGCTTCTAAATACGTCAACGGGACGAATTTGGGGTGGTATTTACTTACGCCGAAAAAGACGAAAAAGCAATGGTGAAACTAAATTAGTGCAATTCTAAAATGATGACCACTATTCACACTCTATTGATTCGTTACAGATTTCTAAAATTTGGACAATTTGCGATTCTTACAAATACAACCATGTCTATATATCTTAAAGGTCTTCCGGTTTTTCAGTCACAAACAAAAATCTTTATTGCGAGACTGTGGTATCATATCGCTCGAACTGGTCTAATTTTGTAGCCCTGAAGCAAAAGCTACCACCACTCACCACGATGGGCAATCACCGTTTAAAACGTTATTTAATTTCTTCGAAACTTATAATAACTATTTGTAGTACATATAGTTATTATAAGTCAGTAAGTTAAATGATTAGCGTGTTCAAATAGGCACATTTTTAGCTTTACTTAGTAGAATCGAGAAATGTTAAATCTAGTTTAGCTTTTACTATCGGCAATAAAATTGATGTATGTGTACACATATCTTCATGCTTCAATCCTGAAAGAATACCCAGTATATCCATAAGTTCATAATCACCAAAAGGAGCATTAGAGGCAGTGCTGAAACAAATTGTGGATAGGACTGGTAGTAGGAGAAGTGACGTAATCTTTGCCTCGTGGTAAATTTTTTGGGCAAAATCGCGAAGCACGAGATGGAGAAGGTAGAACTCGAAGTAGACTTCAAGGTATTCTGCAGGGCCGTCATCCTGGCTCTGTCTGGACCAATCATGCAACAGCAGAAGTTGCCGTTTGACTCTACTGCGTTCAAAAACATGTCATCATGGTCTAAATTAAAAATAAACGAAAAACTTTTAGGTGTAATAGTTTTAATCAAATGCTTCGTCGTTACGCAAACAACTGAAGGCGATGTTGGCGTCACCGTATTTGTTTTCCGTGGGCTATCTCATTCATACATACATGTATTTATACATTAATGTATAAGGGCGAACGGTAACTGTGCTCGAGATTGACGAATCTTCACATCCTCTGGACCTACTGTGTTTTCTACTAACCAATATTTCTTCATTTTTATATGAATTTAAAGCATTAACTCTCCCAACTTTGGGTTTCGTCGATATTTTTTTTTTTTTCTTAATAAATATGGGAACAACATACTCGTAGTATACATTGTCCTCTTGTCTCAAAAGTTAAAGCACTTGCATTATGGAATCGGAAACCAAGAAAGCATCTTTTTCGTTTAAAATTATTTTAGTACTCTTTGTTGGTACTTACCATCAGGTTAACCAAGTATATATACACAGTCAGGTCATAAGTACTGTCACACAGTAAAAAAATTTCTTTTAGAATGCTGGCTATAATAAAAGCTGTATACTTTTTAGAATTTTACTTATTTTTAAATATAGAGTGGACGCTTAAAGAAGACCGTGTTGCAAGTTTTTGACATACTGAAAAATTTTAATATAACCAAAAGATTCGTTTATCGTACCATCAAACGATACAATGAAGACTCTAGTGTAGATGACAGGTCAAGAAGTGGTCGCCCTCGGTCTGTTAGGACTCCAGCAGTGATACAAGCATGAAGGCGCGAATTCAAAGAAATCCCAAACGTAAGCAGAAACTGTTGTCCCTTCAGATGAGGTTAAGCAGAACCACGGTGAAAAGGGTGTTAAATGAAGACTTATGGCTTCGGGCATATCGAAGAAAAACAGGACATCGTTTGAATGCTCGTCTAATGGACCTGAGACTGAAGAGATGCCGCGCTTTGTTGAAGCGGTATGCGGGAAAAAAATATCGGGAAATTCTTTTTTCGGATGAATAAATTTTTACCGTAGAAGAGAGCTACAACAAGCAAAATGATGAGGTGTACGCACACAGTAGTGAAGAAGCGAGCAACCGTATTACGCGTGTCCAACGAGGTCATGTTCCATCATCGCTCATGGTATGGTTGGGAGTTTCTTATTGGGGCTTAAGAAGGTACATTTTTGTGAGAAAGGTGTAAAAATGAATGCAGTTGTGTATTAAAATACAGTCCTGACGAACCTTGTGGAATTTGTTTCTCATACCATGTTCAATAACAGGCACGGGGTATTTCAACAAGATTCGGCGCCAGCTCATAGAGCGAAAAGCACACAAAACTGGCTGGCGGCGAGTGAAATCGACTTAATCGGGCACGAAGACTGGCCCTCTTCCAGTCCAGATTTGAATCAGTTAGATTACAAGATATGGCACCACTTTGAGGAAAATTTGGAGTCACTCAACACATCCTTGATTAAGGCAGCCGCCGATATTGACATGGACCTCGTCCGTGCCGCGATAGACGACTGGCCGCGCAGATTGAAGGCCTGTATTCAAAATCACGCAGGTCATTTTGAATAAACTTTAGTGTCATAAGAATCTATATTTTGTTAAGTTCATTTTGGTATATAAATGGTTACATAATGAATAAACTTGTTTCAATTATTTTATATTAAACATGTGACAGAATTTATGACCTGACTAGGTAAATAACTATATATATTATAAATATATATGTTTGTAAATTTCTTGTAGTGTTGGACTGGATACTAAGACGGCGATAGACTCACCACCTGCCATATAGTCCTAAGTAAGCTATAACGAAAAGTTAGTCAAAGGAACTTAATTGTCTAGACCTCTTTCTATCCCGGTATAGAGTAAATGCGTGAAGATATAAATATAATGGTATAGCTGATAAGCTCGTTCTACATTTCATTTTCATATCCTTCTCTTAAAAGTAATTCCGGTATGTATCAAATTTTGGCCAATACCAGCAGTACAAACGACTGAAAGTTTACAAACGTTACGCTACTGATACTTCACTTTTGCTACAGATTTGTTTGACTGATAAATCCAAAACATCTTCGGTCGCACTTCCTGTATGGAATTGAATTTACCAGTCACTGTGCACATTTATGATACTTATTTGTCATACGGTTGCGGCGAAAGAATATACCACCCACCTTTCTTCCCGTGGGTGGCGGACAGTAGCACGACATTAGCGTACTGCGATCGCCAATCTGCTCGCCAAGCGTGACTATTATGATAAATTCTCCCGTATGTGAGACGCCAATTGCCTGCAGTGGACTTTTACATGCTGATATGATGACGGTGATGGTTATTGATTACTTCTAACTAGAATTAGGCTTAATTTCGAAAATAATTATCTAATAGAAGTGAAAGATTGCAAATATATTTCTACAGTCATTACATGAATGCCAGTCAGGATTTAAAAATAATGATGTGTATTTGTTAAATACTTTTTAAATACTTTGACGACCTCTTTGAACGAGTGGCATAAACACCGGTTTTCAAGGTGTCGCCATCTCGAGGTCCCGGTTTCGATTTCCGGTCGGGTCTATGTAGAAAAACCACTTTTTCTACATTTTCTCGGGTCTGGGTGTTTGTGGTGCCGTTTCCGATTCCCATACCTAAAAGTGCTTTAGCATCTTAAATTGGGATCGGAGCAATGGTTGTGATGTTGTCCCTATCTATATATGTATTTATTACTAATTGTATAAACAAACGCTCAAACACAGAAACTTTCACAATAAAAAATTACTATGCCTATGATACAGGAAAAGCATAGGAAGCAAATTAACTGACGATTTTAAATTGATAACATTTATGTGGTGTTGCCTAGCAACGCTTCACAAACAATGATATATTATCTGTCATTATCATAATCAATATCCATACTATATGCTTCCTACGTATAATAATGCAAGTAAAAACTATTACCTTTCTACCCGTAGTTGTCGTAAGAGGCGACTAAATAGTCATTTCTCCTTCTGTCTTTAGATATTGTATTTTCAAGGGTTATGTCTTAGTCGGCGTCAGCCTCATCACCTTTCAAATTAAGTCCAATCTCATGTCAATGTATGTCAAACAAGCTTCGGTGACAAGTGGTACGAAGGGACTTTATTGTCAGCACCTCTGCGCATTGGGAAAATTGCGTGTAGATATTGAAAAATGGATAAACTAATAGTGAGAGACGACGCCTGGATCGCGATTCCGCATGTCTAGCGTGGCGATTACGAGGTTTCCTCCTTGTTATTAAAACAGTAAACATTGAAGGTGAGCAGTTTAAACAAAAAAGTTATTGCTACTTTTTTAAATTACAGTACTCATTAGTTACCATATTTAGATTTATGTACTCTAACAATAATTATTTTAATTAGTTTTAAGTAACTATAGCAGAGAGTTTCCGCGATCGGAATTCTGGTCAAGAGACCGGAGGTCGATCCCAAGGTGGTAGACTCGACCAACGAATTTTGTTTTTCAAAAATTGTGTACGTGTAATCACGATAGCCGAGTTGTTGGGTGGTCGGAATTTCGAGTCGAGAGACCCGAGTTCGATCCCCAGGTGGCAGTACCAATGAGTTTTTCAAAAACTTATGTACGCATTTCATCGTTGGCTTGGACATAAAGGCGGCGACGGGCTCACCACCTGTCACGTTGTCCCGAAAATATCTTCGGTGGAAGGTGGGTCAAAGGGACTTAATTGTCTAGACTTGACCTCTGTCTACCCCTGTATTGGGAATTGCGTGAAGATATTTATTCATTTATTTATAAAAATTGTGTAGGATCTATGTATGGCTTGGACATAAGGATGGCGACAGGCTCACCACCTGTCACGTTGCCGCAAATAAAAGTCTTCAAAAAGGGGGGACGAAGGGTTGGGAAGGTCAATGTACTAATAAATGAAGAAGAGTTAAGCATTGTGGATACAGCTATTTTTCTTGTAGATTAAGCTCCGCAGCATATGCTGTAAGAAAAATACGGCTCTTAACTGAAATAGAAACGGTTAGACTTGTTTATATTAGCTATTTCCTTAGCATAATGCCATGTGGTATACTGCTGTGGGGTGATGCAGAAACAGTATTTGTTTAACAAAAGAGGGCCATACGAGCTATATGTATATGTATATTGTCTAAATTTCAGAGCGGCTTTTAGTCACACACAGACTCATCACGTTTTCTTTTTAAAATTAAATTAAAAAATATTCAAAAAAAGATTGACCTGAAAAAGCGGATATCTACGGAGTTTCTATCGCCTGCTAAGTTAGAGGAACCTCATGAAGAAACGGTGGTAGGAACTTAAAAAAATTACTCGATAAACGAGTACATTCTTATGTTCGTACCAATGTCTACCCCTTGGGAATGGAGTGAAGATATTTTTTTTTTTATTCACGTAGTTTTAAGTCGACTATTGACAGAATAACAGCGGTGGTTATATTGACCATAATATAATTACCAGCTAGTCACCGTTATTTTTGCCTCTATATTTTTCTTTTTTAAATCTTAGTGTACTTTTTAAATATGTCCCAAAGTAATACTTACGCACCACATACGTTATTAATTCCAGTTTCTCTTTAGCCCTAAGGTTGTCTGGAAGAGATCGCTCTTTAGCAATAAGACCATAGTGACATCCTTATTGTGCATACGTATGTATTAAATTTTCTCTGTGTTGTATTTATTCCTTGTATATGTATGCTGTACAATAAGGTATATACTACTACTACTATGTACTAGTAGTATATTTTGTCATGTGTAAATAAGAACCTTCTTATATATAAACCTTCTTAATATCTGAACCTTCTCACGAATGTGTTCTAAGAATGAATAGTGGTAAGACGTACAAAAAGCGAAAAAACAAGTAAAACCTTTAACATTGAATGAATGAATAATCGAAAAAATTGCGTAACTGTAAATTAATTATTTTTGCGTATGACATTGTTGTATGTTTATTCTATACACTAGGAAGTGTTCATTCCTTGAACGGATCTTCTCTTAGTTGGCATATTATCAAAAATACAATGTTCTTGATCTTATATCTAGGTCGCTACTTAAATCGGGGTGTAGATCACAAAACAAAAGCTATTTTTAACAATCTTTGTATTTGACGACCTCTCTGGATGAGTGGCGTATTCACCGATTTTCAAGGAGTCGCCGGCTCTGAGGCCCAGGTTTCGATTCCCGGACGCGTCAAAGTAGAAAACCTCTTTTACTACATTTTCTCGCGTCGGGGTGTTTTGTGGTACATTTACTGTTTCTGATTCTATAACACGATTGCTTTAGCTACTTAACTTTGGGATCATGAAAATGTATATGATGTTATTGATCATGTATTTATTTATTACTTTATATGTCTCAATACACGTAACTAGAGCAAGGCATGGTAATAGAAAATTGTACGCCAAGTAGCTGGGTGATCCGAATAAGAATCTGGAGATTCGAGTTCGAATCCCAGGAGAAAGGTTCGTGAGGTTTTTCGTTTATGTACGATTTGTAAAGTTCCAATGAACACTGCGAAGATTATTTAACTATTCAGCTGTTAGTCTCCCAAATAAATTTTGGGCAACCGTGGGTCGAAAGGAATAAATAAGTTGTCTAGCCCTCTGACTATTCAGTATTGTTAAATGCGTGACTTTATATTATTATATATATGATATCGTATTCATTTTATAGTAATTCACTTTGCCATTTGGTGTTTGAGTTTAAAAAGATTCCAGTTTCTTGCCAGCTCTATATTTTGAAAGTTTTATTTTGTGAACCATTGTAAATGATTCCTAAAAACTTTCTTAATCAACCAAACGTTCGTAGTTCGTAGGCTCGTAACAATGAGTTTTTTTCAAAACGTATGTACGATTTATATTATTGGATTGGACATAAAGACAGCGACGTGCTGACCACCTGTCATGTTGTCCCAAAAGATGTCTATGGCGAAAGGTGATTAGAAAGGATTTAATTGTCTAGACCTCTGTCTACCCCTGTATTGGGAATGGCGTGAAGATTTGAGGTTTATGTTGATTGATGCGTTGCGAAATATTTCGCAGTTTATATTTTCTAATTCAGCAACGTTTTGACCCTGATATTTTTTCACGTAACCTTGCCGAGGTAGCTTTCGACAATTTCAACTCTCTGCTAACATTGTTCCCGGCGAGATACTTTGGCACGGAGCCCGCGGAAATACAACGCTGGCTGGCAATGCTAAAGTACGTCTACAATCTGCGAAAACCTGTATAGCGATTTTTTTATATATATTTTTTTTATTTTAATGTAGTGTATTCTCTTTGACAATTTGTGGACAATTTTCGGCCAGCTTTACTTGCGAGTTTGTCGTTTTTTGCGCTCTTATGGTGGCCAGATATACTTACGAGAAATGGTTTGTATATTTTTTTTAATTTATGTAGCTTTCAAATATATCGATTAGAAGACTTCGTATGAACGTCATAAAATACGTTATAAAATAAATAAAGAACACTTGATTCGGAGCTCGGAAAAAAATACACCATAGTGATTTCATAATAACTTATGCTAAATAAATTGGTCTCTTTTAGATAGCTTTAGGGCTAAGGAAAGAATAGAGGTTCACGTTAACACCTTAACAAAATAAATACATATACGTCACGCCTTTTTTTGTAAGAGTAGGCAGAGACAGACATATCTTTCCACTTGATAGGAGTTTAATTTTTTTTTCATTTGATTTCCTATCACATAAAAATAATCTAAGTCAATATCCTACCGGTTTAGTAAACGAACTTCAAAACATGACATCACAGTTTCAAATCCGCCATCAAGCTATAGCCGTTAACGATTTCAGACATAACCATTCAACAGGAATACTAGTAAACACACTAGTATTCTTGTACATATGAAGCAATGCGAGTATTATTTTTAAATAATTCGTGTATTTATAAAAAGTAAAGTTTTAACAGTGGTAGAGCCACTTTTGTTGTTGCATGAATGGGCCGGCCTGACCAGGGAAGTACCACGACCTCACAGAATACCGGCATGAAGTAGAAGTCTAACGAACTTCTGCGTTTCGTCTGGTGAGTGCAGGTATCCGGGGGCCCATACACCCTCCTCCCCCAATTCTGGGGGGGGGGGGCACTCTAAGGGAGGCAACGCATCTGCTACGCCTCCTGTATTGCGGGTGTTCATGGGCGGCGGTAATCACTTACCATCACGTGAGCCACCTGCTCGTTTGCCTACCTATAAAAAGTAAACAAAATAAAATAATTGGCACAAAAATGATGATGGTAATAAAAAAATAAAATGTCATACTTAATTTTGACTACGTTTAAGGTACAACAATCGTAGATGGGAAACAGCTGTATGTAATTCATGATTAACAAATTTAGTTTCAAAGTCGCGGCGGTTGTACCTTGCGTGCGGACTTATTGTTAGGGTTTATTTATTAGGGTTATTACCAGAAGAATAAACATTACTATTATGTAAAATATAAGTTATGTATGAGGAAAAAATGAAATTAATAGAAGCGAGGCACTTGGCGACATGTTGTCTAGTTCGCAAAAGACGAAAATATCATCAGCTATGCGTGAACTATGCGTGTAACTATGAAACAGCCTTGGACATCGTTATGGCAACCGATAGATGGCGGGATAACCATCTCTAAAATATCAGATCAAAGTAATCATACCGAAGATGGGCAGCAGCGTCGAAGGTGCGAGGTGTCTGAAAATTGCCAATCCGCTTGACAAGCGTGGCGATTATGGCAAATGCCCTTTATGGGAAAGGCCTAAGTCCTGCAGTGGACTTTTACAGGCCGTTATGTATGTATACATACATACATACATAATGTATGTATGTGTGAAGATATTTTTGTGTTAAAATTAAAGTGAAGTGAAGTAGCAGCTTGTCAATTCCCTCTACTGGAGACAGACCGTGGTCTTGCTCTAGTCGAGTCAGCAGCAAAAGTTGCCTGCATCTATCGCGTTTGAATAGTTTATTTTTACAAGCCTGATCTTTCAGTCAGACTTGTAAGAGCTGCTCATCAATTAGAAAAAGACTAATGATCTTCCAAGGGCTAAACAGATAAAACGGCTAAATAGGACAAATTCCGATAAAATCACCTTACAAATAAAATAAAAATAAATAAATAAATATCTTCTCGCAATTCCTAATACAGGGGTAGACAGAGGTCTAGTCTAGAAAATTAAGTCCCTTCGACCCACCTTCCACCGAAGATATTTTCAGGACAAAGTGACAGGTGGTGAGTCCGTCGCCGTCTGTATGTCCAAGCCAAGGATATGATTCCTTCATAAGTTTTTTGAAAAACCCATTGGTACGAGCCAGCCACCTGGCGATCGAACTCGGGTCTCTTGACTCGAAATTCCGACCACCCAACCACTCGGCTATCGTGGCTTCAATTAAAGAAAATAAATCAAAATTAATTCATTTGTTCAGGAGCTACGATGCAGGCATATAGACACAGATAAGATAAAGAAACCTAGCCACGATAGCCGAGTGGTTGAGTGATCGGAATTCGAGTGAAGAGACTCACCACCCCAAATGTCCCAAAAACCCTGTTGTCCCAAATGATGTCTTCGGTGGAAGGTGGGTCGAAAGGCCTTAATTGTTTAGATCTTAGTCTACGCCGTATTGGGAATGGCGTAAAGATTTTTTTATAATGAAACTTGCTATATACAGAAACTGCTCTCATCATATTTATAAAATCCCTTTTTTGCGTCAGGGGTTAACAAAAGAATGAAAATCAATAACAGACTTCAGATGACCCGATAACCTAGTTGGTGGTGACCTTGGCCTCGAAGTCAAGGGTTGTGGGTTCGATTTCGCAAGAGATAAACAATATAAGTGTTTGTACTCGGGTCATTGATGTTTATATGTTTACGTAAATATTTATGTGTGTACTTGGACACTAAGACTGAGATAAGTAGATAGTGGTGAACCACCACTGATCATATTGTCCAAAAAAAACTCCGGTGAAAAATTGGCCAAAGTAGATCGAAAGTGTCTCGACCTCTGTCTACCCCAGTATTGAGAAATGTATGAAGATAAAAAAGATTTCAGCTGGTGAGCAGCTGAAATCGAATCATTAATGTAATGGTTATAGTCTTAGATCTTTCATGAGTTCATTCTAGTTGCCCTGACAAAGCTTACTTAGGCACGCGATTGAAACATTAACAACGTAAATTTAAAACAAAGTACGAGTACAGGCTCACGATGAACAGTCAGTTGGCACGAGTCGATTTTTATTGGAAACCATAGAGATAAGTAAAAAGACAAGGATCGAGTATTCTTATTTAATTCTATACGACACTTCAAGGTCCGGAATTCATTTCGGGTATGAGCAGGAGATGGTCGAGCTGAAATCTAGCGTACATAATGCAGGACTTTGATTTGTTTAATACCTTTGGAAATCAGATGAAAAGGTTGTTAAGCGACGCGTTTTTCAACAGCAATTAGAGCATAATATGTTTAATATATATGATATGCTTAAGTCGGTTCCTCAATCCTATTATTGTGTAATTTTCTGTAAGCAAAACCTTTTAATTGGCATTCGGTGCATATTAAAATTAATTAAGCAAGCTGTAAGTTTTCTAATAAGTCACGATAGCCGAGTTGTTGGGTGGTCGGAATTTCGAGTCGAGAGACCCGAGTTCGATCCCCAGGTGGCAGTACCAATGAGTTTTTCAAAAACTTATGTACGAATTTCATCGATGGCTTGGACATAAAGGCGGCGACGGGCTCACCACCTGTCACGTTGTCCCGAAAATATCTTCGGTGGAAGGTGGGTCAAAGGGACTTAATTGTCTAGACTTGACCTCTGTCTACCCCTGTATTGGGAATTGCGTGAAGATATTTTTTTTTTTGTAAGTTTTCTAAAAATTGTCAAATTAAATTAAAGAAAAACTGTTTTTAAAATTTCAACTGATACGGGCGGGGTTTTAAAGACAGTTTTTCTTTTTAATTATGTGATTAAGATAAAAATTCAGAATAAATATGCTTTAAAAATCAATAAAATTGCGTAAAAAAATCAAATTAAATTAAATCAACAATGTTTTCTTGTATTTACGTGAACACTTCTTGAATGAAATGAGTGTTTATGGATTTCTTCGCGTTTTAATTTGTGGTCGTGGGGATGCTGATCTTGACCGTCTTGTTATCGACCGTTATGTTATGGTAATAATAATAATATGCAATTTCAAACCCTACCACCGGAGATACCAGACCATTATGTAACTAAAATAAATTCTGTCTAAACTTTAAAATCAACCTTGAAATGGAATTACTGGAAATTTTGGGAAGAGCTCACTACTTATCACGTTGTCTTGAATACTTATCACGTTGACTCCGCTAGGTCGAAAATGCTTAATTGTTCAGACCTCTGTCTTCCCCAAAATTGAGGAAATGCGTGAATACATAAATTAAATAAAAATATGTTTGGAAATAAACTTAAAATAAAAAAGAAACAAAAAATAATAATAAATACATACATAGACAGGGACCGTCGCATACATTGCTATGGTCCCAAGGTAAGCAACTAAAGCACTTGAGTTATGGAATCGAAAAGAGTAAAGGCACCACATACACCCCAGACCCTAGAAATGGCGATACTTTGTAAACCGGTGTGAACCTTTGAACACCACTCGTCCACAGAGATCTTCAAATTATCAATCCACATTTTAGAATATAATATGAATAGAAAAGAATAGAAAAAATTTTGAATAAATTGAAGCTAAAATTGTTTTATTTCATAAATTTCAGGTGGACCTTTATCGGGAGATCACATTCCGTAACTCCGGACAAACATACCGGGGCGTGCCGGTCATGGCCAGCAACATGGATACTGTAGGGACGTTTGAAATGGCCAGGGAACTTTCGAAGGTAAGTTAAAACATTTTATTTTAAAAAAAAATTTAAAACATTTTTTAACAGTGGTGGAGCCACGCATCAGCTTTTGTTGTTGCATGAATGGGCCGACTCGACCGGGGAAGAACCACCACCTCTCAGAATACCGGCGTAAAGTAGAAGTCTAACAAACTTCTGCGTTTTGTCTGGTGAGTGCAGGTAACCGGTGGCCCACACACTCCCTCCCCCAATTCAGGGGGAGGGGGGCACTCTAAGGAAGGCAACGCATCTGCTAAGCCTCTGGTATTGCAGGTGTTCATGGGCGGCGGTAATCACTTACCATCACGTGAGCCACCTGCTCGTTTGCCTCCCTTTTCTATAAAAAAAAATTACCTAACGGCCTATAAGAGTCCACTGCACAGTATAGGCCTCTTCTTTAAGAAGGGTTTGTCGTAATCGCTACGTTTGGGCAGCGAATTGGCGATCGCAGTACCAGACACCTCTTTTCGGAGATGCTGCCGCCCATTACCGGTCAGCTTATCCCACCATCTATCGGTAGCCATGGCCATTTATAAGGTTTTTCCCTTAGTCGCCTCTTACGACACTAACGGGAAGAGAGGGAGTTTTAATTATGTTTGTACTATTATTACTTTTTTATCATTTGTTGCCATACTAGTAGTAGTTGTAATATAACTATGAAGATACTTTACTTTAATTCGTGACGTTGATTTTTTTATTATTGCTGTAGTAAAACTAAATTGTAAGTATTATAAATGTTATGGAAGTAAAGATGTGAAGGCTGTGTGTTATTAGCGTAAAGAATTTACTACCATCGTTTTTTCTATGGATACCGTAAGAAGCGATAAAGGATAACGACAATATAAAAAATAGACGAAGAAATGAAAAATACGGACAGATGGCGAATATCTAAAAAAATGTATTTATGTTCAGTACGGGTAATGATATTCGTTTTAATTTATACAAACCAGTAATTTACTTGCACTAAGGCTAGCATCATTGTCAGTACAGATATATTTTTTACTTTTAGATTGATAGAATGATTTCTAGATTTATGTCTATCTAATCAAAAATTTTGTCATCGATACAAGTGACGTTTATTACTTCCATTGATTGTCATATTTTAATCTATCACTGTTTCGTAATAATGTTTCTCTAAGGGAAAAGAAACAGGCTAAAGAAACTCCGATATAATATAATTAGAAGTAGCATGAGAGCGCTATACTATCATTAAAGAATATATGTATAATTATAATAACGTTTTTAATAATCTTTTATCTTTGATAAAATTTGTCAATACCTAGGTTTTTCACATTAACTGGGATTTTGTTGTAGAAGCGAACTCCCTAAAATGAGTTACTTACTATAGGTATCGGGTACAGTAAATATAACCCCACTATATACAAACAACGGACGTGCTCAGTAATTCACCCACGATAATGGCATCCATCGAGAAACTTCCATAGCTCTCAGTATATGCAGAGAGGTATTCTCATGAAATTAATTTCAGACGTTCAGTGATCTCTGTGAACTCATTTAACGATAATTGTGACGAGTGCACAAGTATTTTCAAATATTTTTATAAACAAGTAATCGATAGTGAAGACTGCCGAGTTGGTAAAGACTTCGAAGCTGAGTATTGCGGGTTCGAATCCCGCAGGGGGCAACCACACGTGTGATGAACAAAATAATCGCGTTGTATATGTTTACAGGTTTTTATAAATATTTATTTAATTAAGTATACATTATTTACCTATATTGTATATCGTACCGTTGGCTTTAGTCTTCTTCTACTTCTTTTTCTTTACATTCCATCAAGAGTACAGATTCCATAAGAGAGCTTAGGTCTCTCTCAAATTATTCCACAAAGACCGTCTGTTGTTGGTTGCCATGTTGTCTCAGAAAAGGTCTAGTGAAGTGTCAGTGGAAAGGACTAAATTATCTAAAATTCTATTTACACCAATATTGGAAAATGCGTAAAGATAAAGACGTGTATACAAGAATACATCGTTAAAAGTAACAAGATTTATGCGTAACCTCATATCATTGTTAAAGACGTGAACTATTATGGGGTACTCTATCATGTTTTGTTCCTATATTTGTTTATTATAATAACACAATATGTATCTGGTGATATGTTCGTTATAAACAATAACCATTGTTGTAACAATGTAGCTACCTATTATGTTATCTGTGTTTGGAATAGCCAAATAATGAAAGGGCATTCTTAGAAATATTTAACTACTTAAATTGTATTGTTTTTTATTTTGTCGTAGCGATCGAACAATGTGCTGTGATAAATGTCTTTTCATTGTATTACTAAGAACTATTCGTAATTACTAACGTTCTAATCTTGTATACATATAAATTTATAAAATTGTATCGCGGAACCTGCTCTAGCGGATTGGTCAATAATTTGTATATTACATACATAGCCAGTATTATTTTTAGCGTCTAGTTTAGCCTTGGTGAAATATTTTCCCGCCATTAGTCGGTTGCCATAATGATGTTCAAGGCTTTTCCCTTAGTCGCCTGTTACGATACCCGCGGAAAGAAAATGGGTGGCAATGTTCTTACGCCGTTGCCACACGCAGAACAGTAACTACTATTATCAGGCTAAATCTTTGTTATTTTTCCCGAAAATTTCAAATTTAATTGGTTTCACAAGATTTTCGATTCACGATGAATCATTTTAGGCGTCTCTTACCCTTTTGTTATCGTGACTTTTCAATACACGAAAACAAAGGAGTGGCAATGGCGACAGCACACGGCAATTTTAAAATAAGAATTGCGACAAATTCGTATCAAAGTAGTCTTTTCTTTTTAGCACGGGCTGTTCACGTGCATCCACAAATACTACACGATCGAAGAGTGGAAAAGCTTTGCCGCTGAACATCCCGAATGCTTGGAGCAGATGGGTACGTTGGTTTTTTTCATTTCCTTTATCTGTTACACCATTTATTCAAAGAAGCTTCATTCTGAGGGTTCAATGATCTCGTTGTCAAATATGTTTAAATTCCGAATTTTAAAAAGTGATTGGAATCAGTTTTACCGTATTAGTTTTTTACGTAGTTGACTTAATGCCTATGTCCTACAGAGTACCTTAACAGGTCTTTATTTAAGTAAGTGTCATCAACTTAAATCCAAGTTAAATTTACTAGTTTTAGTTTTATTAGAGTCACAATAACCGTGCGGATGGGTGATCGGAATTGTAGTCAAGAGACCCGAGTTTGATATCCAGGTGGTAGACTCGTACCAGTGGCTTTTTTGCAAAAACTTATGTACGATTATGTCGTTGGCTTCAACAAAAAGACAGCGACAGCCACACCACCTGTCACGCTGTCCCAAGTGGGATGACGCTGGGTCGAAAGGACTTAATCGTCGAGACCTCTGTCGACCCTAGTATTGAGAATTGCGTGAAGACGTATATTATATAGTAAATATAGTAGAGTACAGCCTTTGTGTTGCAGTAAAGATTTACAGGTCGTTAAGTAAGTTAGTATCATCATCTTGTATCCAAATAAAATTTCTTATCAGGTTTCAAAGTTTTAGTTTTTTAAGTAAAAAAACTTAAATGAATATTTAAGTTTTTTTACTTTGGATTTTGTGTTACATTACAGCCGCTAGCTCAGGCACGGCGGAAGCAGACTTCGACCGTCTGTCGGAGATCCTCAACAACGTGAAGGAGCTCAAGTTCGTCTGTCTGGACGTCGCCAATGGCTATTCCCAGCACTTCGTGGAGTACGTTCGGAGGGTGCGCGCCGCCTATCCAACGCACACCATTATTGTGAGGGTTTTTTTTAATGTGCTTGGTGACAAAGGAGGTAACACTGCAGTTTGCTGGGGGGAGAGTAGCAAACAAAACCTGGTGGTGTGCGAGTACGCACGCATATTTCGTTTTTTTTTTTAATTCATAAATATGTAGATAGGGACAACATCATATATATTGCTTTGATACCAAAGTAAGTAGCTAAAGCACTTTATATTATGAAATCAGAAACAACGAAGGTACCACAAAAAAGCAAAAATATAGAGTGTTTTCTACATTGACCCGACCGGGAATCGAACCCAGAGCTGGCGACACGATGAAAACCAATGTGTACACCACCCGTCCATGGAGGTTGTTATGTACTCTCCCCGTACAACAAAGTTCAAAGATTAAGTTGCCCACCTTTAAGAAAGAAATTGGGAAGGGAAAGCAGAAGAAAGGGATAGGGTTGTGCGTAGCCGGGGACTGACTCCTAATTTGATCATAACTCCACTTCACGGCAGTATTCTAGGAGGCCGTAGGCTTACAGGTCCAGCAGCAGAAGCTTCTGCACCCAACTTTGCTCTTTGCTCACATGCTTTTTTATTAAAACTAAGACGCCCCCCAGTCCGTAAATTACTCTGCTCTCTCTACCTCTCTCTCCCTCTCTCTCTCTCTCTCTCTTTCCCCTTCTTTACTTCGTTTTAATAAACCAGAGCTCACCAATTGTTTTTTCTCAGGCCGGTAACGTTGTGACGGGCGAAATGGTCGAAGAGCTTATCTTATCTGGAGCTGATATAATTAAGGTATTTTTAATGGTTTTTTAAATGTTTTATATCAAAGCTGGATCTCCAACGGGGATTTGACGCCCTAAGATGACAAAAATATATATCTTCACGCAATTCCCAATACAGGGGTAGACAGAGGTCAAGTCTAGACAATTAAGTCCCTTTGACCCACCTTCCACCGAAAATATTTTCGGGACAACGTGACAGGTGGTGAGCCCGTCGCCGCCTTTATGTCCAAGCCAACGATGAAATTCGTACATAAGCTCCGGTGAAAAGTGTTTTTTTTTTATAGAAAAGGGAGGCAAACGAGCAGGTGGCTCACGTGATGGTAAGCGATTACCGCCGCCCATGAACACCCGCAATACCAGAGGCATAGCAAATGCATTGCCGGCCTTAGAGTGCCCCCCTCCCCCCAACCCCTGACCCCAGAATTGGGGGAGGGGGG
Source organism: Sericinus montela (assembly GCA_029286605.1). Classification (NCBI taxonomy): domain Eukaryota; kingdom Metazoa; phylum Arthropoda; class Insecta; order Lepidoptera; family Papilionidae; genus Sericinus; species Sericinus montela. Next base: position 6,451,784 of record JAGSMR010000024.1, read on the forward strand.
TGTGTGGGCCTCCGGTTACCTGCACTCACCAGACGAAACACAGAAGTTTGTTAGACTTCTACTTCACGCCGGTATTCTGTGAGGTCGTGGTACTTCCCCGGTCGAGCCGGCCCATTCATGCAACAACAAAAGCTGATGCGTGGCTCTACCACTGTAGAAAGTTGATCAAAAGATCTAAATTACGACCTTAACTTACTTTAAGACAGACAGAAATTGTTACATAAACACTTCATTGTCTAGATCGCTGCCTACCTCAGAACGAGAAATTGCGTGAAGCTAAACAGGCAATTCAATAGTGTATCATTCCAGGTGGGTATCGGACCGGGCTCGGTCTGTACGACCCGCATAAAGACCGGAGTGGGATATCCTCAGCTTTCCGCAGTCATCGAATGCGCTGACGCTGCTCATGGACTTAAGGGCCACATCATTTCGGTAAGTTCTTCGTCTTCCTTAAACTTAGTATACTTAACTTATTACATGCAAGCGTCGCATAATTTTCATTATTGCTCATGTCCCAATCTCAATGAAAGAAAGAAAGAATTATTGCACATACTACACCATAAACATAGTAAATTAAAGAGAAAATTAACAATGAAACAAAAATTAACAAACTTTGAGACGAAATTGAACTAATGCCAATACATATAAATAAAATGTAAAAAACAGGAAAAAAATAACAGTTGTTCATTATTGTCACATGAGTCGTGATCTAACTCAATTAATTAAATTTAATTTAATATTTTAATTTTCATGATGCAATTTTTTTATTTTTAAGAATGCAAACCATGCTGGTTTTGTGTTATTTTATTAAAAAACGTTTTTAAATTCCTCTTTTAGTATTATATATAGTGTTTCTTTATAGTATCTATTTCGTTTAAATTTTTTCCTACATTCTGTCGTTACATTTTTGCCGGTATTACTTATTTAAATAGTAATGACCCAAAAGCAGGAACTCTGTCACTTTTGTAATTGACGATACTTAATTGTTCATCGTCATCGCGGATAAAGTTCACAACGAATATAGTTGTTTTATTTTAGACCACATTAAGCGGGAATTTGTAATATATACCGGTAGATGGCGCCAATGAAAAAACAGGCATAAATGAAGGAGGAAAATTTGAATTTTCAAGTGAAGAGTCTAAGACACGGTACCTCAGAGAGCGTTGTGGGTTCGAATCCCGCCCATCTCAGTTGAAATTAAAATAAATCGCTTTAATTTAATAAAAATAATTGTTTATTATAAAAAAAACATAAAAAATATGTTAGGACGGCGGTTGTACGTGTCCCGGCGACGTTGCGAAGGCGTTCGGCGCCGGCGCGGACTTCGTGATGGCGGGCGGCATGTTTGCGGGGCACGACCAGTGCGGCGGCGAGGTCGTCACCAAGCCGGACGGGAGACGCGTCAAGCTGTTCTACGGCATGTCCTCCTCCACCGCAATGTTGAAACATGCCGGCGGCGTTGCTGACTATCGGTCCTCGGAGGGTGAGTGACGAATAAATAAATAAAGCACAACACATACATTGCTTTGATCCCGATGTTAATGGAATGTATTATGGAATGTACGATGGCTCATGTATTATGGAATTGGAATCAACGAAAGTACCACAAACACACGGATCCGAGACAATGTATAAACAGTGGTTTCCTACATTCGTCCGGGAATCGATCCCGGAACCTCAGAGCTGGCGACACTTTGAAAACCGCGTGAGTGTACGTCACTCGTCCACGATGGTCGTCAAATCAGAGGCCACCTTCCTCCTTTCGATTATTCCTTTTTAATTCGATCCTTCCTTTCCCAACTCCAATTCTTTCTTTCGAAGTTCGAGCCAGCCAATCGACTATTGTCGACCGAGACAATGTAAAAACAGTGATTTCCTACATTCGTCCGAGAATCGATCCCGGAACCTCAGAGCTGTCGACGAGCTGTTTGAAAACCGCGTGAGTGTACGTGACTCGTCCATGGAGGTCGTCGTAACAGAGACCACCATCCCATCCTTTCTTTCCCAAATCCAATTCCTTCTTTAAAGGAAAAACACACTTGCTAATCTGGTGTTGTCGAATCGACGTCTGGAAGATCTTCGGCAGGCTCACCACTTGTCGGTGAAAGGTGGGTCTAAAGGACTTAATCGTCTGGATCTCTGGAACCCATTATTGGGAATGGCATCAATTGTAATCAATGAATTGTGTCAATAATCAAGATTTAAGCGTCAATAGCCTAATGGTAAAGGGTGTTTATTGCGAAACATGTCGTCGCAGGTTTGAGCCTGCCGTCCGAATAATGTCGTAGACCACTTATTGCAGTTTACTTAAATTTATAGCTCGCACGAGTGAGCAGCTTGTTTGGAGTTATAAACACGAATACAAGTAATGTTATATGGCAATTAAATGATATCATGCACCGTTAGGTGAGCGGCTTCCTTCTTTGTCTTTCCCACTCCAAAAAATTGTTTGGCAAAGCGACTACTTGGTCATGAAGAACAATAAAAATGCCACAGTCAATACTAAAATTCACGATACCTACTAAAAGTAACGATAGCCGAGTGATTGGATGGTCGGAATTTCGAGTCAAGAGACCCGAGTTCGATCTCCTGGTGGCAGGCTCATACCAATGGGTTTTTCAAAAACTTATGTACAAATTATATCGTTGGCTTGGTCATATAGACGGCGACGGGTCACGTTGTCCTGAAAATATCTTCGGTGGAAGGTGCGTCGAAGAGTCTCAGTCAATACTCAGGTCGTCAGGTCCTGAGTCAATACTCAGTACTGACTCAGGACTGGACTAGTACCACATTCACCTTCCCACCAAACAGCAGAGTAATAACCGATGTGATCCGTTTAAAAACCAGTATAATTACGAGCAATGAGGCATTCCACCTTAGTCTTTTTTTGGGGGGAGGAAGCAATTATAACCTTCTTCGTTTGAAGTGACCGGTGTTCATGTTCTCCTAGTAGTCACATCTGGTGGAATGCTAGGTTTTTATATTCACCGAGAAACTTTAAAAAAAAGTATCACACAACAACTCCCCTACGGAAATAAATGGCACCTTCTGCTTATTGCTCAGGTAAAACAGTGGAAGTAGAATACAGAGGCGATGTGGAGGCAACGGTTAAGGACATTCTTGGCGGGTTGCGATCAGCATGCACCTACGTGGGCGCTGCAAGGCTCAGGGAGTTACCCAGGAGGGCCACCTTCATACGCTGCTGTAGGCAAGTCAACGATACATTCTCCTAATTTATGATCGCCTGGTACCACGATCTAATTTAGATAATTGTTGTGTTTCCGAGGTTAGACGAATACGGCTTATTTCTGAATTTAAATATAGATTTGATGATTCTGTAAATGGATGGAAATTTCACATCCTTAACGATTTCTATTATAGTCGAATATCTGTTTTATTCCAAGATGTTTGATGCGATATCTAAGATGTTGGTTTGTTATATATAATTCACTTTTATGATCGTGTGGTTTAAGAGTTAAAATGGAAAGGATTTGAAATGTCGCATGTGCTTAAAATTTTATGGCAATATTCATCCCGTAATAATTCTTCAGTGTCACTTCAGTCTTTTGCAAATTCATTGCCGTTCATTTAGTATTAATGAATTTGAAAAAAGTGTTCTCATAGATACTAAGACACATGAAAATCACCAAGATGTAGTGATGACGTATACAAAGTCAAAAGACAAAAGTGTATCAGTAAATTTTTAAAAAATCTAACTAGCTAAAACTAAAAATCTAACCAGCCAAACACTTCCTCGGGATATTTTCGACAAATACACTAATTGTATTGTGCATACTTTACGGCAATATCTTGGTGTTGCCATTACCAATCTAGATATCATATATTAAGTACGATTTTGTTAATTAAGCAAATTTTGTATTATTTTCTCAAAATATAGTTACGGGTATTTATTACCTTTTTATGGTATTGATTACATTTTTATGCACATGAAGAAATCAAAACGCCCAAATGTACGTATTGTTGCGATAGTTATTATTTTTTAATATCTTTAGTCTATGAGTTAAACTAAATTGTAAGCAAAGATAATGTAACAACTAAGTTCTTTTTGCCAAAGAAAACATTAGGTGTCAAGAAATATAAAACTAATAACTTCACAAAATAAAAGTACCTACTGTCTATGACATAGAAATCAGTTTTGAATTAAAAAAGAAATCATTTCACTATATTACGAAATTATAATTATTGTTACAACGACTTTTAAAAAACTTAATCTAGATTATCCCAAGCAACATAATTCGCTGGTGCTAATGTTAGACTAAAATTAGATAGAATTGTTTGAAAATATTTGTGTGAAATATTTTCAATATTAAAACTTTATTCTAGTTTCTTAACATACAAGTAGGTATGTCCTGGACATACAAGACGAAGATGAAAGATACCTGAAATCATTTTCTATGAAAGTTACTTTATCATTTATGTACCTCATAAAAAATATTTAAATTTCAATTATTGTAGATGTATTTTATTTATAAAATAAATGGTCCTATTGAATTCTATTAAATTGTTTCCTAAATAAATTGTTTTCTAATAAATTCTAGTAAAAGTTCAATTTTGCCCAACATTGTTTATCAAAACGAATACACGAGAAGGATAAGTAAAACATTTAAATCGCCTAATTAAAAAAAAATTGCATAAGAAGCCATGATCCTGTAATAAAATTGAAATAAAGATGCCTCCTTCAACCATTTTTCTGTGGTAGCAGTGGTCAGTACGTCAACTTTAAAAAGCTAGTGACACAGGTTGAAACCCCGGGCCGGCACGGCTAAAATTGTTTAAAGCAATTTAATCTACTTATTTACCACGATGTGAAAAATACGTAGTGAAATCTGCACGTCTGAGAAATATAAAAATATTGTTTCGAAGATGCGTGTAGTCCACCGACCCGCACTGGAGCAATTTCCCTATTTTCTCTTATAGTACGTATAGGTAATAATATTTGAGAGAAGGCCTTTGCCCAGTAGTGGGCATGTAAATACCTGAAAAGGCAACTTGCTATTACTTTATTTTTAAGTATTAATAAAATTATCATGTATATTATAAAAACAGAGGCTTGAAATTCAATTATTCCTTATCCTAATAACTAATAAAATAACTCTGAATGTAAACATCATAAAAATATAAAAAAAAATAAACATCTTCTGATCCTGTAATTTGAAAATATTTTCAATTATGTAGGCTGTAGGTATAAGTTATACTACAAATTACAACCGTGACTTATTCACGGTCACAATTTAGATTTATTAACAGGCGCTACATTATGTTTATTGTAATTAAATGTACTTCTTATTTTTTAAATAAATAAAAAGCGTCTACTTATTATGTACTACATATAATCTATAAGTGCCTACATTTAACAAAAAACAACTACTTTATTTTAATTATTATTTTCTTTATTTTATCAATATTCTTTTATTTATCTTTATTATATCGACGGCGACGGGCTCACCACCTGTCACGTATTTTACCTTATTATGTACTATAACAGCACAAATTATATTGAAATATTTTATGTTTCGAGGAGTTTATTTTTAAATTTTTTACCAATTATTTATTGCATTGTTAATTTTTTTGTTCATTAATGTAAATAAATTATGTGAATCTTTTTAAATGTTATTCTGATTAAAAAGTTATATCTGTCAATGTTGTATTGTTTTAATTTTCCGTGTTCGTGAGTTCCGCTTTTGGGTTTGCATAGAAGTTCACTAATAGAACTAATTCACTACTCTAATCAGAGACTTTCGTTTAAATGCTTATCATGAAAAGTTTGTACCTTCTAATCGATGTGATTATTTTACTACTATTGCTTTTAGCTATAGCTTTGAGTTACGTTACTAGTTACTTTGAGCTTGTAGCAATACATTTTACTTACTCAACGACATATAAAAGTCCACTGCAGGACATAGGACTCTCCCTTAAGGAAGATTGCCATAATAGCCAGGCTTAGCAAAAGGATTGGCGCGGTACCAGACACCACGCATCTTAATATAAATGAGAACAGTACTCCATGCGCCTTAAAAAGTTGCAAGCGGTGGACCGATTTGAAGTACTGTCGTGCTCTACTGAGCACGTCAAGACTTTTGGAGACCAATTTGGCCCTCCGTTTCAAATGGCCGCGAAACAGAACGTTGCTTGATATGTCAACGCCAAGGATTCCGATGTGACTGACTGACATATGACGGAAGCTTCGAAAGAAGCCCTTTTTGCCATACCCGATCAAATTCTTTCGCTTTGTCTAAACTCCCCCAGGGCCTCCCCCTTGCTCTTTTTTGCCTCCGCCCATCGATAAGTGAGGTACACAAGAAGATCACTAGCTGAGCGACCCCGACCTCAAGAGCAATGCTGGGCTGCAAGAGCTGGCAGTTTATTATGGACTCCATTATTTTTGAAAAAAAAAAAAAAAAGAAAGTGATGTCGATCGGTCTCTAGTTGCCCGAATCTGAATGGTCGCCTTTCCTAGGAATCGTGTGTAAGGAGAGGAGTGTTTTGCACAGTAAGCTCTGAAAAAACCGGATGCCCGGCATAGAGCAGCACGGGATGGTCGGCGTTCAGTTCCCCTGTCATCGAGAGTCGAGAACGTAGAACGAGTGAAAGCAAAGAGAGAACATAGAAGATCGGCCTTCTCCTTTGCGTCACGGTCCAGCGAGTTTTCCTCCTGTGCAGAGATGGTAGTGATGGCTGACTGAAATTACCTTGGACAGGCTAGGCGAGGGACCAGAACGCACGAGTTCCTGAAGGATCACGAATTAGTTTCTCGCCAATTCTGCCAATGTGCTCAGACTTTGCCGCAGCAATTACTCTTTTGGACCTGGCGGCAGAGTTGTACTTCTTCTTCAAATTGCTAGTTTTTTAATCCCGAGACTCCGAAGTATTAACCCAGGCCCTATAGCACTGCTGCTTTTGGCGAGATGCCATTCTGCAGGTGCTAACAAAGCCAGACTTTGATCTACCACCGATGGGCACCACAGAGGAAGGAACGAAGAGTTCAATTCCTTGAAGCACCACATCGGCGGCGAAATTTGTAACGACGTCGAGACTATTCAGCGAGAAGCAAACCTGGCCCCATGGGTGCAGGATGCAAAGAAAGACAGCATCCCTTCCCAATCCACCGACCTGTAGAAATTTTTTTTGGACATTGTGGCAGGTGGTGAGTCTGTTACCTTTTTTTTCAAGCCAACGGTGTGAAACGTACATACGTTTTGCAAAATCCCATAGGTACGGGACTATCACCAAGGCATCGAACTTGGGTCTTTCGACTCGAATTTTGATCACTCAACCACTTGGCTATCGTGACTGATCGAGACATGTCGTGACCCACGGTATGTAAGTAATTATTTTACCACCACTTACTACTACTTAAATAAATAAATATCTTCACGCTATTCCCAATACAGGGGTAGACAGAGGTCTAGTCTAGACAATTCCCCACTCACAATTCACAACTCCCTTGGACCCACCTTCCACGGAAGATATTTTGGGATAACGTGACAAGTGGTGAGCCCGTCGCCATCTTTTAAGTTCAAGCCAACGACATGAATTGTACATAGCTTTTTGAAAAAACCCATTGGTACGAGCCTGCCACCTGGGGATCGAACTCGTGTCTCTCGAATTCCGATTACCCAACAACTCGACTATCGTGACTACACTTCACTATTACCACTTAAAGGTGAATAAAAATTATTAAGTAGTGGTAGTACTCCAATAAACTGTAATTTAGTTTAAATTATCTAATTTATTATTCTTGATATTTCGTCCGACAATCTTTCGTAGTACAAATCGCATTTCCATTACTCAGACAAAAGCAAATATTACAATCTAATTTATAAGATAAGCCTTTTGGACAGCTATCTGGATATTTAGGTTTAACGGAAAACATGTCGACTGTTATAGGATCTAAAGGGTCGCAGACATGTGTCGTGCACTTTAGCGTTTTGCCGCTGTGAAGACATTGACAAGTGTTGCAACCTTTCTTGTAAATGTGCAGCGGTTCACAGTAGCCATGAGATAACGCTATATCGTGAGATTCTGTATTAATCCCAGTTCTAGTACATTTTCTATCTACAACACAAGTTTCTCTCTTCACGCCTTCTTCTACGCTACATCTGCATATCAAACAACCTTTTTCATATATGGTTCCTTTAACGCAATCGTATTCAATTAAATCCTTCTCAATTATAACATTACATTGCTCTAAGGTACAACTAAAAGCCTTTTCGCCGTTTTGGTTGATGCAGTGGCAAGTGTTGCAATCTCTGCTATATTTGGTTCCAGGTTTACATTCATAATCGTCTATCGGAGCATTTGTATATTCAAATCGATGACCGTCAAAACCCAGATAGTTTATAGGAAAATGTTTTAAACATTTCTTCGTAGTACAATACATTAAGGATTTTTCGCTACAGAAACAATAGTTACAGTCAATATTAAATATTTTCCCAACTTCATAGCTGTTGCAAATTGACTCTTCAATTAATTTAAGACCTTCTGATTGATTTTTGGTTCTGCCAACAGACGTACAGTTTTCGCAGAGAAGTCTGTTATTACGAAGGCATGTACAAGTCTGGCATCCAAGAGAATATTTTTTATTTATATCACATACCGCATAAACTTCTAATTCATCGCTGTCTTTTGCTTTCATTTTATATTGATCAACTTTTGTGGCATTTAAAACTGGATCTTCTTTCGAGCAAACCGTTTTGGTACAAAATTCAGAGTTTATGAGTCCAGACGATGGGCAAAAACAAACATTGCATCCAACTAAATATAGTTTGTTTGGCTCGCATTTTTGTGAGATTTCAATTCCACGAGTGACTTCTACTGAGTGCATAATTCGAAATATGTCCCTACAGACTGGATTAGGCCAATTACCGTCCTCATTACATACGCATAGTACTGAATCTCGCCGGTAGGAGACACCTGGAGCGCAGGCAGCTTCTGTTGTGCGCCAGGAACCTCTTCCTTCCATACCAACGTCTATGTCTCGTATGGCATCTGTAAAAATAATTGGGTACAACTTCACAAGGTATAGTAATGAAATGACTGTTAAATACTTCTGTCATTACTGCATGTATTAAAAATCAAGGTAAATAGTAATATTGAACGAATTATATATTTAAATATATATACTTTAAATAAATACGTATAATTATAGTACTTTAAATAAATACGTATAATTTATAAATAAATACACTAAAATACATAAGGACAACATCACATACATTGCTCTGTCCCATACCAAAAAGAGGAGCTGGTGCACTTGTATTATGTAATCGGATACAACGAAGGTATTACAAACACCAGACTCGAGAAAACTGTGTTGGGAATGAAATTATGAACGAGGGGTGATCCAAAAGTAATGATAATCAGTTACTTCAGGTCCGCATAAAATACAAAAAAAAAAAATTTATTGTTTGCGATCACGATTTCCGGGAGATACATTCATTTGAATACGAACTGTCAAACATCAACATGGAGAAATAAGAAATTAAAGCTGTCATCTAGTACCTCTGTTTGAAATAAATGTCTTCAAAGTGGAGTGCTGTTTCAAGACAACGCACTGGCTCACAAATCCGCAGTTGTGATGGCGAGCAGTTCGAATCCCGTTTCTTGAATGGTCAAGAAATGGGATTCGAACTGCTCGAACAACCTCCCTATTCGCCAGATCTAGCTCCTAGCGATTTCTTCCTCTTTCTTTGAGGCAAGAAGATCGAAGACGATAGCGAAGTAATGGCCGCTGTTGAAGCGTTTTGGGAGGGTCAAGACAAAGAATATTTTTCAAAGAGAATCCTGGGTTTAGAAATTAGACATATTGTATTGATTTGTTAGGAGACTTTGTAGAAAAATAAATTATTATCTTAACTTTAATTACCGTGTTTTATTTTCATTATCATTACTTTTGGATCACCCCTCGTATATGTATCATTAGTCACTCTGGGCACTCACCGTTAAAGTGCCCAAACATATCCACCTTGCTGCAGACGCGAGCCTCGCATTTGTATTGGTGTTGGCTGTTGCACCAGCACCAATTGCAGTCGTTCAGTACGTGCGAGTGCTTTTTACAATGCTCCCCCCAAAGCTTCGCTGGTACCGCTGATGATAAAATGGAAAGGTTAACACTAGCTAAGTAGGCGATAAAGTCGCCTATTTGTACTTCCAATATTATTCACATGTAAAATGTATTGCTGCTTTTGTGTGTACAATAAAATGTAAAAATAATAACAAATCTTTATTAATTATAAACGGAATGCTATTTGCATTTTTATATCGAATTACACTGTGCCGTATGGTAACGGAGTAGTTTAAAACATATTTAATGTACAGACAAACCAGACGAGAGCATATAACAAATATTTCACAATTTTAAGTATTCTGATTGTAATTATTATTATCCACAGTTTTGCCATATAATTAACTGCTCTTTTAAATAACACGATAAAGAAACATATGTCTTTAAAGTAGAATATTCATTTCTGGTTAGTTTTGGATAAAAAAGTGATGTCCTCTCATGGACGACTGATGTAACTGTGAACAACAGTCAGATCAACAGCTAAGATTAACCGCGTACCAGCAAAAAAACGTTTAAAGCGCTGTCCAAAGGAAGACATTATTATTTGAAAGCAGACAAATCATTCATTTAAATACAATAGCAATTGACATCTCAAATATCCACTGGGATTGTGCTTATTAAGATGAATGTGCAACGCCGAGTATAAACTTAAGACCCAGCAATTGACTGACACCAACATATAAGGATAATAAAAAATTTACTTACGCTTTTCATAATCCAGGCCTGACGTAAAAATTATGTTTAGTAACGAAATAAAAATTAAATTTATACACATTATAGAATTCAACAGGGATCGTTTGTTCGTTAAATATCAAATCCGAAAACAAACTTTTAGTTATCGGTTCGTAATTAATTGATTTTCTACCTTTAATTGCTAATTATGCCGACGCAGTAAAAAATCAATTCATGTTATTATTGCCAACCTTAAAATTTAAGTCGTAATACAAAAACACCTCAGATAAAATTAAGTTTTTTATGAAAATGTACTAGTACTAGTATGGTACAATTAAAAATCTCTGTAAATCTCTTAATTATAAGAAACTTCAAAACTTTATAACAAGTATTCATATATGCAATGGCATTTATTACATGTTAATTTGAAACTGTAAATTAGTTATGTTTGCCTGAATTAATAATTTGGTTGATATTTCGGAACAACAATTTTTGTTAATTTTTCAAATGCTTTTATCTTTAGGCTATGTCGATTAGAATACAGGATAAAGTAGCTCTTTTAGGAACGGTACTAGAAAAGAAGATCAGGCACATTATAATAGTTGCGAGAAAAATATATATTATATCTTCACGCAATTTCCAATACCAGGCAACCAGTTTGGTTGTATTGGTGATTATTCCTGTTATGTTGCGTCTACCCAAAAAAATGTAATGCTTAACGATTTAAATGATAATAAATATATACACAGATAGGGTCGCGATAGCCGAGTGGTTGGGTGGTCGGAATTCCGAGTCAAGAGAACCGAGTTCGATCCCCGAAAGTGGCGGGCTCGGACCCAGGGGTTTTTCAAAAAAACTTATGTACGAATTATATCGTGGGCTTGGACATAAAGGCGGCGACGGGCTCTCCACCTGTCACGTTGTCCCGAAAATATCTTCGGTGGAAGGTGGGTCAAAGGGACTCAATTGTCTAGACTAGACCTCTGTCTACCCCTGCATTGGGAATTGCGTGAAGATATTTATTTATTTATTATATTTATTTATTATTCACAGATAGGGGCTACATTATATACATTGCTCTGATACTAAAGGAAGTAGAAAAAGCACTAATGTTATGGGGTCGGAAACAATGAAGATACCAACCAACGCCCAGACCCGAGGCAATGCAGATAAATTGGTTCTACCTTGACTCTACCGGGCACCGAGCCCTAATCTGACCTCAGAGCTGTTGACACCTTGGAAACACCACTTGTCTTAATTAAACACTTGTCAAAAGTTACTTTCGACTGGCTGGGTGAAAGAAATTCTAATGTTCTCTATATTCCCTAGTTGTATTCTCAGGAAGGAGTCAATCAGGAAGAATCAATAAGTGTTTTAAAAACTTAAGTACAATTTGTATTGTTGGCTTGTTAAAGACAGGCTATCGCCTGGTCCCAATTCATAGAATACAATATATTAAAAAATCCTGTGAAATAAATGAGGCGAAACAATACTGACATACAACATTATATATACATCTATACATATAAATAAAACTGGAGTGTCTATTTTTAATATTGAAATAACTGTTTTTTACTACATGTATATAAATATATACGGTACATTCACCAAAACAACTTTTTTTAAAATGTTTGTCTATCTGTCTGTTTGTTCCGACTAATCTTTTAAACGGCTGGACCGATTTTAACAGGATTTTCACTAACAGATAGCTAATGTTATAAGGAGTAACATAGGCTACATTTATTTTAGAAATATAGAGTTCCGCTTTAAGTGTTACACTGCGGGCGGTTAAGTTGGCAATAAGATTTCAACGTCAAAAAACTGTATAAAATATCATAAAGTAAAATGGTCAAAACATAATAACCAAACAGGCTGTATAGCTATTGCGATGAGAAAATTAGATTGTTGAAACAATCGCCCGAAATTATTTGTTATTAAACGAATATATTAAAAATGGGATTAAATGTAAGTCATGGTCATATCTAACAAAGCTCTGACCTCTGTAATTTCAGTCACATTTTTTCAGTTTAAAATTAGTGATGATGATAGTTTTAGATAAACGTTATCTGCAGTAGTGAAATCTATAGGTTTCAACGTGAGCAAGTAACATCATTATCAAATTTCTGTTCCCTCTGATACTCCTTCAATCTTCCAAAAAAAATCTTCCGTCTGGTGAATATGTGGTAAGCTTAAGTATATTGAAGCAAAACGAAAGCAGTAATTATACCACATATTATATTGGAAATAATGTATAATGATAATGTATCTTAAAATAATGTATTGTTTTAATAATAATTTATTTACAGCTGTGAATATTGCCTTATGAAAATCTCGACAGACAAAAGTTATATTTGAAATTATTTCACTAAAGCGTTCAAAGGCAAAAAAAGAATTAAAACGATTTATTATCTACATAACATTTTGGTACACAATAACTTTCCATTCTTCAAGCAAAAGCAAGTGTTACAATCAACTGGTATTGACGTCCCTGGCTCACAGGTAGCTTTTGAATCTAAAGATACCATTTTTCTTGCATCTGAGTTTCGAAAATTCAAATTCAATACATTTTTTAATATATTTGGCAAATCGAATATCGGTGACGATGTTTCGGTTGTTTTTTCTTCAACATTATGTTGTCTTAATTTGGAAGATTTTGGTGCAACTACATTGTCTTTACCCATAAGTTGATCAGGAAAGATTAATGACGGTTTTATGTCTATCTGAGAATTTTCAACCTCGGAATTACTATCATTATCCGCACTACTATCCTCATTTTCCTCGACATCGTCTGCTTTATTATCAATTTCTTCAAAAGGAATTTGAGTTATGTAATCTAACTGATTAAATTCTTCAGCTATTTGCTTTTCAGCGGAATGTTCAGACAAACTTTTTTCACCAGCCGTATTTGCAGAAATATTAAAAATGCCATCGTCTCGATTAATAATATCTTCTTTCGAAACATCGCCGGTTTTCTTTGTCTCTTTCTTATTCTTAACTCTTAATCTTCTTTCGGCATCAGGCATAATCTCAAGAACATTTTTTAAGTATGATTCCCCGCAGACTGTCAAATTGTACTTTCCTAGTTTCAAGGTTTGTGGCTGCATAATGACAGGGTTACAAATAAGTTTATTTTCTTCGGCACAGAAACAATGCTGACAGGGCGCAAAAGAGTACCAAACGTTTTTGCTACATTTGCCTTTCATTTCCTGCATATACTTTCGACTTTTTAGGGACTTACTTTTGCTCTCACAGACATGTTTTGTACATCTTTTGTAATTTAATTCACCCTTATCATTACATTTACAAACATTACAATGGACCATGGCGTAGGAGCTCGGTACGCATTTGTTTTTAAAAATTCTGTCACTGTATAACTTTGAGAATTTCGAAACACAATAATTGTTAGGCCAATGCCCATTTTTTGTACAAACACATACCTCTGTATCATGAACGTACGTTACATTGGGCTGACAAGACAGATTTTTCTTTACTTCATCAAACTTCTGCTTCTCGTTATCATCTGGAAAATATGATGGATAAAACTTTATTTTTATGATGTTAAAAAATGTGGAAAGATCTGAATTATCGTAAACAGGTTAGATACCTGTTATGTCCATAGTTCTTGCGACACTCAGCAGTGCTATTATAAAAATACTAAGTAAAAGCCTCATGTTTCAGTATTTGCTTAGAAATTTTGATCATGATATTTGAAATTTTAATTTCAACGCTCAGACTACTTTTAATTGCTTACTTAAAATTAACGATGCGTATTCTTAAACAATTATTGATAATCAATCGTTTTCTACGAATTAGTTTTAACTGTTTAGAATGTAATGTAATCTTCGATACTAACTTAATCTCTAAACAATAATGCTTGAACTTGGCTTCCAAATATAAAAAAAAAAGAAATATTTATTACTGTCTTATCGTAAGAGCATTTTCCATCTTTTTGAGCAGCACTTGATTAGAGACTTAGACGGTCAAAAATTTTATTTATTAGAAAATTGTTAACGTTGCCCTGTATTTCAACTTAGTCCAACATAAGAACGTAGTTTCGCGTACTGAAATTTTTTAAGTAAGTCCTAGACTTCTATGGTATTCATTCATCATCGGTATTAATTCTCAGCAATCTTATTAACTCCTTTTCTATTTGCCTATATAAAATGGATACATTGTTAAATGCATATGTTGTCTTTCCATCCAGAACAACTTAAGAAACTATTATATTATATTATTATTATATATTATATATTATATTAATATTAAAATAAGTAAACTTGTAACATTGCTTGCACATTGTTTGGCAAAACCCAGCTGTACTGGTTTCTGAGACTACGCAACTGCAACCCTTTAGTGTATACTTTAATTTATTTTATACTTATTTTTATAGCCAGGTTGATAGGTGAGATAAAACCTTTCTCAATATCGCCTTAACGCATTGGATCGTCTCCTAAATACTTGCATTAGATACATTTATTGTCTACGTGAGTATGACCATGTATCTCCTTTTCGAACACAGCTTGAGTGGCTGCCTTTTTTTTATAGAAAACGGAGGCAAACGAGCAAGTGGCACACGTGATGGTAATTAATTACCGCCGCCCATGAACATCTGCAATTCTGGAGGGATAACAGATGCGTTGCCGGCCTTTGAGAAAGGTATAGGCTCTTTTCTTGAAGGTCCCTAAGTCATATCGGTCCGGAAAAACCGCTGATGGCAGCTCATTCCAAAAAATGGTAAAAATTCCGCGAAAAACTCACTGTGGTGGAATGCCAAACATCAAGGTGGTGTTGATGACATTTTTGACTATGCCGTATGGTACTATGGTGAAATTCAACGGCTGAGATTAATTCGAATAATTCCTAGGAGCACTCCCCGTAGTAGATCTTGTTGAAAATGCAAAGAGACGCAACATCTCTTCGCAGGAAGGAGCTGACACTGGGGTGCCCCGCCCAGAGATGAGAACAGTACTCCATGTGCGGCCGAACCTGCCGGACAACGCCGATATGTCGACGCCAAGGATTCCGATGCTGGCTGAGACAACTAGGGGAGTGCTCTCAAAACGAGGTGATACGACGAAGGGTTTCTTTTTAGCGGTAATTGCGCAAACTTGTGTCTTTTTAGGGTTGAACTGAACTAAATTTAGTCGGCCCCAGTCCGAGATTTGGTAGACAAAACTCGACTTCAGACACAAGTCTGTTCCGGTACTCGTCGACGTGTTCCCAAGAAATATTGGCACCGCCGGTATATAGGGCATCACCAGTGCTGTCATCTGCATAGCGATGAATGTTACTAATTTGTAACAAATCATTGATATGCAGAAGAAACAGGGTTGGCGATAGCACACAGCCTTGTGGGACACAAGCGTTCAGAGACTTGGAGTCCCAGCATGCACCGTCAACTACGACTTTGATGCTCCGGTCTGTGAGAAAATTAGTGACCCAATTACAAAATTTCTCGGGAAGCCCATATGACGGAAGCTTCGAGAGAAGCGCTTTGTGCCATACTCGATCAAAGGCTTTCGCTATGTCCAAACTAACTGCCAGAGCCTGCCTGCTCACCGCCCATCGATGAGTGAGGTACACAATAAGATCACCGGCTTAGCGACCCCGAAGGAAGCCGTACTGGCGGTCACTGATCAACTGGTGCTCCTTTAAGTACCTCAAGAGCTGACAGATTATAATGGACTCCATTATTTTGGAGAACAAGTAAGTGATGACGATCGGTCTGTAGTTACCCGGATCTGAGCGGTCGCCTTTCTTAGGGATCGGGTGCACCAAAGCTGTCTTCCATGTCATCGGGACGACGCCTTCAGAGTAGGAGTACCGAAAAAGACGCGTTAGAACCGATGCCAACTCGGGAGCACACATCCTCAGCACAATAGGTGGGATACCATCGGGTACACTCGACTTCTGGATGTCCAGGGAGAGGAGGGCTTTTCGCACTAAGCTCTGGAAAAACCGGATGTCCATCATAGAGCACTCACTGCACGGTATGGTCGGCGGTGAGTTCCCCCAGTCATCGAGAGTCGAGTTGGACGCAAAAAGAGAAAGAAGAGGATGACTGAAATTCCCTTGGACAGCTTTGGCGAGGGACCAGAACGCACGAGTTCCTGAAGGAAGTCGAACTAGTTTCTCACCAATTCTACCAATATGCACGGACTTTGCCGCAGTAATTACTCTTTTGAAGGACCTGGCGGCAGAGTTATACAGCTTCTTAAAAACGCTAGTTTTTGATTTCCGAGACCCCGATGCTTTAACTCAGGTCCGGTAGCACTGCTGCTTTAGGCGAGATGCCATTCTGCAGGTGCCACCAAACCAAGGCTTTGATCTACCACCGATGGGCACCACAGAGGAAGGAACGAAGAGTTCCATTCCTTGGAGCAGAACATCGGCGACGGAATTTGCAACGGCGTCGGGACTATCTAGAAACGATTAAATTAAAATTAAAAAACAAAAACCTATTCGACAATTATATAAGAGTTCTCTGCACACTTTTTAAACTTCTAAACGATCCTTGTGCACCTGAGTATATGAAATCTAAGTTTCAATACTTAGGTGATTCTCATAAGCGCATTCTCCGTTCCTGGGAAAGTCTCAAGTTACTTACACCGTTACACCGTATTGGTGACACATCTAAATCCTTCGCCCTTACGGCTATAAGGCTTTGGAACGAAATCCCTCTTGACATTAAAAAAGCTCCGAACAAGTTTTCATTTAAAAATGAAGTCCGTGAACACTATAAAATGTTGCAAGTATGAATATCTGATATATCATTTTAAAGCTTTCATATATTGTCTCCTACATATACAGTTATGTTGTACGTTCATAAATACGATATTATTTTTGTTTTTTCGTCAATTACTTTTAACAACATAAACATTCAGTATATATATTTATATATTTATGTATCGAATAAGTATTTATTTATGTATTGTATGTATATTTTTGTATATAATATATCGTACGTATTTAAAATAAAAACGATTTTCGGAAAGTTAAAAGGTTTTAACAAACTATTTTTGTTTCCGTGGTCACGGGGGAACACTGACCCCCCGTGACCACGGATGCTGTAAAGCATCCGAAACGTCGAGAATTAAAAATAGTTTGTAAAAACTAATTAAAAACGCGATAAAATCCGAAAATCGTTTTTATTTTAAATGTGTAGTATTCGCGTAAATACAAGAAATCGTACGTATGTTTATGTAATATTTTTGTATTTGTCATATTATTTTAGATCTCTCTCTTTATTTAACTGCATTGCTTATACATTTTCTTTCTATTTAGCCTGATGGTTGACGGGTAAAGAATGCCGTTTGGCTTTAAGTCCGCCATATGTACTACTTTGTGCGTTGAAGCTAAAATAAATAAATAAATAAAATTGACTACCCGACATAGACCTCTCTCGTACGAGAGGGATTTCTATAATCTCCATGCAAGCTGATTGGCGATCGCTGTACAAGACAATTTGTACTTTGATGCAGCTGCCCGTCACCGGTCTGCTACATTTTGGTCTGCTATAATTCGAGATGGTTACCCCGCTATCTGTCGGTAGCCAATTGCATTTTCAAGGCTTTTCTCCTAGTCCATATTACGACACCTTATAATGCCGGTTGTCACATAATATAATGGTGTCTGTGTGCATAGCATTGGGGAATTAAAGAGAGCTACTGCTCTGCGGGTACTCCCGTGGGCTGAGATAAAAGTGAATACATGATTTTAGAAAGCGATATAATTATTATGAGTCAACACTGCCTCTAAAAATTAGTAACATCATAGGTCATTCAAGAGAGTAACGCAGAAAAGTATCAAGGTCACTGTGTCTCGGAAAACCACAGTCCCTGTTAATGTCCAAATTGGACAACTTAGGTTGATGGTTATTCGATGATATGTTTGAACGGAATGATTTGTTTATTTATTTAATCGAGAAAAACTTACATGTAATAAAATATAGTAGAATAGGATAGAAAAACTGCTAATATATATCTAAGTATATACTATATACGAGTACCTAGAAAAAAATCATAAATAATATTGAAATGAACTTAGGCACGAAAGTGAGAAATTCATAGAATTACATGAAAAATACGCCACATGAAACTTTTTGAGTTTTTTGTATTAAATGTAAAGCTAAAGCAAAGCTAAATTTAAAGCTAAAGCACTTTGGAATCGCAAAGACCAAAGGAACCACAAACATCTAAACCCGAGACTATGTAGAAAAAGTGGTTAGCTACATGACCCGTCTGGGAATCGAAAAACCGTTAAAGTTATTGCAATTTACCTCTGATACTGTGATATATTATGGATATCAAAACGCCATAACACGGGTTATTGATTTAATTTAATTTCTTTTTTTGTATACAAGACTGCACATTCATATTTTACAATTTTTTTTCCTTAAGTCATTCGTCAAAGGCCGTATTTCTCGAGGTATGTACGTTGTTTCTTCAGATGCATCGCCTGTTGGTAGTTTAGACAGGACTTCTGCGTACATATTAGTGACCGGTTAGGTTGACAGTAGCACCTGTTGCAGTCGTTCCTAAAAAAATTGCACATGGATTACTAAGCTTCGCTTAATGCAGCGTCGTGTAACAATTTGTACCTCTCTTTCTTTTCTTTGGTGTCGCAAAAGGCAGTGATAAAGAAAAAAGGGAAAAGGTATAAGGGAAAACTGAAAGATGAGTTTTCTCGGCTTCGCCAAACTTGCCTAAACTGGCCCACTGCATGTAAACTGTATGTTACTATACGAGTAAATACTTTTTTATAGAAAATTTGCCACATTTTCCAAAAAAAAGTATTACTGTGCAATTGATTCACCTTGTGGTAAATGTCTACCGACCCTAATGTATATAAGAGAATCCTCGGGACATACCAATATAGGTTTCGATATTTTTAGTTCCTTCGGAGCACATTGCACCAGAGATTCAGACATCCTGTAGTACCGTATATTATCATATAATATAAAATGTACCTTACCATACGATATGATATAAGTATGATACAAATAGAACGTAAATTTCGTAAAACCAGCCCCAATAACACGATAAAGGTAAGCTAAGCATTTATAGACAGAAACTATAAACACAAATTAAAATGTACCCACTTGTAAACAGTGCCTGGTTTACACTTTTGTTTTTTGGTGTTCAATACCAGTCTAACTTTTGTGATGCCATGTAGTTTCTGTATGCTTGGCATCATGCAGCCGAGGACTGGACGACATTTCGTGACACTTTCTTCGCAGCTGCATCGAACGCAGCGATTTGAAAGTGTTTCGTCGCTTTTCTTACAAGGAGCTCCTGTGGAAGACGGTACCTGTTATTCAACAATCAAAAAATACTTTAATTAATATAATAAGTTGCGGTTTTATCCTTTTTGTATGATTATCATTTAGTAAAAAAACTTCATCAATATGCAAAATAACACTAGCACCGTTTTGGCATTGAGAATCTACATCTAAGTTCTCTCAGGTTACAGCGCATCTAAAAGCTTATTCTATAGAAACAGTATGCATCCATGCGATGCCTGAAAGCGTCCATGGAGTTATAATCAGGTCAGAGGTAAGCCACAAGAAATAGGGAAGGCGTGTAACCGTACAGCCGCTCCAGATGGTTAGTGATGAAACATCAACAAAGTCAGGTGTCTCAGGTGCATTGCCAGTTTGCCATAAGATCTGAGTTTGCTATAACACACTCGCCAGTAGCAGAAACATAATACTTTTATACGCATTACTTATTGCTATTTAAGTGGTGTTTCCCCTCCATCATTATCATAATTACAGCTTCTCTAAAGTCTACTGCTGAACATAGGCCACCCCCAAAAGATTGCCACAGTGTCCATCGACTCTCCATAAAATTCAGTAGGTCGTCTCTACCATGTTTGCCTATAAGCGGCTGCCACTCGAGAACCTTTCTTAATAACCTATCATAATAACTAGTTTTATAAAAAATTACAGCAGCTTGCCATATTAATTTTAGATAAGTTCTATATTCAGCTAAGAAAAAGAAGAGTTAAACAAGAAGAGCTTGACAAATTCCTATAAGATTTTTTTGTTACATTTTTGTTATATAAAGCATTAATATCTCGAGCCACCTGCATCCATTCAGTTGATGGGTGCAGGTGGCTCGCGATCGTTCTTTGTGGAAATCTTTGGTGGAGGCCTATGTTCAGCAGTGGACGTTGGATAGGCTGTAATGAAGAATATGGGCATTATGTTAAAAATTTGGACAGAAGAAACACAAAGTGCACTCTAGCGAAACAGCTTCACTGATTTATCCCGTGACGTGATGTGACATGGTCTTAATCGGATTGCATCCACCATTTTAATTAAATTAATCCACCACCTGACCACTTCTTCGCCAAAGCTTCATGTTCCTCGTCTTGGTTCATGCACAGCATCTTTTCGCACAACAGGTTTCCGTTATCCATGCATAGACAAGCGTTACAGTCCACCATGTACATCTTGCCCGCGTCGCACTTAGCCGCTGTATGCGGCAAGATGGGGAGGTTCCAGTATTCGTCGTTTGAAAGGGGTGGACTGAAATCGTTTGGTGTTAAATCGTTGCTGACTGTAAAAAAAAATTAAGGAGAATCAGATACATCAGCATTTACGCTAATTTTTTAAGAATACTGAAGATTTTGAGATATTTAGAAGGAAAAATACATTAATCATAAAAAATATTATTCAGAAACAAATATTTTTATTTCACTCACGTGTAGGTAGTTCCTTACATCCCGTAGTACTGGCAGCACTACAAGCAGATCGGCCCTTATCATTACAATAACACAATCGACATCCGTCTCCGTATATCTTCCCCGGAATGCAAGAGCCCTTTGGTAAGGTCGGTAAATTGCTTCTTCGAAAGTCAGGGTCTTCTCTCGAATTTCTCCTATGACTTTGATTCTTTAACTCATTGTATCTTTTAAAATCATGATCATCTAGACACGCCATTTTAGTGCAGTAGAGGACGTTGTTGTCAGCACAGTGGCAAGTGTTGCAAGATATTCTGTAAATTTTCCCTTTAATGCACGGCTGACCCTCACTGATTTCCGGAAAATCCATGTGTGATACGTTTGCTGGTGATAATAATATAAATGAAGAGTAATATTCAAATGATCATGGTATAATAATGTATCAAATCATCATATATGCATTTGCACTTTATAGTGTTTCTCTTATTAAATATCTTATTATGTCATACAATGAATAATAAATAATAATAATATCTTCACGCAATTCCCAACACTGTGGTAGACAGAGGTCTAGTCAAGACAATTAAGTCCCGTCGACCCACCTTCCACCGAAGACATTTTCGGGACAACGTGGCAGGTGGAGAGTCCTTCGCCGTCTTTATGTCCAAGCCAACGATATGATTCGTACATAAGTTTTTGAAAAACCCATTGGTACGATCCTGCCACCTGGGCATCGAACTCGGGTCTCTTGACTCGAAATTCCGACCACCCAACCAACACGGCTATCGTGACTTATATAATACATATTGTATACTATATGTATTATATACCTAAGGTCACGTAACGTTACAAGTTAACTTGTTTCGTGCTATACCTTTCCTTCCCACTGCATAACTTTCTCGGATTAATAATTTTACACACACACACACGTGGGGTGTCCAAGAATTACTACATTAACTTCTTCGTTCATGACATACATACATACATAGATAAAAACAAGGTTAAAGTAGGTACAATGCAGGATTATGAGATAATAAAACATGTATGATATACGAGGGATAATAAGAGCCTCTGCCGTAAAGTAGGGCGTGCCACACTTGGCACAGGAATTAGCGATTCCCGACCGCCGGTTTGCTGAATTCGCGTCTGGTATATTTATTATACCAGACGCGAATTCATAATATTTTGTTTCTGTCCGATCCCTTACATTTCCAATCCTTCTCACTTTGTCACCTCTTACCACACCTACGGGAAGAAAGTGAATGCTATATTCTTAATTCCATGTCATATATTTTGTCTATATTTACGATGTAGTTGCTCGAGGATAGGCGAAGTATTAAAACATTAATTAAATAAAAAATCCGTCTTTTGTACATGATTCTATACAAATGTTCTGTACAAATTTTATTTCTTTCATTAATATAAACAAATTAATGAAATAAATAATAATAAAGAGAAACATTGCTATACAAGTTGCGAGTATTAATGAGATGGCAAAGTAGGAGTAAGAGAAGAGGAAGATGTTTTCGCAGTTACACTCAAGCTGCCGCCAAAAAAAATCACTTACAAAGTAAACATTGCACGCTAGACATCCAGTGCATCAGGATACAGAATATAGACAGCAAAATCATATTTTTAATTCTATTGCATCAAAATAAAAATACAAAAACGTCTCAACATACACAGCAGTACCGCAAAACTGCAATTATCGAAATGTTGGCCATTAAACTCCGTAATCGGTTAGTTTGCTTGAATTCGTTTCTTATTAAACTTTTATTGATAATGCGATAAGCTAAGTTGGTTTTTATTTTCGATGTAAGAAAAATAACGCATTCGTAATGTTATTGCGAGGTAATGATCAAGTAATGAATGTTAATTACGCATAATTTTTAGGTTTCTTTTATCAGACATAACATTCTTTTTTAACTTTCTTTCTGTTTTCTCGGAGTTTTCCAATTCTGTGCATTGTAAAACTTCGAGAAGTCTGGAGTCATGGATGTTTATAATATGTATATATCTATATCTATGTAAGTACCGTTCGCTGGGACTCTAAGACGGAGATACTATCACTACCAGGCAAGTTGTTGGAACCAACCAATGAAAAATGGGTCGAAAAGATTTAATCTTCTAGACCTCTGTCTACTTATCTATGACTCGTGTAAACCTGCGGCCCTTAGCTACGAAGACAGGGACACTATCAAGTATATCGGATGGTCTACTTTTTTTTTGAATATTTTTTGCGTTTTTGCTACTAGGATAAAAAATCGATATAAAACTGTTGAACAATTTCTTATTAATTTAATAACAAAAAGATATCCCGTACAAATGTACAAAAAAGGAACTCTAAAACTCCACTGCAATACATAGATCTTTACCGTAAGGCCGTAAATAATCGCCACACTCGACAAGCGGAATGACGCCCGCAATACTGAAAACCTGATGATCACACGATAGCCGAGTGGTTGGGTGGTCGGAATTTTGAGTCAAGAGACCCGAGTTAGATCCCCAGGTGGCAGGCTCGTACCAATGGGTTCTTCAAAAACTTATGTACGAATTACGTAGTTGGCTTGGACATAAAGATTGCGACGGGCTCACCACCTGTCACGTTGTCCCGAAAATATCTTCGGTGGAAGGTGGGACGAAGGGACTTAATTGTCTAGACTCGACCCACCCCTACCCCCTAGTGAAAATATTTATTTATTTATTTATGATCAAACCGGTTTACTTAATTTGCACCGATTTTCTAGATGATACCCCGCCATCTGTCGGTAGCTACTGTTATTTTGATCATCACGTCTTTCCCGATAAAGGGGTACAAAGTCTAAACAATTTAATTAAACAAAAGTAAGTCAGAACAAAGAAATGGTGTAACTATAGCTACTATTATTTTAGAAAATCTCTTACGACTTCCCGTTCACTGTTATAAGGTGCAAAATCGCGGGGTTCAGGTTGTAATATAAGTTTTGTAAAACTCATTGGTACGAGCTTTCCTCGTGAGGATCGAACTCGGCTCTCTTGATTCGAATTACGATCATTCAACCATTCTAGTATGGTAACTAATAATATTTTTAGTACCTGCCCTAAAAATCCTTGAACATAATATAAGCTGCACAGCTCGATGGAGCAGTGACTTGCAGAAGTCCAGCCATCGAGAGCTTTTAAATTCATCCTGTGAATGAAATAACCGGGAGGCACACACACCTATTCCACTCCTTTTTTTTACTATTTCCCAATGCCTTGCCTCTGCCACTCTGTTTTAGTAGATAGCCGAGTGGTTGGTTGATCGGAATTGGAGTCAAGACTCACGAGATCCCCATGACTCGTACCAATGGGTTTTTTCAAAAACTTACGTACGATTAATATCGTTGGTTTGGACATAAAGACGGCGACGGGCTCACCACCTGTCACGTTGTCCCAAAAATGTCTTCGGTGGGAGCTGGGTCGAAAGGACTCATTTGTGTAGACCTCAGTCTACGCATATATTCAGAATGACGTTCGAACTTATCATTATCACCACAATGACTTGTAAAAGTCATCTGCTGGTCATAGGCATCTCCCATACTCGCTATGTTTTTAACAGTGGTAGAGCCACGCATCAGTTTTTGTTGTTGCATGATTGGGCCGGCTCGACCGGGGAAGTACCACGACCTCTCAGAATACCGGCGTGAAGTAGAAGTCTAACAAACTTCTGCGTTTCGTCTGATGAGTGCTGGTAATCAGAGGCCCACATACCCCCTCCCCCAATTCTGGGGGGGGGGGGCACTCTAAGGCCGGCAACGCATCTGCTATGCCTCTGGTATTGCGGATGTTTAGGGGCGGCGGTAATCACTTACCATCACTTGAGCCGCCTGCTCGTTTGCCTCCCTTTTCTATAAAAAAAGCGGGTTGGCGATTGTAGAACTAGACACCTCGTATCGCTCGCTGCTGCCTGTCATCGATGTGCTGAACTTTGGTGTGGTATATTTAGAGATTATTATCCCGCCATCTGTCAGAAGAAAGGGTTATTTATACGTACTCACTTACCATCAGATAAATCTATATTTTTTTACATATATGATATATTTAACTCATTCCCGCGTGGAATGATAGAAATAAATGAATTGAAATAATAGAAATAAAAGAGCATATGAAAAATGTAATTCGTTTATTCGTTTTGCGATAATGCTAATTCGTAATTAAAAGTTTATTCACGTATTGTCTAATACATAAAAGTGTATTGCGTATAGCAGAACAATTTCAGCGTTGATTAAAAAAACATTTTGATACTTATTAAAAGCCACTAACGCATCCACTTTTGATAATACAAATGTAAAAAATATAATGAATCTAAAATGAATAGAAATACAAAAAGGATAACCTCAAGATGTAACATTTATTTAAACACACGCTGGTCAGAGTCGCTTTAGAAAAAAAATATTTATAATATTTTATGCATCGCAATATAAAATTATTTTTGATAAATGTAATCTTACAATATATAAGAAATAAGTACGTACCCTTATGACAGATATATTTTTATTTAAATTTACATTTTTAAAGAATTTTCGACTATGACCATAGCGAGATAATTCTGTATCATTTTGCAAAAAAAACCTGATAAATACGCTAAGCAATAATTATTATGAACTAAACTAATCTAAATAAAATAATTAAGAAAGTAGCTGAACTAACAACATATAACTAACTCAGTTATTATCGACATATGGCAATCACGATATGAAAATTGTCAAAGTTGCTATTTTGAAGACCAAAAATACTCGATAATGATAAAATGTACGACACGAGGTACTTGCTAATATTTAGATATTGTCAATATTTCATTGGCATCTCATTTATTTTGTGAGTGCCATACAAAACTTAATGACATCACAAAAAAATTAACAAGAGGTATGTATTTCATCGATGTATGTTATCATTAATATAAAGTTTATTAAATTTTCTTTATTGACATTCGACGACTCACAAAAATTCCAAGTAAAACTTTTTGACTATTCCCGGGGAAAATTATAATAATAATTTTTAATTATGTAGCAATATATTTTTAGTTTACTTAATACTCTCCAACTATGTAACAATGTTATCAATAAATTAAACATAGTATTCAAAACTAAATTAAAAGATTAGTGATCCAATATCAAATGTTTAAAAATTGCATAATTTTACAAATCAGTATATCAATACAGTCGTAAATAAATATACCAAAAATTTTATAATCTCTAAAAATGTTTGAAATCTTAGTTAAAAATACTTTTGATTTATATGTAACTAGTACAACCATACGAATAAATAACACACAAAATTGACCATTGTAAAGTTTTATCAGAATGGTTCTAAATAAATTTTGTTACTACATTGAAACAATATTTTTATGAGATGTCCATAATAAGAACAGGATTAACCCAGCGCCATATTGTAACATCAATTTCAGTACAGAGTCCAAAAAAAAGACACAAATATAATTTATTATTTTACGAATTATATTGTTTCGTAATATATTTATAAACATAAAGAATAAAATATAAATAGAATACATTTCAAATCAAAATAGCCCATAGACATTCCCAATCTTATTCTAATCCAGAAACACATTGTTTTATACGTGAGGTACTGATCAAAACTTCGGACGATCAAGAGTTTTTGTGCGATATTTATTCTCATGGAACTCCTAGCGGAACAAATGCAACATAAACGAGCGAAAATGTGTTTAATCACCACGCATTAGGGTGTTATGTTCGGTGTGCGGTCCGGTGATTTCGTGCGGTGTCTCAGGGATTGTATATGGGACAGAGGCGTAACGTACAGAACACGCTCTTGCCGTCAGCTGAACAGGTGCAGTCGTTGCATTCGCGCTTGAACTGTTCCCCGGGGTTGCAGCGGAAATTTGGATCTGCATGTGGAAACATTGGGACAATTTATTGGAAGCGTCAATATCATCTTCACTACGACTAACTGTACTTATTTAATAAATAACAAATAAAAAAAAGGAATGGTGCGGTATGCGAACTCGTGACCTCCGCAGTACCGTGGCGACGCTATTAACCCCGAGCCACCGTGTCCCACAAGCGTCTGTTGAAATTTTAAATCTCTATCTTCTATCCTCTCTTAGGAACTTTTCGCGACATCTATTAGAAACTGGCCATACATACATAACGGCCTGTGTCCACTGCAGGACGTGAGTCTCTCCCGTAAGGCTATATAAATATATCTTCACTCCCTTCCCAATACTGAGATAGACAGACAGTAGTCTAGATAATTAAGTCCTTTCTACCCACCTTTTACCGAAGACATTTTGGGATCACGTAAATATGGTGAGCCCGTCACCGTCTTTATGTGCAAGCCAACGATATAAATCGTACATTAATTTTCGAAAAATCCCGAGATGTGCTAACACTTGGGGATCGAAATCGGATCTCTCGATTCTAATTCCGTTCACCTAACCATGACTCGTGGCTCCCGTGGTAAGCATGATTTTTTGATTTGCCATAATCGCCATGCTTTGCAAACGGATTGGGAATCGCAGTATCGCAGTAATACCCTTTATAGACGCTGCTGCCCTGCATCGGTCTACTCAATTTTGGAATGGCATTTTTCGAGATGGTTATCCTGCCATTTCATATTTTTAGTTCAGTTAGCTAAAAAACGTTAAGCATTTTTAAACTGCTATTCATTTATAAATAATTTAATAATATATGATTAAAATATTGTATTGTAAGGGGTCTTTGAAAAGTGTGCGAAATTCAATCCAAGGTCTTAAAAGGTATGTAAATCATTTTTAAATATTTTTTACATATCAACAAACATACATACCTAGCTAATAAACCTATGCACATGTCTTTAAATAAAACCCATAATAATAAACAAAGAAATATTTTCACGCAATTTTCAACATTGGGGTAGACAGAGGTCTAGTCTTCACATTTAAGTCCCTTTGACCCACCTTCCAACGACGATATTTTGGGACAACGTGACGCGTGGTGAGCCCGTCGCCGTGAAATAAAACCCATATTCAAATAGAAAAATGTATCCAATTCTAAAACCCAGCTGTCAAAATAATAACAATGGTTCGACACTAAATGGTGGATGTTACACATGAGTCAATGACAAATTAATGAAACAATAATCAGATGAGAAAATAATTCCGCGAAGTCCTTAAGTCGATAAGATTTGAAAGATGAAATCGGTTTGTGGAATCAAGACAATCCATGCAATGTGATGTTTTGAAACGAATTAGTAAATGAAAACTAAAGCAAAGTTAAAACGGCCGTCGTACATCTAATTACCGGGCGCATTGACTCCATCAGAGGCTTTGACCTGGTCGCAGTCATGCGCGGTACAGGTGGCCTTCAAGCCATCTGCAGCGCAGCGGCATACGTTACACTCCTGCTGGAACACGCTGCCAGCTGTGCAGTTTGTGCTCACCTCCTCGGTTGTGTCTGAAAATTGTGATAAAAATAATCAGAGATCAATTTATATTGTTGTCTTAGATATAGAGACGGTGTGAGGCTCACCACCTTTCACATTGTCCCAATATTAACTCTGGTGAAATGTGGGTCGAAAAGATTAAACTGTCTTTAAAATCTTTTATTTATAAAAGAAAATATTTATATTTTTTCCATATTATATTTTTATTTAAATTAACACTTCGACCCCGTGGGCTATATTGGCAAAAGCGTGATAATAATTTATTTCACTAGTTTTTAAGTCACGATAGCCGAGTGGTTGGGTGGTCGGAATTTCGAGTCAAGAGAACCGAGTTCGATCCCCTGGTGGTGGGCTCGTACCAATGGGTTTTTCTAAAACCTATGTACGAATTACATCGTTGGCTTGGACATAAAGACGGCGACGGGGTCACCACCTGTCACGTTGTCCCGAAAATATCTTCGGTGGAAGGTGGGTCGTAGGGACTTAATTGTCTAGACTAGACCTCTGTCTACCCCTGTATTGGGAATTGCGTGAAGATATTTTTTTACTAGTTTTTAAAAGCGTCTTAAATAAACAGATACACAGTATTACATTTGGCTTTTTATGATAAAGTTTCTGTGAGATCATAGTAATTTGTTTTCAAATTTACACTGTCATTTTATATACTATATATTTCAAAGGTAAATGATATGGCATATGCTTCGTTTATAACAATTGGAACACGATCGAGTCGGCACAAATTTAATTCATTCACAGTACTTTCACGATAAAGTTCAATACAGATTGGCAAAAACAGTAGTAAGCTCTTCTTTGTTTCAGTTTACGAATTTGTTTAATAAAGCTGAATGTAGGACGAGCATCCATAAAGTGTAATATCGATAGTCAGATAGTTATTATTGTATTCCAATTCATCGCCATATCAAAACGAACTGTTAAAAGTCCACTGCGGGACATCGTCTCGGCTGTACAGGAACGTTCCCATAATCGCCACGCTTAGCAAGCGGAATTGCTATAGCAGTACCGAACCCCCATCACTTGTCTGTTGAATTTTAGTCTGGTATTTTATGGATGGTTATCCTGCCTGTATAAATTGCATCTTCAAGGTTTCCTCCTAAGTTGCCACTCACTAAATCCATGGGAAGAAAAGAGGTGGCATATTCTTACGCCGTACGGATTGCAGCACGGATTTGAATCGGATTGAGATTAATATTAAATTAGAACTGGTGTTGGCACCGGTTGATCAGGAACAAATTCCTAGTTTATGGGTGGCCATCTTTGTGGTTACTTACGGTTATCTACATATAGTAGAAGACTTCTGACTGGCTAAATAATGATGACAATGAAAGAATCAAAAAGTGCTTACTATTCCTGAATCATAATAAAAATTTAAGCGCAAAAAAACCCCAATATGTGGGTGTAAATTGTGATTTTGCATTGCATATTGGTTGTACGCCTATATAATTTTTTTTAAATTGAAATAAAAATGACAAGGGCGTGCTTCAATGGTTTGGGAACGTTGAGCTAATGAGTGAACGACGAAATATAGCGCGAAAGTTAATATTAAAAGGGGTCGAGGCCGAGACTAACTTTCGAAGACCATGTGACCTAATTGCTCGAAGAGGGGAGGGTCAAAGTACTCGGATACCTGGACATGCATGAATGAAGAAAATGATGAATCTGAGAGAAGCGACAGAGGTGTGTAAGGATCGTGACACTTGGCGATCTCTTCTCTCTGGCTACCCCGTCAGGGACTGTGCGTAAAGATAAATAAATAAATATATAAATCTTGGTTGTAATAAATAGTTCACAGTAGTAGTTATTAATTAATAATTTTATCAGCATTGCTACTCACCTCGTTTCCTTCTAGCTCCGCCATTGTTGTTATTGTTAAGCGCGTTGCAATCGATACGCGTACACGAGAAGTCCTGACCCTCGTTGTCGCAGAGGCATTTGTTGCAGTCCAAACGGAATTCTTGTCCTGGCTGGCAGGCTTTCGGCGACTCCTACTGGACACAGTGCTCGTTATATTATATATATTCAAATTATAAAATAAATAATTACCTTCACGCCTTTACCAATACAGTGGTAGACAATTAAATCTCTTCCACCCACATTCCACCGAAGACATTTTTTGAGACAACGTGACAGGTGAAAGCCCGTAGCCGTCTTTTGTCCAAGCCAACGATATAAAATTGAAAAAAAAATACAATTGGTACGAGCATTGAGCTTCGAACTCAGGTCTTTTGACTCGAATTCCGATCACCCAACCACTCGGCTATCTGTATCTGTATATATGTATACTCGAAATAGACAAAAACTTCTTCTCAATATTTTGAGGAGTTATTTTTACGTCTTATACTAACCTACCTATTTTTTTATTTGCATATATAGTTTTAAACATTATTCCTGACAAGGTAGCTAGGGAGAAAGAAACATGAAAAGTTTGTATTATTTCTTTCGCTGTTAGGACAAGAGATCTCCGACTTTGGTGCAACTTGTTGTTCCAAAGTGAGATGTAGTATCTATGTAGTTTAATAGTATTATTGTATTCTAGTACTCGAAAGATAAATAATAAATAAATAATATATAATAATAATAAATAAATAAATAATAATAATAATAAATAAATATCTTCATGCAATTCCCAATACAAGGGTAGACAGAGGTCTACTCTAGACAATTCAGTCCTTTCCACCCACCTTCCACTTAAGATATTTTCAGGACAACGTGACCGGTGGTGAGCCCGTCGCTGTGTTTAAGTCCAAGCCAGCGATATAATTCGTACATAACTTTTTGAACAACCCATTGGTACGAGCCTGCCACCTGGGGATCGACCTCGGGTCTCCTGACTCGAAATTCCAACCACCCAACTCGGCTATCGTGACTTTTTAATTTCAAAAATGCATTAATAACATTTTAAAATGCATCAAAGTAGCTGTGAAAAAAATAACAACTAAACATGATGCCGACACGAGAAAAGAACTCGAACGAAACGAAGCGACTTGTGTTTTTTAGTTAGATTTCAATTATATGGAATTGTTTCATTCATGTAACGGAAGTCACGATAGCCGAGCGGTTGTGTGATCAAGAGATCCGTGTTTGAACCCCAAGGCTTTTCTTCTTACCCATGGGATTTCAAAAACATATTTAAGATTTATTTCGTTGGCTTGGACAAAGAAGTAGACGGGCTCACCACCTGTCAAGTAGTGGTTCGAAAGGACTTAATTGTCCGAACCTGTCTAGCCCTGTATTGGGAATTGGCGTGAAGATATATTATTTTTGTATATTTTTTTACTGTACCTGTGGCGATGCTCGAGTCTTCCGCGATAAGGATGCATTCTGTAACAAAATAATTAATTTATCATTATATCATCGATCATAAGTTGGATTCCCGAAGATTTGTTTTGCGTTAAATAGAAAATAAAACATGAGATTGTTAATATAATAATATTGTTAATATAATAAGAAATTTTGATATTTTTACACGAGCTGTAAAAAGAGTATAAACGTGTTAAATAGCTTTAAAAGATGCTAATGAAGTAGGTAGAGTTAATAAGGAGGTAGGTAAGATAAAAAAGACTAAGAAAACAACCAACGTTCTAATAAAGGATATCTCATAGTTTAAGACGAATTCTACGAATCAGAAAAGACCCGAAGACCATCACCATTCAATAAAAACAGATCCAAACCTTCACATTTAAATCGTCGTCAGGGTAGCAAGCTCTTCTTGTGCAAGAGAACGATTTGCCATCGGGATTACAACGGCACATGTTACAGTCCATTTCGAATACTTCATTTGGACGACATTCTTGTTTTATGACACGCGTGTCCTGCTGCATATGTCAGAGGAAAGAAGTGAACTTTGATAATCTGAGACACAATGAAGTAAATAACGAGTAATATGTGCCTATTGACAAAGTGTATGTTCCAAGCAATCGTGGTTTGTGATTGGAATAACCAAAAACGTAAGATTCTATGTTGAAGATATTACAGAAAAATTGTGGAACATGCCCTTAATGGTTTGAGAAACCACCAGATATTGATCAAGTAAGGAGGATTTGCCATAATCACCACGTTTAGCGATTACAGTGTCAGATACCGTGCCCCATAAACGTCACTGCAGACGATACTGGTCTGCTTAATTTTGGTCTGGTATTCTTCAAGATAGTTATATTGTAACTTATCAGTAAACATTGTCATTTTAAGACTTTTCCGTTAGTCACTCTTATGAAAACTAAAGGAAAAGAAGGGATGGTATGTCCTTCCACCAATAACACGGAAAAGATTGTTGCGCATACAACATTACTGAAAATCTCAACAAAAGGCTACCTCGGAGGATTCATCAGCAGCAGCTTCATCAGGTAATTCCAGGACACAGACCTTCCTGGTGCAGAAATAACTGGTGCCGTCTTCATTGCACCAGCATGTGTTGCAGTCTTTTATAAACATTCTATTGGCAGAACAAATTACAGCCTTTGTCTGATTCGTTGGTTTTATTGATGATCTAGGTGCCTAGAAAAAGGACGAAGAAATAAACGCGACATCCTAACTTACAAAAAAGTATACGATTAGTTTCTCAACTTGAACAAATACTGCAGAAAATATGAAGAAACAGTGAGCAAAACTGTGGGAAAACAATGAATGCAGGTGGATAGAGTACTCAATAATAAATGTCAGAGAAGTGTTATTTGCGTGAGTGAAATTAGATCCTTGCAATTTTTCTAGCTTTTCCATAGACATAACAAAACAAATAGGGTAAAAATTATAAAATAAAACTAATATTTTAACAAAAATATTTTATTGATACAGAAATGTCGCCACAAATTTCCATGACTTTTTTCCTTCTTGTTGTTTGAATTATCTTTTGTCTGGTGTAACTTTGTGTCTTCGATTAAAGTCATAAAAGTATTCTTTACGGTACAATCGACTTCAAGTCCTGCAAGTTTAGGGGATACCATATAATCAAGCTGATCGATAATGGGACTCTGGTGCCCGATAATGATTAGATCTCTTAGATGTGGACTTATGAGTTATATACTCATGAGAATTTCTCAATTTTCACGTCTACATATCTATTGTTCCATAACTCTTAATATCGGATTGCAAAAAAAACAGTATGCGGCTCGTATTGTCTATAATACGACTCAGCGTGTCTCGATGACATAGCGTGACATTGTTATCAGGATGCCATAGATGCAGCACTGATTGTCATACACATTGTCCTATGTTCAAGAATTGTCTTTTGAAAGTAATACAGGCAATAAAAACAAAATGAATACAATAATATGATAAAAAAGAAATAAAAAATAGTTATTTGCGAGATTTACTAAATAGCTATTTTTTATATATAATAAAAATAATAGCTTTTTATTATAGCTATTTATAATAAAAAATAATATCAAAATGAAATTTCTTTCTATTTAGCCATTTTAAAATTTCTATCATATACCAGCAATAGGCCCGCCTATTGCTTGATACATGGTAGAGCTTATTTTTGAAGTTATGCAAATAAAAACATTACAACCTTTAATTCGCCGAACACTTCCACATCATCAGGCAGAAGACACGGTTTGTTCTCGCAATTATACTCTGAACCATCGTAATTACATCGACACGTGTTACAGGCTATGTGGAAGATGGCCCGCGGTTTACAAACTGAGTGCCTTTCTATATGATCGACTCCCTGAGGAAGTTATTGAAAAATATGAGACTGTTCATTGTATTACAAGCACGCGTTTTTCAATTTTAAAAACCTACGTGATCGCGTGTCGTTTTACACATCGGTTTTCAAAGTGTCGCCAGCTCTAAGGTCCAGGGTTCGATTCCCGGATGGATTAATGTAGGGAACTACTTTGTCTACGTTGTTTCGGGTATGGCTTTTTGTTATTTCCAATTTTTACTGGCGATTTGTCTCCGATCCCATGACACAAGTGTTTTAACTACTTACTTTGAGATCAAAGCAATGTATGTTATGTTTTTCTTATCTATGTATGTACTTATTTACTTGCCGAAGCCCCTTTCATTTTTATACAAAAAAATCACAATAAATGTTCAAAAACCGACTAAGTTAGGTGTGAAAGCGTACCAAATTAACTGACTATCGCATTTATAACATTATAATTCCGTTTGATAAGCTAACAAAAAAAGTACATACTACTTGTATGTACTTTTGTTACAAAAATTAAGATTTATAGGGTATAAATAGGACCTATCTATGGCAGAAGAATGAATCTTCGATTTTTAATTTAAAATACAATGACCTTTTTACGGCCTGTAAATGTCCACTGCATGTATAGAGCTCTCATAAGAAAAAGTCATAATCCCCACTCTTGGCAAATAAAGAAAATATCTTGGCAATATTATTTTTATTATCTTGGCAAATAAAGTGGAAGGGGGTCGAAGCGACTTAATTGTCTAGACTAGGCCTCTGTCTACCCCTGTATTGGGAATTGCGTGAAGATATTTATTTATTTATTTATTATTATTTATTGGCAAATAAATTAACGATCGCAATATTGTCTTTGCTTCTTACGACATCTACGAGAGGAAAAGAGGTGGTATTATTCTTGCGCCGATACCATAAAATTAGGAAAAATATAACCCAGTGCCTATAAATATACATGAATATAAGATTTTTAATACAGCTTCAGGTATGCACGTTCTGGGTTTAAATGTCAATTAAAAATAAAATGATTACATTAAAGTTAAATATACATGTATTACAGAGAATAAGAAAAGAGAACAGCAATATAGCTATTAGATTTTGCCTAAACGCAAATATTTATTAATATTTACAACTAACAGATCAAGCTCAATCAGAGTAGAGATAGTGTTAAAACAGGTTGCCAGGTGTTCAGGCCCAAAACGGTATAGAAAATGAAGTTAATGAAGCAAAAATAAAACTAAAAGATCAAACTCGTCTCATATGTATGTCTCATATGATATTTTCTAAATAATTTGATTGCTTAATACACGTAAATAAGACCATATTATTACTATGACATTGATTGATTCAAGAATACAGTAATACCAATTTTACCTCGCTTTTCATAAAAACTTCAACATCTTTGTTCACATCAGTTTCTTCGTCTTTCGCCATACATTCGTTTTGATCGCAAGAGAAGCTTTGGCCATTTTCGGCGCATTTACAAGGATTACAATCCATTTGGAACTCAGAATTCGGTTTGCATACAGCTCTCTTCAATAGGTTATGGGTATCGTCTATTAGGACATATTCCGCACCATATTCCTAAAGAAAATTGTTAACGTTTACTTCATAGTGTTAACTTTAAATATATTAATCCAATTAAACAAATATGTATCCATCATTTTTAAACGAATAAACAATAGTTAACACAATGATTAGCATATAAAATAATTAGACAAATATCACTTACCTTTGAATTTCGTACTTCAATTTGTGCAACCAAAAACCCAAATGTGACCATTTATAACAAAGAAATTATGAACACTTTTAATGAAAAATAAAACACATAATTTTACTATGGTCAAATTAATCAATAAAGTAATATGCCGTTAATACATGTTGCCAACTTTGTTATGTGTTAATTTAAACATGTTTGAAGGTAATAGGACTAGAAACTTATATGACAAAGATGACAACGTGAACATAGAAGCTACCGATGTTTCTAATTATGTAGATGGTCAAAGATATAAGCTATCATTATTTTAAAGTACGCATAATGTTACAACACATTTACATGGTGGTTAAGGGAACAGAGTTATCTTTTGTTATAATTCATCATTCTTTTAGAGATTATTGAGAAATTAAAAAAATACTTAATAGACATTTTCCAATTTCCAATTTACTTAATTTTCACAATTAACACAAACAAAGTATGTTCATTACTAATGATATTATAAATATTTTTGTAAAAAGATGATGTATAAAGATTACAAGTTAAGACTGCGCTTGAACTAACATGAACTTCCTTCCTGCAATTTGTATGCCGTTGGAGCTATAAACTGTAATGGCGTACAAACAACACATGTTTTTTTTTAATTTTGCATATAACAATTTGAGTTTGCTTTAACTATCATACTACGATTCTCAGATTAGTACTTTTCACTCCAACACCATGGAAAAGTCACGGTAAATATAATTTAAAACATTTCGTATTTATGATTAAGTAAATAATCGTTATGGTTTACTCACTGGTTTTGATTCTTTCAGTTCTTCAGTGTTATCATCATCGACATTGAAGTCAATAACTGTAAAACAAAAATTAAATAATTTAAGCTCTCATGACCATTTATCAAATACTTGGGTGGACAGATATCTCGAGGTTTTTGTCCTTTCAACTCGCGTTTCATCACACTTATTTGAGGAATTGTGGAAGTTAAGTAGTGTATAATAGCATGGTAGGTGTTGATCTTTTTGCTGTCTTAGTGGCCTTAACTTAGATATAAATTGTAAATAAGTTTCAATGATCTTATTGTTACAAACAACCTTCGACATCGAACTGAATTAATCGGTTCAATTCAACCTGAATTCGAATCATGCGACTCTGATGCGAATTGAGGTCCACCGACTACGCGGTTTCCGGCGACATGGTTATCGTTAATGATGTTCAACATCTTTCTCTGCCATTACGAAGTTGAAATGACGCATAGGTCATTTCAACTTCGCAAAGGAATATAAGTTTGAAGTTTTTTATAGTCGATACTTACAGTTTTGTCATTTGAAAAGGACGAAGAGAAAACGAAGTGAGATATATGGGTAAATCAGAAATGTCTAGGACAGAAGAACGAATTTGTACACATGGTTTGGCCACGTTGAGCGAATGAGTGAAGATCAAATGATAAAAATATAGCGCAAAAGTTAACTATAAACTATTACCAACCTTGGAAAACCATGAATGAAAGGTAAAGATCGGAAGGAAGGTCAAGTGTACTCCGATACCTAGACGTGCGTGTATGAAGAAAATGATGAATTTGAAGGAAGCGAAAGAGGTATGTAAGGATCGTAACACTTGGCGATCTGTTCTTTCTGGCTACCCAGTCAGGAACTATGCCAATTTTACGATAAAAATTTTACGATATGGGCATTGTTTTAATTTTAATTAACAACCTATCCTCGAGCAATTCCTAGTATAACAGCACTATGTAAGTTCGAATAAAAAAACTTACCAAAAGGGCCACCGCAGCCCATTTTTGTACAAACAGCGCGACCATTTTCGGTGCACCAGCATGTATTGCAATCATTTTTCCACGTCGATTCTGGAGCGCACTCTAGCACTCGCTCTGTGAATAAATTAAACAAATAAACTATCTAATTAAATGAGGACCTGTAAGAGTCCACTGCAGGACTTGTGGCTACATCTATGTCTTTGCATAACAACCACTCTAGTGGCAGATTAGGAAGGTTTTGTCATAAAAAAAAAAAAAAAAAAAAAAAAATTCCACTTGGTTTTATAGTACAGTGTATTGTTGTTTTCACTTGTAATTTGTTTTTTTTTCTGAATATAAATAAAATAAAAAAAAACCGCCTTGTCTGGCAAACTAATTAACGATCCCTGTACCAGAGACTATACTTCTGTCCATGACCGATCTGATTTTATATATATATATATATATATATATATATACATATATATATATATATATATATATATATATATATATATATATATATATATATATATATATATATATATATATATATATATATATATATATATATATATATATATATATATACATATATATATATATATATATATATATATATATATATATATATATATATATATATATATATATATATATATTCTGATTAATTTTGGTCTGATAGTTATGGATGCGAACATTCCACCATCCGTCGGTAGTCATTACAACTTTCTGGGCTTTTTCCTTGGTGTTATATTTGTTACAAGTGTTACATTTTCGCGAAATTTACACAATTAATAACTTTGACGGCGATAATCACACCACCTGTCACGTTGTCACAAAAATATCTTCCGTGAAAGGTGGGTCGAATGGACTTAATTGTCTGGACGTTTGACTAACCCAATATTGGGAATATTCCTTGCTTCCATGAAAGAAATTGTGATGTTGATAGGAGAAGAAAAAGGAGTGTGAAAAGCAAAATCACAACTTAATGCAATTATTCGAGTGCCAACAAAAACTGCAGCTAGCTCTACGTTCTATAAATCAAGCTAAGAGTAAAATTAAAAGTCTACATACCGTTCTCTTCTCCGGGGCATTTCTTTTGAGTGCATTTAGGATAACCTTCGGCGGTGCAACTGCACTCGTTACATTGACTCCTCCACTTAGATTTCGCAGAGCACAACTTCCCAGATAACACCTGTGTTTCTCTCAAAGCTGAAATAATTAGGGTAATAATTATCACCTTGCAGTTATTGTACTTAGGTAAAATTCCTCGAGATTCGGATAAGAACATGTTCCCTATCTTTGAGCGTTTTGATATATATTACAACTTTTTATGGGCATGGTGAAGGTATATTGTTACATCGATTGGGGAAAAATAGAAATGTTTGTTATATTTTAACCACTCTCGGTGTTCGCAATTTCGCCATGTGGGAAGGATATTAGTAATGAACAATACCT
Source organism: Sericinus montela (assembly GCA_029286605.1). Taxonomy (NCBI): domain Eukaryota; kingdom Metazoa; phylum Arthropoda; class Insecta; order Lepidoptera; family Papilionidae; genus Sericinus; species Sericinus montela. The sequence goes on from JAGSMR010000024.1 coordinate 6,491,238, forward strand.
TGCACAGAATATTAGTGACACAGGAAATACGGAATAATTATTGGATAATTGCGAAAGGTAAAATAATAGCCCTTAGTCAACATAATGCAATACTTTGACAATAAAAGTTACCAAGGTCTTAAAATACGAGTTAACAAGGTCAAAATTTCCTCAGATGCTTCTCTGGTTTTCCTTATTTTATTGTAATAAACAGAAATGTTTACTAGTATGTTTTGTAAATATGCAGATTTCATTCAAGTTTGCTTGGATATATGTGAAGATACTCTTCTTTAAAATTTTCGACGCTGAATATTCCTTTAAAATTTAAATGATAATTTTATTGCTTTTGTAGAAATTCGTACTCACTCGTGGACTGCTGGCAAGGGACTAGAGAACACGTGGCGTTTCCATTTGGCAAGCACATGCAACTATTGCAATCTCTGTAGAACATTGTGTTCGGCTTACACGGGATAGGCTCTGCTGAAAAACAATAAGAACAAACAATAAGTCTATATAAAAGAAGTTACATAAATGTATTAAGTCACGAGAGCCGATTGGTTGGGTGATAGGAATTCGAGATAGAAACCCGTGTTCGTTCTCCAGCTGGCAGGGTCATACGAATGGGTTTTTTCAAAAACTTATGTACGATTTACATCGTTGGCTTGGATATAAAAGAAGGGCTCACCACCTGTCTCCTTGTCCCAAATATGTATTCTGTCTACCCCTGTTTTGGAAATGGCGTAAATATATTTATTTTTTTATTTAATAGATCATTAAATATGTGAATATATTCCAGTTTCAAAAACGTTTCACTAAACGAACGTCGCTGGATCAAGCCTGCCAAAAAGATGATACTATTTCCCAAAATAGGAATATAAAAAGATACGTAGGTCAGTACAGTGCCTGCTGCCTCCTCCTACCGCCAAAGAGCAGTGTAGCAACTGTCATTTTTTCGTTTGTGATGAGAGCCAGTCTATCTAAGTCCTCAAGCAGTAGACCGCATATGTAACCACGTTCAATTCAATTTGGTGACAGCTTTGAACTGCAATGGCCACTTACTATGAAGTGGAGTTTAAGCTAAAATTTACCCTAATATCATAAAAAAGACCACAACCGTGGCTTAGAGCACGGACTACGAAACCTACGTCGCGAGATCGAACCCGGTAACTAGGTGATAGACATCCTCTAAATAGAAGTCGATTGGATCAGTGTTATGACACACGCCAGAAATAGGCATGAGTATGCTCATGCCTATTTCTGGCGCCAAATAGCATTATAGCATCGGTTGTATTCTGGTTTGAACAGTATAGAGAATATAGAGTGCCAGTGTGGTCATGGGGTGTAAAGCATTCCATCTCAGTACTTAGAGTAACAACTCATATTGAAACTTTTTTTAAATGATTTGCAGGTGTAACGTGCTGCGGTAGTAACTTATAATCAGGTAGACTGACTCGTTTTTCAACGTACTCCCATAAAAAACCTGGGTGGTCAGATACAAGTTTCACAAAACTGCAGTTTTTACATGACAATAGTACTCGTCCTCCAATATCAAACTAGAATACCTTGTGGCTTAGTAAACGATTGGCAAAGAGAATAATAACAATGAATCACAAAAACTTGGGTGACCCAGTTTTTATTGATGTCAGTAGACAGCAGAAACTTTTTAATAAAGAAAGAGTAGATTTTTTTTTCATGTATGTAGGAATTTTATCAGGGATTAAGATTATAGAATCAGAAACAAAAAAGGTATCATAAACATCCAGCCTGGAGAAAATGTAAAAAAGGGTTTTCTGCGTGGACCCGTACGTGAATGAAAACCGGAACCTCATAGATGCCAACACAATAAAATCCGAAGATATTTTCAATGACAGGTGGTGAGCCCGTCGCCGTTATGTCCAAGCCAGCGATATAATTCGTACAAAAGTTTTTGAGAAACCCATTGGCACGAGCCTGCCACCTGGGGATCGAACTTCGGTCTCTTGACTCGAAATTCCGACCACTCAACCAATCGGCTATCGTGGCTTTTTTACACTTATCTTATTAATAATAATAGCACCCCCTCTTTTCCCGTGGGTGTCGTAAGAGGCGACTAAGGGAAAAGCCATGGAAATGCTATCTCATCGAATAACCATCTGGAAAAATACCAAAGGGAAATTCAGCAGTCCGGTAACGGCCAACATCTGAGGTGCAATGTGTGTGGTAGCGATCGAGAATTCGGTTATCCGGGAGTGTCCTGCTGTTGCCCTTTGCAGACCGCTTTGACGATGATAAAGATCTTGTCATTCGCATATAAATCGTATAAATTACGACACTTACAATTATCGCGTATAAATTAGGTCATCAAACATAATCGACAAACGCCATTTTTAGAAGTTTATGCGAACAAAACCGCAGGCGAAATGCTAGTTGTTTTTTTTTAGTTATTAAAAAGAATACTAGGAATTCTGAATAACATTACTAGTATTCCTGTTAACCACTCCAATTAAGCTGCAATGCTTGTGTCTGGAGTTGGTTTACGTCAATAGTCGAATGACGGGGCCCCAATCTGCGACGTCATGTTTCGCAGTCCGCACCCTAAACCATTAGGCTATTGCCGCTCTAAAGTTATTACACTCGTAAAATCTGTGTTAGAATAAATTATTTTTCCTCTGACGATGACAAACTGATGTATAATAAATATTTTCATGCTGATAACCTTTACCGCCGAGAATGAACCGTGAACTTTTGCGCACTAGTGAAGACCCTAACCACAAAGCTACTACGGCTCGCAATAATTAAATAAAATCTACCTGATGGACTTGTGTCACAAGACTCCATCTTGGAGCATTCGGCTATGCCGTTTGGGCGACACCGGCAGGAGTGGCAGTTGCTCTGCCATTCTGTACCAGCTAGGCATTGCACCTCTACGTGCAGCTCCCTCGTTTCCGACAACGCTGGTAGCTCTGGAAAAGAAAATGCATGATTAAAAATACTTACAAATGTTATGTCATATTTTTTTACTTTATGTAAAAGGAACAGCTTTGGAAACGGCAATAACTATGAAAGAATAAAAAAAGTTAAATATGCTACTGTACATGAAAAGGGGTTTCTATAGCCAAGTGAGTGGAGTTACTTCGTGGGATTGACGGCAACAGTCTCACCACTTTTTATTTTGTACTAAAAAGATGTCTTCGGTAAAAGGTGGATCAAAGACCTCTGTCTACCCAATATTGGAACGGCGTGAACAATAAGGGTAACTACCCATCAAGTTGGATATTCGTTACCCGGGCACGACGTCACCTTCATCAATGTGCTATACTAGTACTGGTATATCGAACCAAAAGAACTTCGATACCGCAATATAGGGTGTTATAGTGTTTTCTTACACACACTGGTAACGAGTGATTATAGCAAATCCTCTCCATAGGAGAGACCCATTCCAATAGACTTTCATATCTGTTTATTAATGGAATCAGTAGCGATTTACGTTTGGCGGGCAGAATGTTTTCACCTTAGTTTAACCGATATTTTCTGGTAAAGGAAAAACAGAACCCACAAATAATCCGCTACAGAACCTGTTTCTTTCTTTACTTGGATGTCATAAGAGACTAAGCTATCCAAAGTCACAATGGTTGTGGACAAACGGAAGAAACATTACATATTAACAGTAGTAGAGCCACGCATCAGCTTTTGTTGTTGCATGAATAGGCCGGCTCGACCGGGGAAGTACCATGACCTCACAGAATACCGGCGTGAAGGAGAAGTGTAACAAACTTCTGCGTTTCGTCTGGTGCGTGCAGGTAACCGGAGTCCCACACAACCCTCTCCCCCAATTCTGGGGGGGGGGACTCGAAAGGCGGCAACGCATCTGCTATGCCTCTGGTATTGCGGGTGTTCATGGGCGGTGGTAATCACTTTCCATCACGTGAGCCTCCTGCTCGTTTGCCTCCCTTTTCTATAAAAAAATATAATTAAATGTTCTACCAGAATAATATTAGAAAGAGAAGCAGCGTCCAAGAAGCTAGGCGTCTGATACTACGATCTCCAATCCAGATGCTGAGTATAATAATTAATGCAAATTTATTTACACTTCACTATACTCAGCGCGATGCGGTTTCTTATAAATGCCTATTCTCGTGAGTATATTACAGATCGTTGATCTTTATGTCATAAATCATGTTCTTGTATAAGTTAGCAACATTCTGAACTCTGCTTATCTCACATAAGTTTACATGATTAATTATATTAGTTACCAGCCCACACCGCATCGAGTTAAGGGGTATCTCTCACCAAAATAGATAATCATTTAAAATTTTCGTAATTAAAAATAATATACATTTTATTTATATAATATTTTTATTTATCAATCACTTTGGCTGATAGAAATTATTTGTATTGGTTTAAATATTTAAATATACGATAAAACAAACAAGAAATATTGATAATCTATCACTAGCTCTTTAAAGTATACCTTATTTATTATAAATGATAATAATAACAGAGACGTTGTCCCAGAAAATATCTTCGCTAGAAGGTGGGTCGACACGACTTCTCTAGACGTCTGTCTACCCCTGTATTGGGAATGAAAGATATTTTTATAGATTATGCGCGGGAATATAAAAAATTTCAGGTTCAAGTGAAAGAACCGCCTTAACATCTTACGTTGCTGTCACTCAAATTGCTGTTAACGAGTCGAAGTCTCATCCGCTCTACGAGAAAATAACCGGTCTCGCTAATTATAGATATTTAATTACTCTGTTTGTATTTAACGACCACTTTGAGATAACGCGATGCTATTTTTAAACAATCTACTAAGGAGACAAATGAGTTACATCTTATCGGCAATAACGATGGGGTTACTACTGTAATCAGTTACTCCTGCTAAATGTTTTGTATTCCAATGTAAATTCACAGAAATTGTTAAAAGACAGTACTATGTAATTAGAGAATATATCATATAAATTATATATACATGAGTCACGATAGTCTACTGGTTGGGTGATTGGAATGCGGGTCAAGATATCGGAGTTTAATACCCAGGTTAAGAGTTTTTACTAGAAAAGCTTATGTACGATTTATATTATTGCCTTGGACATAAAGAATGCAAAAGGCTTACCACCTGTGAGTGTTCCAAAAAGTGTTTGCGATGAAAGGAGGATCGAAAGGATTTTATTGTCTAGACCTTTGTCTACCCCAGTTAAGGAAATGGCGTGAAGATATTTTGAGGAGATACACACTTTGTCCGTCGTTTATCTCTACAATAATAAAGCAGTTGTAGAGTCAAACAACGGCTGGAGGAATAAGCCAGAAATCTAGAAGAACACCAACAGAACATGAAAGCATCTTGTTCTTCTACTTTCTGTTCAGTGAATGAGATAACCGGACATTAACATTAACAGTGGTAGAGCCACGCATCAGCTTTGTTGGGCATGAATGGGCCGGCTCGACCGAGGAAGTGCCACGACCTCACAGAATACCGGCGTGAACTAGAAGTCTAACAAACTTCTGCGTTTCGTCTGGTGAGTGCAGATAACCGGAGGCCCACACACCCCCCCTCCCTCAATTCTGGGGAGGGGGGCACTCTAAGGCCGGAAACACATCTGCTATGCCTCTGGTATTGCGGGTGTTCATGGGCGGCGGTAATCACTACCGCCGCCCATGAACCATCACGTGAAGTAGTACCCTTTTCTATAAAAAAAAACATCGATTTTCTCCCGCTCTGTCAGCAACGCATTGCAGTTACGCTGCTGCAGATGGACACGTTTGCAGTGATAATTTATTGATAGACGAACCGCTTACATATTTTTTTTTATGTTAGGGAGGGTAAAAAACTTAATCAACATCTGTTGGTAAGTAACTACCGCTACCCATGGACACTTGTTCGACGCTCAAAGGAAAAAGGATACCGATGAGTTTACACTCCTACAGGCTAAGATGTAATGCCCCAATCAATAACTGTAAAGAAATTTGCTCCGAACAGCTATAAAATGCTGTAGTTATACAGCATTTTGGCGGCAGAAATGGGTAAGCTTGTGGTAATTGCCCTAGACCTCTAAAAATTGTTTATATTACTACAACTTATATCTGTGGTAATGTCCACTCAAGAATTGTTTATATTGTGAACAATAGAGATTAAGTTCAAACCAAATTCCTAGAGAATTCACGGCTTTTTTTAATAACCGAGAGTAGATGATGTAGTCTGAGTGTAGACTAGATCCTTTTGTGCGACCTTTGAAAGAATTTGAACCTGGAAAAAGTACAAGATAGCCCTATTTAACTAACAAAACATCAAGTTCAAACGTCTATGGAGACCCCATTAAACAGAGCCAAAGAAAGATTACAGAAAAACTGGTAAAAAAAATAGTAAAAGTAGCTGCGACAACCGAGTGTTTTGTTTGTCGTTAAGACGGCAACAAGTCACCATCAGTCACGGCAATATAAATTGTCTATATCACTGGCTACCCCAATATCAGAAATGCTTGAAGATATAAAAAATAACTACTTTCACAACATATTTTCATTACAAGTAAAAAATTTTTAGTTAAATCATGGGAATTTTCATACTTCAAAATATTGGAAAGATATTAAATATCAAGAGAAAAAAAAATAAAAAAGAGAGGAAAAAAATTTAAGCTATTCATTATGAAATAATAAGACAACCTAGAAAAATATTTGATGGAGTAATCTTCTATAATATTTAACAAGTAACAGCGCAATGTAAAACATATATATGTATACACATATTATACAAAAGAATTAGTTCAGGATGTGTAAGGAGCTTGTTAAAAACTTAATTAACGTACTTTTCCGCCAATTTTCAAGTATGGCCACCAAAAGTTTACATTCCGTGTTTCGGGCGCGCAACGTCGGTCGATCTTCAAGTTGCCCTTTAACCCTAGCAATTATTGCAGTTCTATTAATAGCGACAAACAATTGGCTCAATAATTACACGTCCAACGAGCTTCGGCGATGGTTATGTCAAATTTTTTAATTTAAACGTTACTGAAACATTGGCGTCTAGACTTAAAATTAACGCAGACAATTTCATTAATGTAAGAGACGAATAAAAATACTTTAGGTAGAGTTAGGAAAATGATACAACAAAAATATATTAATAATAACACAACCTAACTTGAATGCATTGTCTTAGTGGATATATATATATATATATATATATATATATATATATATATATATATATATATATATATATATATATATATATAATAACCTATATAAAATTATATATTTTTTTTATAAAGGCAGTTTCTTCTCCGTTAAAGGAACCTCTTTACGAAACGGTGGTATTAAAGAAAAGACTACCGACAAACTAATGAATGTTCTTATTTCTAGAAATAAATGTATTAATATTTTAAACCCACATTTCACCGAAGCTTACTTGGCACAAAGTCACGATGGCCGAGTTGTTGGGTGGTCGGAATTTCGAGTCGAGAGACCCGAGTTCGATCCCCAGGTGGCAGTACCAATGAGTTTTTCAAAAACTTATGTACGAATTTCATCGTTGGCTTGGACATAAAGGCGGCGACGGGCTCACCACCTGTCACGTTGTCCCGAAAATATCTTCGGTGGAAGGTGGGTCAAAGGGACTTAATTGTCTAGACTTGACCTCTGTCTACCCCTGTTTTGGGAATTGCGTGAAGATATTTTTTTTTTTACTTGGGACAACGATTTATTGCAGTATTTTCGAACCGATAGCCTACTTTCACATTATGGGTATCTGCAATCAACTTCAATCCAAGAAGATACCAAAGGATTTAGTCAGAACTCTTTCAAGTACACTTAATAGTACATTCTTACGCCGACACTTTAAAAACAAATGAACATGTATAGTTAATTACTTAATTCAATTAATGTAGGTATTTTAATATCATTCAACAAAAACGTATTATTTATACCCAATATTAATCACCAATAACATTGTAAGGAAGTAAGAAAATAATTAGTAATAAGTTTTATCAATATTAATTAACAAGAATTCACCTTATCTTTATGTAAACAATTTAATGAATAACTTCCAGTAAAAATAATATAACGTTGTAAGTTATGGGAATAATCGAAAACTAAATGCTTATTTAGTGTGACGAAGATGAACACAGTAATGAATTCCTGCTGATTCTTCGTTATCTTCTATTTCTTTTTTAACCACCGACAATCTAGCAGACAGTCATGTATCCTGTATCCATAGAGCCAGGCAGGAACTTTTGTTGTTACGAGTACATAAATGAGTCAGACTTTCGATATGATAAAATAGTTTTAGTTTTATTTGCAATTTTTGTCTTTTGGTGAAACAACATGATACTTAAATTTAGTGTTGCACACTTCCTGATATTCAATGTAATTATTCTATATTTGTTTTAACCAAAAATTTATTTTTAAACTAAAATCAAATCTTCAGTAAAAAAAACGTTTTCATGACTATATACATGCTATCGTAAATATTTATTAAAACGGTTTAATAAAATATTTTATTAGTACGCCTGTCGGACACTAGAAGCTAGTAATGAAAACTGCAAAATAAGTTAAATACGATTAGGTTAAAAACACCATTCTTAACTGAAGAATGGCTGGACCGATTTGTATGACCTTTGTTTTGTTGGATTTTTTTAGGGACCAAATAACAGACTAACAATTAAAAGATCGGAGAACTAACAAAAAAACAGTATTAAATATAATTTGCAAGAAACGAAGCCTTTTATACATAAACTATTAACAAATTAACAACATTGATTGATTTGGCGACGAATATCATTCAATATAATGTTTTTGTTTGATTTTAATACGCCAGTACTTCAGTACATAAATATTACGTCTTTGTAGAATATTTTTTTAATAATAAGAAAATATTATAAAAAATATCTTTACGCAATTCCCAATACAGGGTTAGACAGTGGTCTAGTCTAGACAATTAAGTCCCTTTGACCCACCTTCCACCGAAGATATTTTCGAGACAACATGACAGGAGGTGAGTCCGTCGCCGTCTTCATTTCCAAAACAATATATTTAGTAACAACTAACCAAACTAGAACGTCGTCACCGATATTATTAAAATAATTACTTTTATCCAGGTTCAATCTGGGCCCGGCACTACTAAAATTATTCACCATATTTATTTGTTGAATTAGCTCGACACAATGTCGACGAAACACATCGCAAGAAACCCGCGAAACTCTGAAATAATATAAAAAAATATTATTTAAAAGTTTTGTTTAGTCTACCAACAGTACTGGAGGAGAGTGGTGCTGCTGCTCTGATGCCTTACGAGCCTGCCACCTGGGGATCGAACTCGGGTCCCTTGACTCGTAATTCCGATCACCCTACCACTCGGCTATCGTGACTTAATAATAATAAATAAATAAATACATATATAGATAGGGACAACATCACATACTTTGCTCCGATCACAATGTTAAATGCTAAAGCACTTGTGGTATATTAATCGGAAACATCGAAGGCACCACAAAGACCACCCGAGAAAATGTAGAAAAAGTGGTTATCTACATTGACCCGACCGGGAATCGAATCCGGGGCCTCAAGTTGGCGACGCCTTGAAAATAGATGTTAACGCCACTCGTCCACGGAGATCGCCTAAACAAACAAAAACAAATACCATATAAAAGTATCGTATTTGTTTAATAATTTCGGAATTTCTTTCCTTCAAGGGCTTAGTGAAAAAGTAAACAGTAATACTTTTAAAACAAAATGATATAGTGTTTTAAAAAAAATGAGTATAGTCTCCAACTGAGTAAATATACCCTGGCCTGTATTATCTGTTAAATAAATATGGAAATTGTAAAGTAGCATCATAAACATTTGCCGCTCTTACATTCCCGTTAGCAAGAACTCGTTTCGTGCGGTAAACTTACTTCGCATAATGTTACGGATCCTGCGTCCACTTGTGACCACAAAAACATGTTTTTTTTTATTTTAGTTTCTCCTTTCAGAAAACTTTCTGCTTATACATCGAGTGAAAAATAAACAATGTAAATAAAAGGCTTTCGAGGCAAAGAGTTGCGGGTTCGAATTCTGCTAGGGGCAAATATTGTCATGAACCTGAATGTTTGCCAACCTTTCGTGAGTGTTGTAGTAGATAGTTATCGACATAATTCATCGGAAAATATATTGGTATTAATATAATACGCCTGATATTATACTCCTGAAAGGTAGCCAACAATACGAACTAAGAGCTAAAGCTCTTTGATATGCGGTAGTTTCCTACAATCACGCGAAAAAAATTAATATGTTCACGATACGACGAATTCCTTGTTCACACGTTACCTCGACTCTTCACTCGTGAAACATATCCGTGGCATTGTAGCAATTCCTGATCTTAGACACTCATAAAACCGAATTGAATTCATGAATAGCTTCAAACAAAGCGGAACATCAAAGAAACCGACAAGTAATAGATACAACCGGCCGAGTTTTGACGCCGAATGTTTACATGGTACCATTTTAATTATATAAACAGCGCCGCTGGAATGCTGACGGAAACAGTATTATGGATCTAATGTAAACAAAGTACCCATTTGGGTGGCTATAGACTTCGGAATGTGCTTTTATTACTTAAGCTTTGCGCGCGCGCCAGTACTTAAAAAATTCGATAGAAATAGATTATATCTTGAAAGAAATTGTAGATTGAGTTAATAATATAACATTTTGCATAGGAAATATTGAATAGTTAAATATACAATTTATAATATTTCAAATTTTTATTAACTCGTAGAACTGACAACCTTTGGGGAAGAAAGAGATAGGGAAATGAGCAACGTAGAGACGACCCCCCACAAGATGGAGGGATGACCTCCACAAAAAAGAGAATATTGCGGGGAATCAATAGTCGCAGATGGCACAGGACTATTCTATGTAGCAGTCTTAGAGGTAGGGTAATATAACGAAGAAAAAATAAAAATGAAAGATAAAAATAAATATCTTCACGCAATTCCCAATACCGGGGTAAACAGGAAGGGAAGAGATTTAATTGCCTAGACTAGACAGAGCCCGTCACCGTCTTTATATCCAAGCCAACGGTATAATTCGAAAATAAGTTTTAGAAAAACCCATTGGTACGAGCCTGCCACCTGGAGATCGAACTCGGGTCTCTTGACTCAAAATTCCGACCACCCAACCAATCGGCTATCGTGACTATCGTGACTATTAAATAAAATATTTAAATTAAACGTTTATTATGAGATATATATGTATGAGATATTGAGTATTAAACAATAAACTATTTCAGACGCATTTGAAGTCAGTGGTTGCCACCAGCTGCCAGTGGAATTTTAAACTACCTATTATAGTCTAAGTCCCTAGTCTAAGTTCTATTGATGGCAATGTAATTTTGCATAGAAGTATTCTCATCACGCATTTCCCAATGCTGGGGTAGTAATAGGTTTAGACAATTAAGTTCTTTCGACTCACAATTCCCCGAAGCTTATTTGAAACAACGTAACAGGTGGTGAGCCGGTCGCCTTAGTGTACAAGCCGTAAACAATTTTTTAAAGAACTCATGGGTCACGAGCCTTTGTCCTGGAGATCAAATTCAGATTCTTTTGATTAAAATTACGATCACACTCGCTCTGGTAACGTGGCTCTACACACAGACGTTGTCCAAAAATATCTTCGGTGGAAGATGGGGCGAAAGGACTTAATTGTCGAAATTAACTAATTGTCTAGACCTCTATGTCTACCCCTATATTGGGAATGGCGTAAAGATATTTATTTTATTATTTAAATAACATTCATCCTAGATCATACAGCGAACTTTCGTAGAAGAATAAACTTAAGTATAAACATTTATGAAATCATTAAAAAATACATGGCTTTGTATATTACTTAGGATTTCTATTTACTTAACGTACGTCACGCAAGTATTAAGGATTTGTGCAATTCTTTTTGTCCCTAGTTTTATAGTTATTAGTTATTTTTAGCTGTCTCGATCATATTTTTAGATAAATCATCCTTTAAATTTTTACTAAGCTGCCGCCCACGCCTTTGCCCGCAGTTTAACTATTAACGCGGAACCCTAATTATATTTTTAAGATAAAAGTATCCTATGTTTCTCTTTATAACATTAGATATCTGTCAGTGAATGTCAGACAGACATACAGGCAAACAAAAATTAAATAAAAAAGTTGTGAATGGTGTATGGATATAGTCGTATACATGTAATAAAAAAGCGGTTATTTCAATATTACAAACGGACACCCCTATTTTGTTTATATGTAGAGCTAATCTGCACTTTTTAACTGAATCTTTTGCTTAAATTTTTTATAATTACTTTTTTTTTATTTTTGTTTATTTATAACAAAAATAAAACACATTTTTCATTTATACAGGAACATATATTACTAAATTTAACATAAAATATTTCCCGTAACATAAACATTAGCGACTTTATCCTTATTATTGGCACGCAGTGTACACTTTAGATAAGAGATCTACAATCCAGTAGACGAAGGCCGGGGGCAATAGCCTTCCGTGTTCCCTACCTTCATGTGGTGCAACTCGATCGTCATATATCAAACAACATGAATCCTTTTATTATTTTTTAAGATTTCTGATACTATCTTTTGGAATCATCAATATCAACATACATATAGTAGGAGATAATGCCTTAAGGCATTAAGTCCGCCATTTTGTAAATTTTTTTATAATGTGTGCAAATAAAGTTTAAATAAAAAAATAAATAAATATAGTATTTTGACACATACATATAGCGTTATACCAAAAGTTTCCGTATATGAAATTAAGCAATCACGTACTTCATTTCGTTTACTAAGAAACAAAAAAAACCTACTCTCCATTCCCTTCTGTTCCTCCTTTTCAACTTTCAACACCTTCAGTCTCTTTTTTTTTTTTTGGACAACATCACATACATTGCTCCGATCCCAATGTAAGATGCTAAAGCACTTGAGGCACCACAAACACCCAGACCTAAGAAAATGTAGAAAAAGTGGTTTTTCTACATCGACCCGAACGTCTGAGTCGAACTCGGGACTTCGAAATGACGACACCCTGAAAACCGGTGTTTGCGCCACTCGTCCACGGAGGTCGTCTCTCTGGTGTTACAGTTAAGACGCTACAGTTAATCCCTTATCATCAGATAGCCACATACTACTTTCACGTTTATACAAATGGAACGTTCTGACCAAACTGTTTGACAATCTGTCCAACGTTCATAATCAAGCTGACTCTATTATGTTTCTATACATTGTAATTGTGATGAGTATAAAATAAAAATAATAAAAGTAATTAGTAGTAGTAACATACTTAATGACGAGTAAAGTGTTACTGCATGAAATAGGAGGTTTTGCCATGATCGCCACGCTTAACAACCGTATTGGCGATCGCAGTACCCACACCTCACACCGTAGAAGCTGCTGCTCGTCACCGGTCTGCTCAGTTTTGGTATTGGATGATTAGAAGATGGTTCCTCAGGTGGTTGGCTTGTACCAATGGGTGTTTTCAAAACTTATGTACGATTTATATCGTTAGCTTAGTCATAAAGACGGCGACTGGCTCAACTTGTCACGTTGTCTTAAAACTGTCTTCGTTGGAAGGTGGGTCGAAAGAACTCGAATAGTCTTGGGAATGCCGTGAAGATATACCATTCGGCAGAATATAAACTAGCTAATAAACTAGAATTACTTAAAAAAATAAATGAGAATTAATTCTTATGTAGCTTTCCTTATGACAAATGTAATTTCATCAGAATTGAGATAAAGAGAGACCACAGCCTTTTTCAACCATGGTGCAAAAAAAGTTAAGTACAGAAAGCTTTGACGCAGTTTTGTTGTAATATGACAAAGAAGAATTTAAATTCTAATATCTTAAGCTCAATTTTTCAAATCTTCATTTATAAAAAAAGTAATTATGTTTATATTCAGAACTTTATTTGAACTTTTATTTTTTATTGTTAACACATTAACTAAAAACTACAATAAACATGCAGCCCTACTCCTAGTGGTATGATAACAAGAACGCCAGCTCTAAATTGCCTTTAAAGCTGTAGGAATATTCTTATTTCCAGGAAAACGTTACAAATATATTTACTTTACTCTGCATACTTTGAATTGATGACTCAGGATTTTACCGTTTAGTCATGGGTTGGTCAATATTTAAAAGGTTTAATCCACATCGAGCTTAAACTTAATCTATCATTTTGTGAACTTGTTTATGACATCCATGAAGTTTCGCTTTCGCCGCATATAGATAGTACCACGGAAATAATTTACTCACAACTAAGACCACACAAGCGAACCTACTTCGAGAAGAGTTTTTTTCTCCATGTCTGCTGCCATGAAAAGAGCACACCAGGACACGAATGCCACTTTTTACTTCGCTTTATACGCTATTTAAAGCAGTTTAGTAGTAAGAAAAATTATCATAGAGCTTTTTCCTCTTGGCATATTATCGCTAAATCCTTGATGAAAGGTTGAATATATGACCTCTGTGTGAGATGACTCTGCCCTCCATACCAACGGTATCAAATTTTGAATTGAAAATCTCAGATACTGTTGTAGAAATTCCAACTGATCAATGTGACGCGGAATTGCAGAGGGGATACTTATATTCGTGTTTTGTATTTTTGCTTCGTCTACACAATTTTTAAACTGATATTCTCATGTTATACAAGCCTGGAAAAAGTTCCAAGATACTGTAGATGTTGTTCTTGTCCTTGATACCTTCATTGCATAGTTCAAAAGAATTTGAATTCAAAACTTAAATACGGATTTCGTGGCGCTTCACTTGAAACGAAGAAGTTAGAACACTCTAACAACACCTATATCTATTATTTTGGAAATGGAATAACGTCTTTAATAAGTCAGGCACAAGCAGATTTATGTTTATATACAAGCAAAAGAAATTTTGTCATTTTCAGGGTCAAAAATTACCACCACTAACTTTTATTAGCCTGCACATAACCAGATTCAACTCAAAGAAATGTTCTATCAAAGTTCATCATTTCTAACGGCTGTTATCCGTGGAACGGTGCGATGTTTGCGTAAGTGAGTATATAGGCACTAGTTTTGCGATGTAGACACTACAAAATAATTTTTTTCTGAACCATCGTAATTTTTGAAGTTCCACTTAAGGGAATTGGTAATTAGCCTTCTACCATTTCATTGGCCTTCTACTTACGTAATATCTTAAATAAAAAATATTCAAGTTTCATTCCTACAAAAATCACGCGCAACGAAACAACGAAAACTTAGACGACGGTACGATGTCTACTGGTCTCTTTCTTTCAAGCTTATTTTATATTTTCCTAAAAATTTTTTCCTATAAATGATAAATAAATATCTTCACGCAATTCCCAAAACAGGGGTAGACAGAGGTCAAGTCTAGACAATTAAGTCCTTTTGACCCACCTTCCACCGAAGATAATTTCGGGACAACGTGACAGGTGGTGAGCCCGTCGCCGTCCTTATGTGCAAGCCAACGATGAAATTCGTACATAAGTTTTTTTGAAAAACTCATTGGTACTGCCACCTGGGGCTCGAACTCGGGTCTCTCGACTCGAAATTCCGACCACCCTACTACTCGGCTATCGTGTATTTTTTCCTAGATTTCACTAAAAAAATAACTATATGTGTTCTCCTAGAGCGAGCGTTCTACTTTCAAAGCATCGATATTTGTATCCCAGAGGTCGTAACAAACAAAAAGTGATGAGTCCCGATAGCCGAATGGTTTGGTGATCGGGATTCGAGTAGAGACATCCGTGTTCGATCCCCAGGTGTTAGACTAGTGCCAATGAGTTTTTCCAAAACTTCACGTTATATTTGTATAATGCATTATATTGTTAAAAATATTGACCAAAAAAGAGGATACCTACGGAGTTTCTTTCGCCTGTCTGTTCTCCGTTAGAGGAACCTCATTACGAAACGGTGGTAGATTGAAAATTACTATCGATAAACGAATGTATGTTTTTATGTCGATGAATAAATGATTTGATTTGATTTGACTTATGTACGATATATATTGGTGGCTTGGACATTCATACGGCTCACCACGTCTCACGTTGTCCCGGAAATGTCTTCGATGAAAGGAAGGTCGAAATGACTAGATTGTATGGAACTCTGCCTACCTCAGTATTGGGAATAACGTAAAAATATTCAAATTTATTTATTTATTCGAATATTTAAATTGATTTTTTTTGGTGTTAGTAAGGTCTTAAAATTTACTCCTTATTAAATTTTCTTCTAGTTAAATTAACTTAAACAATTCTTATTGAAAGTTTCCCTTAAAAATAATAAATTATGATAAGTTTTATGAGTACTTTTCATAGGAATGACTAACATTTAAGTAGGAAAAATCATTATTGTACTTTCAGAAAAACTAAACAAGTCAAAATAAGTATATAGATTCAATACAACAAACCGTGCAAATTTTTTAAATTGGTAATGAATGAGATTACGGCAAACCCTCCGTTACTGGCGAGGCCGACAGTATGTATATATGTACAGTCTGGTAAAAATGAGTGCCCCTCAAGAGCCTATACTATAATCATTCTCGTTTTTAGTCTACATTAATTATCTTCCCTTAACTGGTGATACTCGTATCACACAGTTAGTTTCAAGTTCAAAGAAATAACTATACACCAGAAAACTATATACTATCTAACAGTGGTAGAGCCACGCATCAGCTTTTGTTGTTGCATGAATGGGCCGGCTCGACCGGAGAAGTACCACGACCTCACAGAATACCGGTGTGAAGTAGAAGTCTAACAAACTTCTGCGTTTCGTCTGGTGAGTGCAGGTAACCGGAGGCCCACACCTCCCCCTCTTCCCCCAATTCTGAGGGGGGCACTCAAAGGCCGGCAAAGCATCTGCTATGCCTCTGGTATTGCGGGTGTTCATGGGCAGCGGTAATCACTTACCATCACGTTTGCCTCCCTTTTCTATAAAAAAAAAAATTAAAAAAATATAAAAAGTCACGATAACCGAGTGGTTGGGTGGTCGGAATTTCGAGTCGAGAGACCCGAGAGTTCAATCTCCAAGTGGCAGGCTCGTACCAATGGGTTTTTCAAAAACTTATGTACGAATTATATCGTTGGCTTGGACATAAAGACGGCGACGGGCTGACCACCTGTCACGTTGTCCCGAAAATATCCTCGGTGGAAGGTGGGTCGAAGGGACTTAAATGTCTAGACTAGACCTCTATCTACCCCTGTATTGGGAATTGTGTGAAGATTTTTTTTAAATATACTAATCAAACACTAGATAATATAATATCTCCAAATGGTTTGCAGTAAAAAATATCCTTCTCAGTGCAAAAAAAAACAATTGTTTGCAATTTTAAAAGTATATTAAATAATAAAATTATTAAAACTTACGTGTGACATTATTAATCAAATAATTAAAAAGCGCGAACTGATTCCACTCACCTTGATGAAGGACCTTCCATAGGTCCAAAACTAGTTGGTACCGACACCGATTATTTTTACGTGAGTTTAGCAGTTTTTAATTATTTGATTATATTAAATAATTAAACAATACATCCAAAAAAATCTTATTTGTTTGGAACGTGTCGTGATACACTAGAGGTTTCCTAATTTTGAAATGCCTAACGTTAGAAAACTTTTATTTTAAATGTCTTAAATTCTATTATAAAGTACGGAATTTCAAATACTTGGGTAAGTGGTGGTCTAGAAAATGAAGTACTTTGGCCATCCCATACCAACTGACTGGACTTAAAGAAAACATTTTTTTTTTAAATGAAGTCTGAACCTGCTTAACACGTGTTTCTACAAAACGATTTTAGATAAATTTATACGAAATTATGACATCATGCTTTTAATTATCAGTCACACACACACCGATAACTGTTCGTAATGAATATGCGAGGGTTAGAGTGCATAACAATATTTTAATTATGCTGTTTACCCAATATTGATAGTAAATAACGATATACGCGATGTTGTCGATTGTACATGACATCACTGTGTCAATGTCGCACGGAAAATGTGTGATTTATAATTCACATATTCTTTAGTAGCGGTATGCGACTTCGTTTGCGTGTCATTCCTATTAAAAATATATATTCCCCAATACACCCTGTATTGGGGAATATATTAACAGGGGGGATAGAGGACTAGACAATTAAGTCCTTTCGACCCACCTTCCACCCAAGACATTTTTGGGACAACGTAACAGGTGTTGAGCCTGCCGCCATCTTTATGTCCAAGACAATGTTATAAATTGTACGTCAGCTTGTGAAAAAAAACCCGGTGGTACGAGACTACCACATGGGGATCGAACTCGGGTCTCTTGACTCGAATTCCGATCACCCAACCACTCAGCAATCGTGACTTTTTTTCTCTTTAAATTTATTTTAATTATTTTATATTAATCTTTAAACTTATACGACCAAAATATTAGAGCAAACAAAACCGGGAGATTGGAATTCGCATTAGAAGATTCGGGTTCGATTCCTATGAATTAGGCTAGTTGTACCAATGAGATGTTTCGAAACTGATATACGATTTGTATCGTAAACTTAAACATTTTAAACTCACCAATTGTAGAAAATAAGCTCTGGTAAAATGTGAATCAATTAAACTGAACTATCTAAAGTGACTAGCCCAGTATTGAAAATGCGTAAAAAAAACATATGTTCACATAATCAACGTTGTTACGTATTTGTATTATTTATTATTCATATTGTATTATTTATATTTGTATATAGTATTTTTAGCTATTTATTATAGCTTATCCAATACCACGCCATGGCTCCGCTTTGAAAAATTGATCTTTTAACTCTTCTTTATTTATTCAAAATATTACAAATTGATACACAAAAATTTAAATTGTAACGAGCCTTTACACGAAAGACAATCCAAAACATTTTACATCTTCCTTTTGAAATTAGAATACCGTTAGCGCTTTAAGTAACGGACTTTTGGTTCATTGTAGAAATAACAATAACATGCGGAGGCACATTTGGAAACCTGAGAACGTCACCCGACGAGGTAAAAGCGCTATATCAAGTGTCTGAGGCTAAACCCCAATGACTCATTGGAAGTTTGAGGTGAAATGAAATCGAGCCGCGTTGGAACGCCCTCAACTTCGAAAGAGTATACATAAAATAAAAAAAAATCACAGACAGGGAAAACATCACGTACATTGCTCTGATCGCAAAATAAGTAAACTTAAGCAGCATGTGTTTTACGTGGTCGCCGTCATTATGTCCAACAACCGACGATGTAATTCGAACACAAGTTTTTGGAAAAATCCGTTGCTACGAGTCCACCTGGGAATCGAACTTGGTTCTCACTCGTCACTCGGCTACGTTGACCTCTATGCTGCTTACTTATCGGCTTATAAAAGTTACTGCAGGCCTCTCTCAGAAGGAGGATTTGTCATTATAATCAAGCTTTAAAGCGGATTGACACTGACAAGAAACACGTCGCACCTGAGTCGATTTATTAATATTTAATAGTAAAAAAAAATATTAAGTCCAATATTAGGATGGCCAGAGGGCAAAACATTTTCAGTCGGTTCAACACAGCCGTTTCACCACAGCTTACAAAACTATTTCAATGTTAAGATTCACATTCGTTGACATAACCTTTTAATTAAGCATGTTTTATTTACACTGCATCACGGCATTGTGACATCATGAGATAGCGCGGTTGCAGCTGGATGAATGAAGCCTGACCCCTGACCGCTGATAAGGGAATGACGTATCCGCCGAATCACCGCTCGCGCTTATGTGGCCAGCCCTGACGCATGGTTCTTTTCTTTAATTTAATTATATATTAACAATAAAATAATCACTATAGCCTAATGATGTGAATTCGTATGAGGACAGATCGATACTCATTTGTAATGCTTGTACCAATAGAACGAACCATTTACAAACGTTTGAATAAAATTTATTAAGGCATTTACAATAGTCATTATACTATACATTTATACAATATCATTTACAAAATTCACGATATCCGAGTGGTTGGGTGGTCGGAATTTTGAGTCACGAGACCCGAGTTCGATCTCCAGGTGGCAGACTTGTACCAATGGGTTTTTCAAAAACTTATGTACGAATTATGTCGTTGGCTTGGACTTAAAGACGGCGACCGGCTCACCACCTGTCACGTTGTCCCGAAAAAATCTTCGGTGGAAGGTGCGTCGAAGGGACTTAATTGTCTCGACCTCTGTCTACCCCTGTATTGGGAATTGCGCGAAGATATTTATTTATTTACAATAGTGCAGGATATACAGTCAATTTTTTAATTTAGCTTATATTTATCAGATCCTTTCTCTTTTCCTCGGATACATTTTTGGATAAACGTCTTTATTTTTTATTATGTGTTGTTGAAGTTTAGTACAGTTTCTATAATCAGATCCTCATGGTAGTCTACATTATTCATAACCAATATTTAGGTTAGGTTTAGGTTTAGTGCTGAATTAAAGATGAATGAGTAAGCCACAATACGAGGTAGCTGTTGAAAAACATTGATAAGTTACTCGACTGACTTCCATCTCCGTTATGAGATCCACTTTAAGTCTCCGTCATACTTTATGTCTTCGGAACTTCATGTGTGCCAAGCTTCAACAGAATCACTTCACAAGAATCAAACAATCTATCATTCCTTATTTTTACACTTAAGGGCGATTTTTTTATTTATTAGTAAACAACTTTGAAGTTTATTCTCTATTCAATAAGAATTCTAGAACTACTCCGTAAATAGTTATGGTGTGATCATACATAAAATATACGAATGACTTGAGAACCACCTGCGCGTTTTGTGTCGGTTAATATTGTGTTGTCACCTTTATAATAGAGGTGAAACTAACAATATTTCATAAGATCTAGGAGTCTGTCAAGCTGTCGTAAAATTAAAGATGTTCGTAGAATGACTCGGCGAAAAGAAGGTTCCTACCAAATTTCAAGTATCTAGACCTTGTAGCTCTAGAGATATCGTTATGCGTGAGGCAGTGGTATTTCGCATATATATATATATATATATATATATATATATATATATATATATATATATATATATATATATATATATATATATATACTTCTAACTTGCGAGCCTCTCCTCGCAAGTCTCTTTGGAGAGATTCGAGTCCGACACTGTTCGTTTCGGTGGCCTCCCGGCCAAGGAACTTTCGTGAAGTTACAAATGACAATAAAAAAAATTAAAAATACTTTTAAAAGATTATATTGGCTACATTAGGTGTTTTTCGATGTTAAATTGAGCGTAAATTCAATGTGTCGAACAATCGACAAAAATAATTAAAAAACAAAGGCGCCATCCGCTACAGATGCTGTCACCCTGCCATTCATCTGAACTATCGGTCCATAACGGACACATTCGTTTAAAAATTTTTAAAAAAATAACATATTTGCTATTTAGTAGAGAGCCGAGTCTGAGAATTTAGACGAGCAATGATGTAAGAGTGCATGTCCATAGTGATAAGTTTCAGTGAATTAAAAAGATACACATTAGCATCTCATCTTAGATTAAGATTACCACCATTTTTTAAAATGTCATAGTGTCCCAGCTAATGGTACAATACATACATAATGCTATAGATAGACTAGCTATAAGATCAACTATCTGCCAGTGAAAGTTTGCCAAAGAAAGAAGTTTCAGAGATTGGCCGGAACCAATAGATAGGCTGGCAGGCAGACAAAAATTTTAAAAATTGTTTTTTTTTTTGTATATACTTTCATATACATTTAGTGAAAAGTTCTTAACTTGGAATTACAAACTAACACTTCAGTTTTTATATGTATAGATATTCACATAAATATCCATGACTCGAATATTATAACTAATATCCATCCCAAAAATTTTCTGCGGATTTCGAACCCACAACCCTTAGCTTTCAACTTTGCATAGAATTCTTTTTCTTAATGTGATTATTTTATAGAATTGTTTGACTTCATTTTATTTAAAAATGACAAAATTGAAGTATCAGATCAAATATATCATAATGATAAGATAGTACTTTTAAAAAGCTTAAATATCATAAAATATATACAACATAAGCTTTAATATGACAAAATAACCTAAGGTTTTCAAATAATGCCTTTACTTAAGATATTTTTACTTTATTTTTTAATATCTGCTGCTCCTCTAACGTCGCGGGTGTAAATGAACGTTTGCAAATGCGAAAAGAAATAAATAGTACTCCATTCAAAACTGATACTTGAATTGCATAAAGTAATTGACATCAGATACCCCTTGCAAGTAATTTTATTCAAAAATTAATGTGGCGTTACAATGTAACACTGTTTTTCCCGTTGATGTCGTTACAAGCGACTTAAATAAATACTACAGGTACAAATTCAGATAAACGGCGGGTAACCATGTCAAAAAATATCAGACCAAAATCTTGCAGACCGGTGACAGGCAGGCAGGCTGATCTCCACTTTCGCCGAGGCGATTACAGCAAAGCAGATTAGCTGCGTACGGAAGATGCCTGTCCTGTAGTGAACTTAAATCCAAAGAAGTTTGCCTTACATACAGGCCGTTATTATGTGTTTATATGATACAAGTCATCTATTTACTTTTATATCGCTTCACTTCAATAGCCTTTCATTCATTATAAACCAGCCAAAGCGTCGACTGGTCGTGAACGCGCTGAGACGAGCTTGCTTCATAATTAGTAATCATGTCACGGCATCACTCTTCGTTGTACTGATTTTGATTTCGGCAAGGTTGCGGGCTTCACAACCCGGAACTAGAAACGATCTTTCTCATACGAATATCTTCATGGAAAATCGAAACAAAATTTCGTTTACAGTACTTGTTAACTAAAAACTACAATAATCGTACAGCCCTCGTCCTCGTGGCATGGTATAAAGAACGCTAGTTTTTGTTTTGTTTCTGTAAATAAAGTAAAATTTAATTAAACATCAATATGTACTGTATTTATTTATAAGGAAAAACGTTATTTTACCTTAATCTAACAATGCATTATTTTAAAAAACCGGTAAATTCGCACTACATAAATTTAAATTTTGGATGATATGTGATTTAAGAATAATGTCAATTCCTAAATGCCTATCCGTAAAATAATTTAAAAAATCTGATCATAAGTTTTTAACCGTGTAATATTACTCTCTATCAAACGATTCTTTTGATTCAAGGTGACATATGTAAGCGTAACGACGATGAAACATTTTTATTTAACTTATAATAATAATAATTAGCACTACGTTCTTAAAATGACGTAGAAAATATTTTTAAATTGGAACTCTAGTACTGATATTTGTGGTAAATTAAATATAAACTCTGGTAATAATACTACACTAGAGTTTACAAAAAACTTCTTTTTCAGTTTATATGAACATGCAGCTCCTATACGGTTTCTTTTTTATTTAAATTTAGGGAAAGAAGTAGCATTTTAAGTAACATAATAGTCTCGAATGTCTCAATTCGAAACCCTGGTAATGCAGCCAGTTCGGTCTCAGTCTTTTCTTTAAAAGCTCACCTCGCCGTATCCGATGTATAATGCTTTATTAAGGAAAGTGACTAAACACAAAACAGAATGTCAATTCATCGGTTGAAAACAAACTATAAATAATACATATTATCGTACGTATAAGGTTACATCTATTTTTTGGTTGGACTGTACGCGAAATATATTTAGCTCTGTTTCTTTTATATTTTTCAAAAAATACGTGAACGATACAAAGCGCAGAAAATCCAATTACTCCTAATTGATTGTTTAAAATTAATTGTGTTACTTCGATCGGCAAATAGCATGGTCAATGTCATAAGAAGTATATAACAAATTTTTTATCTTTTTAAACTATAAAATTTTTGCAGGTTTTTGCTATTAACAACACATCTATTCTACGAATACACTGCCTTTCTGTAGCGTTCCGTTTTAAAAATAATGAGTCAGAAAAAATACAGGCAGTGTTTTTTTTTAAGAATACTAGCAATACCAAATAACATTTCTAGTGTTCCTGTTAATCACTCCAAGTAAGCAACAATGCTTGTGTCAGGGGTTGGTTCACATCAATACTCGAATGGCGTTGCTCGAACCTGCGACGTCATGTTTCGCAATACGCACCCTGAACCAATAGGCTATTGCCGCTCGTGACGTCTGTAATCGACTATAGTTAAGCTGATGGTGACTGCAACTAAGGGATTGCAGCTGGGTGATTAGAATTCGATCCCCAAGGCTCGTAGCAATGGTAACTCAAAAAACTTATGTACGATTTATATCGTTGGCTTGGACATAAAGACGGCGACGGGCTAAACTCTTGTTTCGTTGTCTCAAAAAAAAGCCTTCCGTGGTAGGTGGGCCGCAGGGATTTAATTGTCTAGACCTCTGTCTACCTGTGACGATATGTTTTAATGTGAACAATTTCTTAGTGTTTTGTGCAGTAGTAGAATTCTTACGCCGCAGCCGACTGGTAATGCACCCTTTTTGAGTTTCTTAAGAGGCGACTAAGGAAAAAGTCCTGACAATGCTATTGGCTCCCGACAGATGGCCAGAAATCCATTTCGAAAAATACTAGACCAAAATTCGGCAGGTCGGTGACGGTCAGCAGCGTCTAAGGTGCGAGATGTGAGTACTGTGATCGCCAACTCGCTTCCGAAAAATGGCGATTATATAAATGACTTGGGAACCTGCAGTGGACTTTTACAGGCGGTTATGATATGATGGAGTATAGTATCGGCGTAAGAATCTACCATCTTCTTTTTTCCCGAGGATGCCGTAAGAAAAGTCACTAAAATGTTTCATGGTGTGCCTCTATTATTTACGTCAAACAGACGAGGGACATATGCGAAAGCAAAAAAAATTGGGATACATAATAATAGCCCGCGGACCACTTTTTATCGTGTTTTATTGCTCGAACATCAAAGAAAAACAAACAAAAGAATCGCCAACTAATACGCCAAGCCTAGGTAAGCAAATTGGCGATCGATCATCATCCAGTTACTAATATGCTAATTTTTAAAGCATTTTTTGAGATGTTTATCTCGTTATCTTTTGATGGCCATTAACAATTTCTAGGCTTCCTCAGTTGCCGTTACGATTCCCAAAAAAAGAAAGGGGCTGGTAAATTATGTCGATATAAATTTTATTTAAGATGAGTAATATAGAACTGTGGAGGTGTGACGTTCTCGCTAGTTTTCAAAGTGTTGCTAGCTCTGAAGTCCCGGGTTCGATTCTCGGACGGGTCTCGATTCTCGGGTCATGGTGTTTGAGGTATCTTCGTTATTTCCGTAACAAAAGTGCTAAAGCTGCTTACTGTAGAATCTGATTTATGTATGTGAAGTTGTACCTGTCTATGTATGTATTTATTTATTTTAAAATGTGTTACTTGTTTGCGGTTACGTGTTCTAAATTCAAATGTCATAAAAGATAAAGTCGCTTTATTACTTTACATTGTATGCATAATTAAGTATCGACAGTTTGCAGTCTTATTTAAGTATTCATAAACTGTTCTATGATCATAATGAGATAATTATTCGTTTATCAGGATAGCACTGTGGAAAACAATCAGTTACTTCATCACACTATTCTATTCAGAAGGAAGAGATACTAAGTCTGACAACCCGATACCCTTGTTGATAATGATCCTCCATTCGAAGCTATTGGTTGTAGATTCGAACATTTCTATGGCCAGTATAAATACATACATTTATGTTTTTCGAATCACGAAGTTTATATGTCAATATGAGAAATTAGCAATCTTATATATGTATGTAAGTATATAGTAGTAAGGTTTGCTTAAGCACTAATGCGGCGATAGGCTCGTACCAAAAAGCTACGATGTGAAAGACAAAAAGACTACACTATCTAGATCTCTGCCTACGCCAATATTGGGATCTGTGTAAGTGGTACTCATAGCATAAATTCGATTTTCCATTTCAAAATAAAGTAGACGCGAATTCGAACCAAACCAAACCAAGTTGTTTACTTATTGAAATAAAAATATACATTATTTTATCGATTTTCATTTTTAATTTACTACTGTGATGAGGAGAAGAAAAAGGCGAGAGAAAATCCCATTACCAGAGATTACTATTAATAATATATTAATTTATAATATAATTTTATTTATTTATCTTCACGCAAGGTCCCTGACGGAGGTGCCAGAGAGAAGAGATCGACAAGTGTCACGATTCTTACATACCTCTTTATATTGTAACTAGCTTACCCCTCATACGTTGTTTTGCCATTTCATAAAATAGGGGTTGGTCGTAGAGAGGTGAAAATTTGTTGTATGTATTGTTGTATGCTGTATCATAAAAAAATAAAAAACAAAAATGGTGTCTAACAAATTAAAAAGAAATTAGGGGTATCATTGTTGTTATATTGTCCGATGCGGAGACGTTATCGATATGCACATAAAATTTCACGAATTAAAGTCGTGCCACAGACGAGAATTTTATATATTAAAGATAACTTAAATGTCTTTGTATTATAATAAATAAAGAAATAAATAAATATCTTCACGCAATTCCCAATACAGGGGTAGACAGAGGTCTAGTCTAGACAATTAAGTCCCTTCGACTCACTTTCCACCAAAGATATTTTCGGGACAACGTGACAGGAGGTGAGCCCGTTGCCGTTTTTATGTCAATGCGAACGATATATTTAGTACATTTACAGGGATTTTTTTACCTAAGCGTACCAAACTAGAAAGTCTTCACCGTTATTATTAAATCAATTACTTTTGTCCCGGTTCAATCTGGGCCCAGCACTACTAAAATTATTCATAGCAATTTTATTTGTTGAATTAGCTCGACACAATGTCGACGAAACACATCGCAAGAAACCCGCGAAACTCTGAAATAATATAAAAAAATATTATTTAAAAGTTTTGTTTAGTCTACCAGCAGTACTGGAGGAGAGTGGTGCTGCTGCTCTGATGCCTTACAAGTTGACGGATAAAAAAATAAAAAAAATATCTTCACGCAATTCCCAATACAGGGGTAGACAGAGGTCTAGTCTAGACAATTAAGTCCCTTTGACCCACCTTCCACCGAAGATATTTTCGGGACAACGTGACAGGTGGTGAGCCCGTCGACGTCTTTATGTCCAAGCCAACGATGTAATTCGTACGTAAGTTTTTTAAAAAACTGATTGGTACTGCCAAATGGGGATCGAACTCGGGTCTCTTGACTCGAAATTCCGACCACCCAACCACTCGGCTATCGTGACTTGATTGTGATGAAGTTGACGGATGCTAGTTAGAATCCCGTTAGTTTAGTAGTTAGTTAGTTTAGTTTATATAGCTTAGTAGTCACCATAGCCGAGTGGTTGGGTGATCGTAATTCGAGTCAAGAGACCCGAGATCGATCCTTAATGGGTTTTTTCAAAAACTTATGTACGATGTATATCGATGGCTTGGACAAAGGTGGCGGTGGGCTCACCACCTCTTACGTTGTCCAAAAATGTGCCTTCCGTGGAAGGAGGGTTCAAAGGACTGAATTGTCTAGACCCCTGTCTATTCCTGTATGATGGAATGGTGTAAAAATACTTATTTATTATTTTAGTTTCTTTAGTTAGTAATGTGCATGACGAATATAAATCTGTGTAACATTTTCTTTATTATTAAAATAATAACCGGCACACCTCTTAAATGCAGCCCTGTGGCAGAAAAACCAAACCGTTTATTACGAACTCATTGTATAATTTAATACCCTAAGCAAGAATTACTTGGGGTATTAAATATATTATTATATTAATACTGATAAAAAGGTGGCGCCTAAAGTATTTCGTTATCACTCTCACAAGAGATGATAATTAATTTTAATTTCTCATATGACCTGTTATCTTCGGCACCTAGCGAAAACAAGAAACCAAGATAAATGTTTGACTGGAAACCAGTTTAAAATGTGTCCATTAAGTTTTGTTGTCAGAGATAAAAAGAGCGTGCAGAATTTATTGCTTAAAATATGATCATTATGATATTAAAATATGATATTAAAATATGATCATTGCTTTATAATTTAAATGCATTTTTGTGTTTCTATCTTGGTTGCCAGGGATAAAAACGAGTTCTTAAAATTAAATCCTCTAAAGAAAAATATCTATACAGACAAATAATTTAATCCTCTGAAGAAAAAAGTTTTAATAACTCATGAAACTAAGGGCGAAGGTCGCGGGTTCGAGTCCCGCCCGTGACAGTTGAAATTTTAAGTTTTTCTGTTTAATTTAATAACACATGAAACTAAGTTTAAATACCTGAGTACCTATAAAAAAGTTGCGTTTATAGTAAAATTGGGTATATTTTTTTATTTATTTATTGCAAGCCTAAAAAGAACAGATAACTAAGTGTCATGATCCTTACATAGTTCTTTACATTTTAATCAGTAATCTTCACGATGCCGAGTGGTTGGGTTATCGGAATTCATCAAGGGATCAGAAAGGCTCGTACTAATTAGCTTTTTCGATACTTGTAGTGGGCGACAGGTTCACCTCCTCTGTGGTTATTCTAAATAAGTCCCGGTCAAACAACAGTCGAAAACACTTATTTTATTTCACTGTATTTTAATTTAATCTTATTTAATAAGTGTTATTCGCGAACTTTACACTAAATATACACATTGATTTTTTTTAATTTCAATTCTGGAATTTGTTTCATAAAAATTATTTTTAAATTTATAAATGAATAAAGCGCGCATCAAACATGAAGATGAGCTAATACCGAGGTAAAACAAGTTTACGCGCTTACCTAAAAATATAATAATAACCGTAAATAATAACCGTAGTTTAAATAAAAAAAACAACTAAAAAGCTATCTTCGGTTATTTGCAATAATAAAATGGTGTTGTATACAATAAAAAATAACCGTTTAACCAATACATCATATATCACTCACCGTTTCCAACCCCGAACCTCGCCAAACATACTAGACAACTGGTCAAAATCAACCACATCATGTCACACAATCCTTATAGTAAATCACAACACAAAAAAAGACGGTTGCGTCCCTTGCCTGGTCAGAAAATAATGACCACCTTGCACCGCGGTTCAGTCACAACTGGCTAGTGAAGACTCTGTCCCGTCGCGTGGTATTGCGTTGATATAGTCCTCAGTAATTGATGATGCAGTTGCTCAAATCATGCTCGTCCACACACACTAATCGATGCGTGTAAATAAGATTCGTTTTTGTATAACAAATTCTGCTAATACAGCAAATGTATCTTTGCAGGAGAGAAGTGTAATTATCTATAATCATTATTTTAATAGTTGTAAACGCGTTATGCGAGCAGTAAATGAAAAAGCCCGCAGTCGTGGATTATAATAACCCCTTGTTGAATTTTGTAATTAATGAGATCACAAAGGACAATTGATATTTTTTGCTATTCAGCTTTAATTTATATGCGTCGATCCTTTCAGCAGTTGGAATATTTTAAATGGAATCGTGGAATTGGAGCTAATCAAATGACAAAGAACTTTACGGAAACAAAAATGAAAGTTTTAACCCACATATATTAAGGAATGTTCGAAAGTTGGCTCAAATTTCACTAATAAAATTATTTTACAAAACGATACGATTATTGTAATACAATCGGTTGGAAATCGACATTGCCCAGTTTAAAAAAGAAGACATTTAAAGGAGTATTATATGCATGTATGAAAACAATTTCTACATTTCTACAAAAATCCATAAAAGATATTTGTCTGTAAGTGTCAAAACATTAGAAAACAATCATTATCCAAATTAACGTAAATACAAAAACAAATCTATCTAAAAATAATACTTATTAAAAAACCGTAAACATAAAACAAATTTTAAATATTATTTATTTTACTTTGGATAGCCCAAATAAAAATTTTTTTTGACATCGACTGAATTCCATTGATCTCTTTTACCACCGCCTGTATATCTTCCACCAGCAACAGTCCTATATCAATTGACATTAAATAATTTTAAATAAAGTTGAACTAAGTTTTTTTTAATGAGATGATCACTGGAATTCTGTGTGGAGCCGTGTTCATCTTTGCTTTATTTATTACGACAAAGACGAGAAATCTGGTACGGCAATTGACGAGTCGACAAGCGTCTTCCTTTCATTGGATTAGAGTAACAAAAGAGTTAACAGTCGACATAATAAGTAGGTTACTATTACGGCCCATGGACATCTGCAAACAACTTCAAACAAAAAGGATTGTGGCCCCTAAGGGCTAAGATATCCCCTGATATCCCATTACTGTAATATATCTTTACCAGTTTATCGTATTCCGGATACAATAATTAATACTTTGCTATTTGGCGACAGACAAAAATTGGAACTTAGTACTACATTCCTACTTTTTTCTGTTAAAGATAGTGAAAAGTAATGAGAAAATCAGCAACAAGCTTTCACCTTTAATACCTCCTACAAAAGCTGCTTCAAAAACAGATGTTTTGTCAGACACAACACTAGCACGAGAGAGTATAACTACTCAGCTATTGTAACTTTATTATTAGGTAATATTCTAATAATACGCTAAAT
This sequence comes from Sericinus montela, assembly GCA_029286605.1. Taxonomy (NCBI): domain Eukaryota; kingdom Metazoa; phylum Arthropoda; class Insecta; order Lepidoptera; family Papilionidae; genus Sericinus; species Sericinus montela. The sequence continues at coordinate 6,521,650 of JAGSMR010000024.1, forward strand.
TTAATTAATAAAATGGCCTCCATGGACAAGTGGCGTACACACCGGTTTTGACGGTTAAATCCCGGGTACCATTCCTGGATCAATGTAGAATACCACTTTTTCTACATTATCTTGGGTCTGGATGTTTATGGTACCAAGGTTGTTTCTGTTCCATAACACATATCCTTTAGCTACTTACTTTGGGATCAGAGAAATGTTATCCATATCTATGAATCTAAGTGTATGTGATCTTTAATGTGAAGAAAATCGCAGTATAATGCACAAGAGCGGTTAGTTTTTCGTGACTCGCTTCATCAGATTGTGATCATAATAGATTATGATCATAATCTGATGACACTGGGCTAGCAGATACTGCCGTTCCTTTTCTTAGGTATCTGCGTTTCATCCGATGCAAAAGGTTGACCTTTACTACTATCACCGTCCCTTTCCTCGTCACCTTTCCCTTTCACAATTGCTTTTTTAAAGAAGAAAGAAAGGCGTTTCGTGTGTAAAAAAATTAATAGAAACATAGGCAACGCTAGTAATCAAGCTTCTCTGGTGTGCAGTACTTGCATCTAAGGTCAAATAATAAATAATTAAAAATAAATATCTAAAATTAGTGCTGATCTGTCTAATCCAAAATTACTGATTGATAATAAAAATGTATATTCAGAGATGAAGTAATAATAAATAATCATCATTATAATGCACACAACCAGGAAGTGGTATGCTCTTCTTGTATCTGTATTTCCAAACACATACAACCTTAAACTCTTCAAGGTCGATTACATACGCCTTTTCAATGAGCCTAATCTAGAGTAAATGTAAATAATTATATAAATTAAATAATTATATTAAATAAATATTTCAATAGTTTATAGTTAGGGTTGCAACCAATGAAGTCAAATCAAGAAGGAAGACTATATGTATATCATAGACTTCTTATGAGTAAACTCGCTGTAGGTCTCAACTATGCCGGCAAATCGTATTTTATATCTTAATATTATTTTTCACGTAATTTAAAGTCACGATAGCCGAGTTGTTGGGTGCTCGGAATTTCGAGTTGAGAGACCCGAGTTCGATCCCCAGGTGGCAGTACCTATGAGTTTTTCAAAAACTTATGTACGAATTTCATCGTTGGCTTGGACATAAAGGCGGCGACGGGCTCACCACCTGTCACGTTGTCCCGAAAATATCTTCGGTGGAAGGTGGGTCAAAAGGGACTTAATTGTCTAGACTTGACCTCTGTCTACCCCTGTATTGGGAAATGCGTGAAGATATTTATTTATATTTTTTTTTATTTATTTATCTTCACGCACAATCCCTGACGGGGTAGCCGGAGAGAACAGATCGCCAAGTGTCCGATCCCTACATACTTCTTTCGCTTCTTTCAGATTCATCATCTTCTTCATACATGCACGTCTAGGTATCCGAGTACTCTTGACCCTCCCCTCATCGAGCAATTTGCTCACATGGTCTTCGAAAGTTAGTCTCGGTCTACCTCGACACCTTTTAATATTAACTTTCGCGCTATATATTTTCTTCACCATTCGGTCTTCACTCATTCGCTCAACGTGCCCAAACCATCGAAGCACGCCCTTATCCATTTTAGAGACAAGGTCATCTTTCAAACCTGCCATATTGCGAATCTCTTCGTTTCGCTTTCGGTCGGCCATGGTAAGGCCGCACATTTTACGAAGAGATCGCATCTCCACTGCATTCAACCTGCTCTTGTGCTTCTTCTGGCATACCCAGGTTTCGCTGTCATATAACAAAGTCGGTACCAACACTGCGTTATGTATTGCAAGACGTGCACTTTTCACAACGCCTTGTCTTTTGATTAACGCAGTCAGGGCACCATTGACTTTGTTCCCGGCAGCGACACGCCTGTCCACATCTTCCATCCCATTTATATTTATTATTTATATAATATTATTTTAATTAAAATGTATAAAATAATTTAATATAAAGGCACATTATTCGTAACTAACACACGATAAAGTATACGGCACAATCGACTCGTTATTTGTGGCTTGCTACTTATACCAAGCGCGAACAACGAGCCTGTTAGAGACAAATAGTAGAACTACTATTCTAGAACAGACTATTAGAGTATTAAGTTACAATAAGCTGTAGCTTGTATATTATGGCGTGTGACTACGGCCAAGTAATTTACCACCTTCCGATTCGATTGAGGGAAATGCATTAAAAAGGCGAATATGGCGGGATAATTATCTACCACACCGGTGACGGATAGACGCAGTAGCAAGGTACGGTACTGTGATCGCCAATCCGCTTGTCAAGATTAACGGTTATAGCAAATCCTCCCGTACGGAGGTGGACTATGTACTGCTGTGGACTTTTGCAGGCCGTTATGATGATGATAATGATTAAACATTTTAATAAACCCTCGAAAGTAATAGCATTTGGTATAAATCAGACCTGCAAAATTGGTCACGGCTATTTAGTAACTAGAAAAGAGCTGGTGATCTTCGAACGGCGGAAAACGGATTTTCTTGTATTATAGCTAACTTTCTCACTTCACGTCACTTTTCAAACAAAAAAGCTAAATCAATATTAGTTCAGCACGAAGAGATTCGCAATATATTAGGTTTGAAAAGATGATCTTATCACTAAAATGGAACTTGTGAACAAACTTCTCGAAGGAGGAAGACCAAGAGTACTCGGATACCCTGACATGATTGAGTGAAGAAAATTATGAATTTGAAAGTAGCGATACAGGTATATAAGTTAGTAATAAGGACTGTGATCCTCGGCGATCTATTCTCTCCGGTTCTCTCTTAACCCCAACATAAACTATGTGGCATGATATAATTATAACAAAAAAATACCGGTTCATCCGTTTGAGAGCTACGAAGTCACAGATATTCAAGTTAAACTTAAAACATCTCTTTTTTTCGGGAATTAAACAAAGAAATTTAATATAAAAAAATGATATCCAACATCATGTTATAAGAGAAATTAACACTTCGACTTTTTACCCGTTATTTTTTATTACTTTTCATGTAGGTACCGCTAAAATAATACGTATAATTAATGCGACATAAAATGCATATCCGTGAGGTTGTATTGTTTATCTCCTTTAAATATCTCCGAAAAATATGTATCCTTTCAACATATTGAATGTTCTTGTCTTAGTGTCGACCACACAGCTTCTTTAGCAGGAGTTGTAAACCGATGAATCTCTTTTAATTTTTATATTTCTTAAAATTTTTATACATTGTTCTTCTCTCTATATATTTTCTCTTATGCAACTGGTGGTTGACTTTTTCTCTGGCTAGGAGTCGACAGGTTCATTGCCACATTTTTACATTTATGCTGCCAAGTCTAACAAGAAAGCAGAGAAACAACTGTTTTGTTCAAGTCATTTTATCATTTCATTGTTCAAGTCATTTTACAGACCATGAGCCTTTGCATTTTAATCCTCGGTGGAATCAGTAAAAACCGTCTTCTAAAGTGCTTTGCCGGAATCATGGGGTGTAATAGCTACTTACCGTCTGATTAACTGTTAGCTCGTTTTTCTCCCTAATTTAAAAAAAAAACGTGGTCGGTGGAAGTATACTTATTCCGTATATTTATTATAATTATATATTTTATTCAATTATATGTGAAGTAGATAATTATCATCAAACAGTTTAATTAATATATTTAATTAAATGGCGAATCTCTATGTGCGAGTTTGTCACCGCTGCCATACTGCTTTCCAGACGCGACACGGTCACACAAACGGATCACAAAAAAAATACCGTCATTATTCCCGTCGGAGTAGGGTCGCCATTTCATTTTATAATCACAGGATAAAATTATGTTTTAATTATTTAATGAATATTTAGTAACTATTTAGCGCTATGTATAGCTAATATTCTAACTAAGCTTCTTCACTATCGAAGAGCCAAGGGGTCATTTATGCCATTTTGTTAATCTGGCCTTCTCTATGGAATTTATATACAGCTACAAAGACCGAGAGATAAATGCATGGTGTGTTACTACTACATATACATATACTACATTTCGTGTAGAGAGCGAGTGTTGTAATGGAACGACTTTTCCCTTTATTCCCTCCTCCTCTCCTCTGGTCATGTTCCAGATGTCTCCATCATGTCGGCTAGCTCCTTTGATCTCCTTTCCCTTTAAAAATACGGATAAAAAAGTCCCAAGCTTTCCTTGTTCACCAAAACCGTATCGCCCTTTTTATCTTATATAAACTGACCCTAATAAGTACCTCTTTGCAATATCGAGGAACTCTTCAAATATATGTAACAGCGAAAACCCAAGTATCATGCAAAATACACTTTCTGAAATTAAAAATAAAACTAATTTTATTTTTTAGTATAACAATTTAATAATTCAATCCTTCGCCAAGGCGATTTTAATAGAACTTTAATAGAAATAAAAAGTTTGTTTAACCAAACTTAAAAAACTTTTATTAATAAGTTGTTGTTTATCTAATACAAAATAACTCCTCCTCTAGCTCGAACACATCCGGAGATCCTCCTGGGCATGCTGAGGATCAAGTTATCCGGAATTTCTTGTGATAAACTGTCCCATTCTCGAACAGCGGCTTCCCTGAGTTGCGGCACTGTCTGGGGTGATGGCTGCCAGTTCTAAATAGCTCGCTTGGGTTTAAGTTAGGCGAACCGACAGGCCAGTCTAACTTTTTTGATTTCGTAATCTCGGAGAGCAACATTGACTCGTTGAGCTCAGTGTGCGGGCGCATTATTGTCAACCAGTACAAATTGATGTCCATAGTTTACTCGGACAGGTCTGACGATTCTATCAATAGCGACTGTTTTGTATTTGTGTGCCGTCATGAAGCCTTGATTAGGGATTTAAGGCGTTCTAGCCCCAATCATAATACCACCACGGACTACGTCAACGAAGAGGCAGTTTTGCCAAATGTTTTCCTCATCGTCTTCTTCGTTTTGCCAGAGCCCACTGTAATCTCCAATCGCTGACGTTTCCGTGAATTCTAAGCTGTTTGCCAAGAACTCCGTGGTCGTAATCCAGTCTTGTGTCAGCAAGTCCGAATGAGTGCTAACTTCAAGTCCGGAGTTTGTTTCTTTCCAGAGTTTATTTCATTTTTATTAATAATGTTTTGGATGTTATATAAAAAAATATTACCTTTTTATCAAATGCATTTATTATTAAAAGCCACACGTTTATTATCAATGTAAAAAATATCAGAACCGGGAATCGTGACTCATGTCTCCGAAAAAAATGTTCGATATGCTTACACTAACAAAAACATCCTTGGTCCTTACTTGGTCTTTCTTTAGTCTTGGTCGTTTCGCATAACGAGCTTCAAAGCCGCCGACTAAAGGCTCGCCCTCATTTTGTATCGACGTAATAAGTATTTTTGGCGCTAATAGACTCGATAGCATCGCATTTCTTTTTCAGTTATGCATTTTGTACAGTTAACAAAGGTCTTCGTGATGTAGTTCTTAAAAGATTTTTAAATTTAAACTAAATATTTGAAAATAATTAACTTATAAACCTCATAGTTACTTAAAATTATTTAGAAAAAACATTATTTTGTTTAATATAAACTAAATTATGAAATATTTATTTAATTTTTTAGTTTTATGTTCCTGTGTGTAATTTTTTTTATATTGGTACATACAGAAAAAAAATACATCACCAGTAACTATGTAATTTTAAATTATTTAAAATCGAATCATTTATTTATCGAAACCATTCGAATATCGATAATTTTGTTTTTGTATCAGCCGTTTTCATAATGAGGATCCCCTCGCGGTCTAAGATGATCCAAAAATACTCCGAGGGGGTATGGGAGTCGTATAAGGCAAGAAACAAAATTCTTGACAAATCCATTATTTACTTAACCATTACAAAATAATTCTATATCTCCAATATGCGAAGTGAAGTGACAGTGGCACTGCGATCGCCGATCCTATAACAGGAGAGGTCTACAATCTACAGTGGACTTTTACAAGTCGATATGAGTGTATGTTTGTATGATACTTTGTGGAGTCTAATAACCGGTCTTACAAGCTTGTGTTTGTTCCTAGTATTGACATTATGCACATCAGAATTCTTGCTAGAAGTATTAATGTTTTTATGTACATAAATTAAATGTTCATACATATTGAGAACCCAGTGTTAAAATATTAATTTCTTTATATTTCTCTATAAGAGACTCTCTGGAAAATAGACAATATTTAGCTCTTTTGTAAAACAAATACTGTTTCTAAGTCAGCTGCATGACCCAATAGCAGAAATACCATGAGACATTATATTATGAAATTAACTAAACTAAACAAGTCTAGCCGTTTGTGCACCAGTTAACAACCGTATTTTTACACGCTTTATATTAGCTTCACTTGTATGTTTGTATGTTTGTAACCGACTTCTATGGACGCGATTTTGACCCACTTTAAAGGGCCAGATGTCGTTCAAACTTTGTAGATTTATCGAGGACCGATGACAATACACTAATTTGATAAAAAAACTAAAAAAGTAAAAAATAAATAATAGTTTAAAAAAACTAAAAAACACGCTTTTTATAGCAAACCGAACTGAAAAATAGAAAATAAATTTTAATAAATTGAAATCAAGAAAAGCGTTAAACATTTCAATAAATATAAATTAATAATAGTGTGAATAAAAAAAATATTTTATTTTGAAAAAAGCATGGGGTGCATGGTGTCTATACTTATAAATATTTTATTGACAGATATGAGAAGAGTGATTATCATTTTGATAATATCGTAAAAAATACCCCACGCTTTTTTAAAATAAAATATATTTTTTATTCACACTATTATTAATTTATATTTATTGAAATTTTTAACGCTACTCTTAATTTAAATTTATTAAAATTGATTTTCTATATTTTAGTTCGGTTTTCTATAAAAACCGTGTTTTTTAGTTTTTTTAAACTATTATTTATTTTATTTTATTTTATTCTTGAAGGAAAGCTTACAGCTAATACAGAAAATATAAATCCAATTAGAGCAAAGCAAAAAGGCCATTTAATAGCTTCCATAGTTGTGAACAAATACTTGATATTCATAAACAGTAAAATGAATAGATATAACAAAACTAAGGAAGCCTAAAGAAAACACAAATAAAGTGCTATATAAAGAAAGAACTATTTAAAAAAATTATTACACATAATTCGCTTAAGGTTGCAAGGGCTAGTATTAAACAGATCAATTTCACCGTGATGTGAAATGTCATTGAAGCATTTGCTAGCTCTGATTGAGAAAGCGTTTTGTCTATATGCGCACCTAACTAGTGGTATATGTAACAGCTTTGGTTCCCTGACAAATGTTTTAGGTATATGTAGCGTAATTTTGCTTAATAATTCGGAGCAATTAACTGAGGTATTCGCTAGGTTAAGCAAAAAAGCAACGTCAGCTATTCGCTTCCTCTCGTATAGCGGAAGAATATGGAACTTTTTGCATCGTTGGAGGGAGCTGACCGAATATACATTACTTCGATACTGCAGATATTGCAAAAATCGTTTTTGAATCTGTTCAAGGCGATTAATATAAATTTTATAATTTGGGTTCCAAATTTGAGAAGCATATTCAAGTTGACTACGGACAAAAGCACAGTAAATAATTTTTAATGTTTTAATGTTTTTAAATTCTGAAGCTACTCGTAATATAAAACCGAGACTTTTGGTGGCATTACCTATTATATTGTTGATGTGAACGTCGAACGTTAGCTTAGAATCAAATATTACACCCAGGTCCCTTACTGTGTTTACTCTAGTTATAGTATTAGATTGAATCTTATTAATCAGCCGTACTGAATTAAGTTAGGCTTACGGGAAAAAGAACAGACATAACATTTAGATATATTTAAGTCAAGTTTGTTTGACTCACAATATATCTGAAGCCTATCTATATCTTGTTGTTAAGCCTGTGAATCGTCTTCTGACCTTATAGGACATAAGATTTTCATATCGTCTGCCTATAAAATTATTTTCGAAGAATTAAAGCAGGATGGAATGTCATTAATAAAAATGTTGAACAGCAAAGGACCTCATAGGGATCCTTGAGGAATACCGGACGAAATTTCCATAGCCTTTGTGGTAAATCCACTCAATACAACTGTCTGTAACCTGTTTGTAACGTACGAGGTAAACCATCTGAATGAGTTACCTCTTATACCAGCAAGGCATAGTTTATTTAACAAAATTATGTGATCTATTCTATCGAAGGCTTTACTGTAATCGGTGTAAATAACGTCCACTTGAAATGGCTCCGACTTAAATTGACTAATATAACCACTACATAGAAGAAGGTTAGATGTTGTTGATTTTCCCTTCAAAAAACCGTGTTGACACTCACTAAAAGTATTTTTAAATGCAAAGTAAACCTGTGTGTGTAAACTTTTTCTAAGACTTTAGCAAAGATTATAGTTTGGAAATCGGTCTGTAGTTTACTACTGCATCTTTCGTACCCTTTTTATGAATGGGAGTAATAAACACTGATTTCCACATTTTTGGAACTTCACCTTCATCAAAGGATAGTTTGAATAAAATTAAGAGAGGACGACACAGGCTTTTAGCACAATTTTGTATAAATATAGGTAGAATATCATTAGGGCCTGCGGATTTACTAACGTCAAGGGACTTAAATAATTTTAAAATATCAGATTCACGTACATCAATAGAACAAAGATCAGTGGTAGTATGATCTGCTGATTCGGTGAAATTCAAAATTGGCGCTTTATCTTTGGTTGAATGCTTTAAGAAATTAGAATGAAATATTCAGCGAACATGTCACAAATATCTTCGCCTTGGTCAGAAGAACGTTCTTTGTATTTTAGTACCGAAGGATATAAGCCATTATGATTTTTATTTTTGACATAAGACCAAAATGCCTTGGCCTTAAAGCATATGATGCAGAACTTAATGTACTCGCAAGTTGGGATATATGGGGCCCTATTAAAGTATGCAAAACTTCTAGTTCTTCCTAAGTTCTAGTTCTTCCAAACTAAGAGTTCTTCCAAGAAAAACATCTGTATCCACAAGGCTCAACTCTTCCTCATTTATTATTACATTGGTATCACCTAAATGTTTGACGTTAGGTGTTGAAAATTTTATACATTTATTGCTATTTAAATGTAAGTTATTAGCATTGAACCAAGTTCTAAATGTTATTTTACAAAAGGAAAAAATGTGTTTACTCTTCTACTCGTGCGAAGCCGGAGCCACCAATCCTGTATACGTCAAAAGTTTCTTTTAGAATTAGAACTACATTCAGTATAGATAGGTGTAAAATCGCTATAATTATGCCACCTCTTACCAAGAGAAGCCTGGTCACCCAGTAACGTAATAAAGTACAAAATAAACATAAAAATAATGAAATCCCTTACAAATATCCTCGACGAAGGACAACTAACACAATGCAAAGTCAAACGCTACTCGAGTATAAGCACCTTTTGCGATAGCTGCTCCTGTTCTTTTTGCATTGTTAGCGTATAGAGAGGTTTAAATTTAGAATTCGCGTTTTCCACGACATTTTTATGACCTCATTATAACGATAAAAGTTGCCAGTGGCTGTTGCTAACAGGCTTGTTTTTTTTTACTGTACAAACATTCCTTTCCTTTGAAGTCTAGTATCAAAGGCAGGGGACCGGTTGGGACCAGTGCAAATCAAATCGTAAAATATACCGATTTAAATTTCGAACTCCGCTCATAACCCATGAATTTATTTCCTAAAAATACTGTGTTTTAAAATTTGCTAAGGAAATAAAATATCGGTTATATTAAAAATATAACCGATATTTTTGATCTCAGATGCCGTTATAAAGTAAGAAATGTTAGTTTATGTTCTGTATTTATGATGTTATATTTTGGCTATTAAATTATAAATAGCAAAAGAGATACCTTAGGACACTTGGCGATCTATTCTATGTAGATGACGTGCAATTATGTATCAATGTAAATAAAATAAGAAACTATTAACCAAGTGGCTTACGGTATCAGCGTAAACATTCACCACCGACGGCGAGATATCCATCTCATAAAATACCAGACCAGATAGACCAGAGATTTCCCCCACAGTCCCGGGGTAGCCAGAGAAAACAGATCGCCAAGTGTCTCGATTCCTACATACGTGTACCACTTTCGCTTCTTGTATACTTCTTCTTTTGATCCTTACATACTTGTATTATGGAATCGGAAACAACGTGGGACCCGAGAAAATGTAGAAAAAGTGTTTTCTGCATTGAGCAGATCGGGAATTGAACCCAGGACCTCAGAGCAGGCGACACCTTAAAAACCGGCGTGTAAGCCACTCGTCCACGGAGGTCGTCGTAAAATTAAAAAACCTTCGAACAATCGCAGAAGAAACAAAATTAATGTAACCGACGAATTGTACTATGATGAGTAATGGAATATTTTGTTCTGAAGCAAAATAAAAATAACACATAATAATAATAATTTAATATTAATAAAATGGAAAATCACAGGCTACTTCTAATACAATTCCATCCAATATAAGTATAATGAATCATTATAACTACATATCGTAAGCTTCATATCGTAGTCTGTTTGGTCGACGCGTTAATAATTAGTAAACAAATTACTAATTCTGATAATTTCATTCTAACTTGAATAATACATGATTGACGTGCTCCTGACATCATAGAAGGCAGATCCATATTACATATTAATAAATAAATACATATGTAGACAGGGCCAATATCACTTGCATTGCTCTGACTCTAAAGTAAGCAGCTAAAGCACTTGTGTTAATTAATCGGAAACAACGAAGTTACCACAAACACCCAGGCTTGAAGAAAACCACTTTTTCTGCATTGTAACGGGGACAACCGATCTGCTATTTCAGACTATAATCTATCTCTATACCATCTTTTTCTCATTCATCTAAATGTTGACGACCGTGATCAAATGGTGTACACACCAGTTTTTACAGTGTCGCCAGCTCTGATGTTCCGGGTTCGACTGCCAGACGATTCAATGTAGAAAACCACTTTATCTATATTGTCTCGGGTCTGGGTATTAGGTTACCTTCGTTGTTTCTTAATCCATGACATAAGCTCTTAAGCTACTCGCTAAGGAATCAGAGTAACGTATGTGATGTTGTCTCTTTCTATTTATTTATTTAGCTGATTTGCCATTCTGTTGTGATTATGTTAACACATATATATAGCCATATACAGTTAAAGTCTACTGGACATAAACCTCTCCCGTACGGAAGTTTTGGAATAATAGCAGGCGGATTGGCGATCGCTGTAGCACTCGCACCTCAGACGCTGCTGCCCATCTTGGTCTGATTATTTTGGTCTGATAGTTTTAGAGATGGTGATCCCGCCATCTATCGGTTGCCATAACATTATTCAAGGCTGTTTCCCTTAGTCGCATCTTACGACACCCACGGGATGAAAGGGAGTGGCAATATTCTTACACCGTTACCATACAGCATAAGTAACTTCAATCAGTAAACACTGAAAAATAGACTGTGTTAAAAAATGCGCATTGTATACAACTAGACTCTGCCTGCTTGATATGTTAATCCAGATAATAATCTATGCGCCACGTTACATTTGACTTTTACATAAACTTTGAAAAAGTCACGATAGCCGAGTGGTTGAGTGGTCGGAATTTGGATTCAAGAGACCCGAGTTCATCTCCAGGTGGCAGGCACCAATGGATTTTTCAAAAAACTTATGAACGAATTATATCGTTGGCTTGGACATAAAGACAACGTGACAGGCTCACCACCTGTCACGTTGTCCCGAAGATATCTTCGGTGGAAGGTGGGTCGAAGGGACTTAATTGTCTAGACTAGACCTCTGTCTACCCCTGTATTGGCAATTATGTGAAGATATTTATTAATTTTATTATTTATTTTAAAAAAAGACTTGTATATTTCTTTAAAAACAAACAATGGCACGTATTGTATACACGTATTGTATAGGCTAGTCATTGCGGAACTATATAATACCTAAATACAGTTTATCAGTCTACGACGGCGGAAACTTATGGCGCTTAATATTTTTTGTGACCATCTTATCACATTTTTCAAATCGAATATTTTATTCATCAAGATATTATACATCCATTAAATTTAACGATTGTCAATTTTTTAATCTACCACCGTTTCGTAATGAGGTGAAGAAACAAGCGACAGAAACCCAGTTAGTATTCTCTTTGTTTATGCAAGTATTTTGAAAGTACATAATGGAACATGGGATATAATAACAAATAGCAAAGGAGTCACCGACTTATTCCAAGGGGTATCCCCTTGGAATAAGTTAGTGACTCCCTTGCTTCATTAACGTCACTCTGTAAGCTAAAGGTAGGCAACAGTTCCAGAAAATCCACTACAATACTTATAGCAATGGTTTTGGTGAAGTGAACTCTTTAGAGTTCAAATGAAGCTTTGTATTGAGAAACCTGACAATACCTACTGTCAAGTTTCATAATTTGCTTACTTCGTTAAGTATTAACTTGTTAAAGTCCTCTGCACAAAATTGGCCTCTCCAATGAAAAGGATTTGCCATAATCGCCACGCATGGCAAACGGATTGGTAATCGACAGTACCAGCGACCTCGTGCCTTTAGACACTACTTCCCGTTACTGGTTTAATTACCTTTGGATACCTATCGAGGTCGAGGACAGGTGATGGTACTCCAACTTAGCTATAATAGAGGAAAGAGAGTAGTGCAAAGGCAACGATGCAGACTCTCCCTCCGTTGTCCACATGAACAACCATCATCTGAGATGGGCTGATCAAGTCCACTTTAGGTTCCTCTTAGTTCACCATAGATGTCCAAGACACAATTATACAGTCGTATTTTCAAGACCTTTGGCTTTTGGTCGTCTCTTACGACACTCATGGGAAGAGTAAGTATTGTAGATTCTTACAACACTCAGAAGTGAAATATTCGCTCATATGCTTACATAAACATACACACACTCACGAATTCACATATATACACACAGACATACACACACTCACACTTACACACACACAATTTTACAAATACATTTTCATTTTGAGTTTAAATTTACTCATTCTTAAAAATTAATTCTTAAAAATTTGTTTCTAAAAGTACATTTACATGTAAATATTCAGAATATAAGCAAGTATTTAGATTTATATCAATTTTGTACAAGCCATTGTACTCATCGATTGGGAAGACACTGGCTCCTGACACACGGGGTACTCTTAGATTACGAGCCAGAGTTAATATTAAGCTGTACTTTTATTTGGAACAATAAACAATTTATTATTATTATTTATTAGCTATTGTTGGCCAGTGAAATATTAACGATTGGTTAATAACAAAAGCGAGGGTAAGTATTCACCAACTGGTGTGGCCTTTGAGTTCCTTATAGCTAGGTTAAGCTCTACAAAATGCACGCCTGTTCGCCTAGGTACCGCAGCGGAAGTGACTCGCTGATAAGAAGTAACAGAAAAATACACAAACACGCCGACGTCATTTTGAAACAAAAATTCTATCAATTGTTTCACAATACAGGTATATCTGCTATTAATGCATTACATCCCACAATACGGCAGTTGATGACTGAAGAGAAACATAAGAAATTCACCAATATGCGAGATTGAACTTGGAAATGAACAATATATTTCAAAAAATAAGAATACGTTAGACTTTTTTAATTTTCCGTTTAACCTATCCCACTAAGCTTATCCTTTTCCAATTCCTATCTCAATTGTCGAATGACGCGCTAGAACTAACGAAGGAGGTCTTTCTCTTTCTTATTTTTTCTTAGAAGTATGTTTAAAGAGACGGTAGCAAAGTATATAGCGTATATTTATGGACATTATTGATTGATGTTGTTTTTTCATATAAGCATAAACGCCTACCCGAGACAATTTCATGTAAAAGAAACTTATTATAAATTATCATTATATTTATTTAAAGAGTGTTCCTTCATTATCTGAAGCATAGTACCTTAACTAATAATTAACTTAAAAATAAATAAACAAATTTACAATCGGCCAATCCAGTCTGTGCCATAGTCTGTCTAGTAGTGTTACTAGTAGTAAGTAGATATACCTATATTTTTTTTAATTATAATTTATGAACAAAGCTACAAAAAAAAGTATAAGAGTACACTTATTTTATTTTATCTTAAAGCTTTTGGTTTAATTATGTAATCGATTGAGTGTCGCGTTGCCCGAACATGTTCCCACGGCTATCGTCATCCGATTCCTGTTTCCAGGACCTCTATCTCTATCTATATCCGCTGACAGAGCGCACCATGTTTAAAGTATAATCGGGTAATAGAAGTTACACACATATGTACGTCATGTGTGTATTTATTTCAATTCATATTAAAGACCGTTGCAGAAAATAGGTCTCCCTATATACTTACGTCTATGCATGTGTTATCTATGCATGTGTTACACACACACATTGTACGTTAAATTAATATTTACTTACATATATTTTTTTAATAATAGGACTCTCAATGCCATCAAATTAGGCTTTGGCTTCTGTGATATCTATGCCCAGACATTTCATGTTTTTGCAAACAGCAATGCTAATAAAATTGCTAATTGTATGTACATACATATTTGACGACCTCTGTGGATGACGTACACACCAGTTTTTACATGATGTCGCCAGCTCTGAGATCCCGGTTTCGATTCACGGATGGGTCCATATAATCGAGCCGGTCGAATTTTGGTCTTGTATTTTTTCTATACATATTTTATTCTATATATTATTTTTTCTATATAGATGACTATAGTTTCATCCACCCATGTGAAAAATGATATTTAAAAACCGAGTTGCATCTCGATTCTCTGACGACGAATTTATATCGTTGGCTTGGTCATAAAGACGGCGACGAGGTTATCACCGGTCACGTTGTAACAAAAAAATGCCTTCGGTGGAAGGTGGTTCCAAAAGACTTGATTGTTTAGACCTCTTTCTTCACCTGTATTGGGTATTGTTGTGAAAATTGTTTTTTAATAAAAACGAATTAAAATTAAATAATAAAATGACAACGTGACAGGTATTGAGCCCGTCGCCGTCTTTATGTCCAAGCCAACGACATAATTTGTTCATAGGTTTTTTAAAAAGCCATTGGTACGAGCCTGCCACCTAGGAATCGCACTCGGGTCACTTGACTCGAAATTCCGACCACCCAACCACTCGGCTATCGTGACACACGATACGTTTTTTTTATAATCTTTATTTGCCCTTAAACTGGGTGTTTACAAGATAATATAATGCATTGTCGGTACGTAACTAACCCGTCGTTTTTTTACTAATTGTTTTGTGATTTTGTGAGCATGCCAGATAACAAAGTGAGTCGTAAGCTATCACAGACATAGGACTTCGCAGGCCTTTTTAAGATACCTATATTTTAATGAATTACTTTAATGTATCTATTATTTAAATAATCAATTGTTCTGCATTTTACGCTCTTTGTTTTCGTTAGTGAAAACCGTATCAAAATCCTTTAGCGGCTTAAAAGAATTAGGTGGTTAAACGGTCAGAGACAAAAAGGGACTTTGTTTTATACAAATTAGAGATGATACCCAATGATATTATAATCCGCAGCACCTATTATTATAAATCGGTGTTACGTCTTAAGCAAATTAGCTACATATACGCCATCTACGATTACGTTTTTATCTATGGACCATTATTTACCTAGTTATCCATTGTTATGGTGAAGTAATTTTCTTTGTTCAACTTTGGCATTTATTGAACACTTATTGGCTATTGCAATCCAATTTTAACTGAAGAGAGAAGGTTGCAGTCTGACCGCAGAATTACTTGAAAATATTGTAATAGTTATAATAATATACTGTGAAAAAAGTGTTCAAAAATAAAATCATTTTATTGTAAAAAAAAGAATGGAGAGCTTCTTTCTTAAGATATTTTGTAATGACTTCACTTTTGCCAAAATAAAATATTTAAATATAACTTTTTTTTTGAGTTTATGGCCTGGTATCTAGACCTTTAGGCCAAGTCTTGAGTATTAATATTTACAACAATTGACAACTAGCACAGATTTTTATAATAAAATGATTTTTTATTTCTTAGGGCCTTATTTTTTTACTTATTGGAAATTACTATTTTTTTAATTCGGCAAAAGCGTATTTTTTATATTTTATAACTTTCTCATTTGTCTTTTTGTTTTATTTGATTAATATAATACAGGCCGGATGAAGGCTGTGGAAAGGTTTATGATCGGTGTTTGGTTGGGTTATAGATGGATCCGTAACAAATACATCCGCAGCCGTACCAGGGTAACCGACATAGAGGAAAGGATCAGCACGTTCCTTGCGACTGGCAACCGTTGGGAAGAAAAGTTTTTTGTGGTCGAAGTGGCAGCATCTTATATGCAAACGCAAAAGTGTATTACGACCTCCTTCAAGATGGAGTGACGACTAACAGAATATTGCGTGGATGCAAACAGCACATGACGATGTAGTTATCATTGAGGGAGGCCAATTTTTGGCACTGGACCTTCGATAGGCTGTAATGATGATGTATGCAGTAAAATATTCATGTTTATAGGAAACCGTATGCAGGTATACAGATACTTTTTAACTATTGAACCCTAAAATTAAAAATCTTAATAATACAACAAGTAATTAATCAAAGACTTTTTTGCACTAACAGTACGGTGTCTTAGTCGACGGTCTCTGTTAGAATGTCAGTTGTACTATCTAAATCGTATGTGGTTAAGATAAAAAAAATAATTTAGTTATTTTTCTTACCTTAATAATTTAGTTATTTAGCCCAGGTGGGTGAAGGTTGAGAAAAACAAAGCAACTCAACCTAATAGACGGAGAATTAACTATTTTATTAGTTAGTATGGTTTCTATAAAACCCATACGATTAATATTACAAGATCAGTTCGTCTTAAGGTAATATGTAAGTGGGAAGAAACAAAATTTTTCACTAAATATAAACTGCACTAATTTTGTTACCACGTAGAATCTGAGCGCCCAAAGGCCGAGTCGGTAGTACCCCTGCCTTCGACGGTAAGGGTTGCGGGTTGAAATACCGCTGAGGGAAAACATTTGTGAAATAAATATAAATATTTGTAATCGGGTCACGTTTATACGTAAATATTTATCTATGTAAATACATATGTATGTAAGTATATTGTGCCATAAGTATGTGCATTAAGACCTCAGTCCCTCCCAGTACGGCTCTTGGCCATTTCACTGCCAGTAAACACATTAAATTAAAACGAAGTGGACCAAGAGTATAAAAGGTGTTATAAAATGTCGTATAAATACCGGCACGCCGAGCTTAGGACCCATACGTGTGTACCCTAAAAATATTAAGAGTCTCGTAGCGTGATTCCCGTGGGAGATATGAGGACTTGAAGAATTTACATTAAACTCGTTGGTGTCAACCCTATTAAGCATATTAGTCAGCTGACAAAGGCAATGACCCTTCTTCAACACAACTTCTAGTCACCTTATCTGTGCTCCTAGTACGTTCCAACCAATCCAGATTAAATAAACTCAGACAGCCATCAATTTCATATGATTAGTCAATATTTTTCGCGCGAAAATTGATCGACCAATGAATAAAATCTTCCCAACAATGTTTGTTGAATGAATGCAACCTGAGTTAAGTTAGTACCTGAGTATCTACTAGGCGGTTTTTAAAGAAATGTTTGAAACAAACTATTTATTGGCTATTTGGCGCGATTTGTTTGATGTATTTGCCCTTCCTATTAGTTTCTACGGGAATTTTAAGACGTGCGGACGTATCATAAATAAGAAAAATGAGTGATACGAACGCGGAGTATTACGATATGATAATGTGTGTTGGAGCTAGTGATGTTGTGTTAACAGATGCTAGAACCTTGTACAATGAACGGTACGTTTCCGGAAATCCAAATAACCCCCGAGTTCTTCCATCATATGCTTGTTTTAGGAATTTGGTCAATAGATTACACACAACTGGTTCTTTCCACCAGCGCAATTTTGCGACTTTGAGTACGGCTATGGAAGCAATATTTTAGAATATTTTGATAAGGACCCAACATCCAGTACTCGCCGTGCTGAACTAGTTTTTTGTGCTAACCATGGAGCAGTATGGAGGATATTGAATAGGGACGGTCAACATCCATATCACTACCGCAAGACCCAAGAACTTGTCTGGAATGACTTCCTTCCACGTGAGGGTTTGCGCGATGGTTTGTGACCAAGTAGCTATTGACCCCTTATTCAACCGGATGGTCTTATGGACTGATGAGGCTTCATTTACACGAGGGGCTTTATTTAACTGCCACAACCACCATTTATGGGCACACGAGAATCCGAGAGCGTATCGTTCATCCAACTTTCAACATCGTTGGCGAATGTCTGGGCAGGCAATATAGGTGATTGCTTGTTGGGTCCGGTGTTCATATCATCAAATTTGAATGAGCAAAACTATGAGAACTTGCATGCAGCAGGTCTTCCAGCATATCTTATGCTGGAATTCGATTATTCAAAGGAATTTGCTGCTATAAGTGTATGTATGTGACTTCTACGATGAGTTAACTTTTCTACTTCCCGCTTTGACATTGTTATCTGCAAACCTCTGCAAAGAATATTACAAGTAAGACTTATTTTTTTCTTTTCACAAATTAGGTTACCTGAACGTCATATTAGTAAATAACAACTACTTGTGTCTTTTTAAAAAAAATAAGATCAATAGTTATTAGATACTTATGTTTGCACCTACACGCGGTAGGTACTCACAGTTCGAGCGGCGAATGTTTCAAACGAGCCGCCGCTTTGGCGCGACGGCGGCGAGGCGGCGGTCTTTCTAAAAGTATTAGGTAGAGAACCAGGATAACATAAACATAAGGGCGTTGTGTTACGAATGCAATTACAAGTGAATAGGTAAATATTTTGGGAATAACTAAAGCTATTGGGGCCACATGTAAATGAATGGGATTTAAAAACCTACTTTTAATTTATCCGATAGAGAGAAACAGTGTCTGAGTTAGGGTCATCAAAAGTTTGATTAAATAAAATATTTTTAAGTTTTGTATGGAAATATTTATAACTTGATTTAGTCATATTACCCTTACCACTGTTTTTATTACATCTGAGTAGCATGGGTACGTGCCGGTATTTATTACTAAATATGGAACACCTTGTATAAGTAGTGGATAATATTCTTTTTGGTTATGATTGTCTGTCTTTTTGTGTATTGTTAGTAGTAGTCTCCTCGAGACATTAACATCAATTCAAGCCATAATCGTCTCTCCTCTTTTCAATATCATGTAACAAAACTGACCAGGCTGTATTGCCTATTGCCTTTTCCTTTGGAACTGTAACTACAAAAAAGTAACGTTAATGTCATATTGACAAAACTCAGAGTGTCAAAAAAGTCAATATCGCAATGTTTATGTTTGTACAATTTATTATTTGTTATTTATTTTAAATGAACGATAGATGAGAATTTCAAAATGGATGAGGGTAATTCAATAATTTATGGTCTTGAACATCAGGTAAGAATATAACTCAAATATAATAATCATCTCTTCACATCATATTTTGTTTAACATATGGTGTGAAGATATTGCAAGTCACTAATATTGCATCTGATTCTACCACTGTTAAGACACCTTTCATAAAATGTGAAAAACTCAGTTCTTCTATGTTTACATATACATTAACAGAAACTTGCAAATGCTATCCATTCCAATAAATATGAAACTAAATTAAAACACACCATCACATTTATGAATTTGGGCCCTACTGAATGGCATTCTTATTTGTTTTATTTATATTATATGCAGAAATTTTGTAGTAGAATGTGCATTGTAGTAATTAATTTTCAGACTAGAGCTCTATCACCTCAATATGAAAGTGATGCCATTCGCTTCCTAATTGGCACACAGAGTTTGAAACCTCGGGCAAATCAGGTACATGTTGTGGAGCTCGAAGAAGACACAGGGGCTTTGCATACCAAGGTATGTTAATGAAAAGAAATACATTTATCACAATGAATAAGTGATGGGAAAATTATTGTTTTCTCCAAATGTCAACTGTGTCAGCAACAGTTACTAAAGCAAATGAATGATAATATTTTCCATTTGCATTAGTTAATAGACTCATGTGTTACTTTGTGTAATTGAGCAAAACAATATTATACTAACATCTCTATAACCATTGGTTACTTATAAAGGTTACTTAATTATTGGCTCAACACATGAGGATTTAATTGTCTAGACCTCTGTCTTGTTGTCTAATCTAGTCTCTGCCTGTCTGTTGGGAAAGGCGTGAAGGTATTCTTTAATGGCATATCGCTAAACCAGTCTCAGGTTGCAAAATCAATTTTGAAACATGTAAGGAAAAAGACATATATAAAGGCATAACTGTAAAGAAACTTCCTTGGAAGCAGACCTTCAATATGGGTACATGAAAGTCCAGTCCAGAATCAGACCAAACAGTCACAGTATTACATCTAAAACACAAACATATCATGCTGGCCTGTTTTCCATGACCTAATATATGTTTAATATTAAATAAGAGCCCAGTCGTTGGGTGGTCGGAATTTCGAGTCAAGAGACCCAAGTTTGATCCCCAGGTGGCAGGCTTGTATCAATGGGTTTTTCAAAAACTTATGTACGAATTATATCGTTAGCTTGTACATAAAGCGGCGACGGTCTCACCACCTGTCACGTTGTCCTGAAAATATCTTTGGTGGAAGGTGGGTCAAAGGGACTTAATTGTCAAAGCTGTCTGTCTACCCCTGTATGGAAATTGCGTGAAGATATTTATTTAATATAAATAAATATAAATATCTTCACGCAATTCCCAATACAGGGGTAGACAGAGGTCTAGTCTAGACAATTAAGTCCCTTTGACCCACCTTCCACTGAAGATATTTTCGGGACAACGTGACAGGTGGTGAGCCCGCGCCGCCATTTATGTCCTAGCCAATGATATTAATTTGTACATAAGTTTTTAGAAAAACCCATTGGTACGGCCACTTGAGGATCGAACTCGGGTCTCTTGACTCGAAATTCCAACCACCCAACCACTCGGCTATCGTGACTTATATTTATTTAATATATGTTTAAAAACTGTCTACAGGTATTTAAACATGAAATTGGAGAGATATGGCATCTACGCTGCTCCCCACATGATGTAGCAATGTTGCTTACAACACACAACGCCTATGATCCAGAAACATGTCAGTGTGCTATGGGTGTTTCCATTTTTAAACTACCTACTGTTGAGGTATTCATGTTAAGTAATATTTTATTATATATTAAATACATAGTGTGTAATAAATAATTTCTAATTTAACAGTAAATATTTAAATAAAACTCATATTTTCAGGTGATTCCAAAAGATCTGGATGACTTAAGTGCAATACAGGGTAGGAATGCTGAAGATTTGGAACACCTTAAAACTATTACACCCGAGGTATGAATGCATGGTTCACAAAAATTTATGTTTTTTAGGCTCGGGAACTGTATAAAAAATTTCTGTATTTTTTTTGTGACTGCAATCACTGAACCATAGTTTGGCTTAGTTTGCGAAAAATTTCATTGTGTCTACTACAAGTACAAATGCTGTCCTGACCAGTCTGTACAGTCTACTTCCTCTTCCGCTAGTTTAAGTGGATTATACTAAAACTAGTAGTCATGTACCTTCTAACCTTCGTCTTTTAGTAATGTCGTCCGTGAAGTCAACTGTAGGCTCCATTTGAAAATCAGCGCTGCAGCACAATAGTACTGCAGCAATATGCTGAAATGGAGGCCTAATTTGACGTCACAATTTTTGTAATTTATTTTTCTCTTAGTATTTTGTACAATATTATTTTTTTTCCTTGTGATGTCAATAAAGAGTTTCTTTCTTTCTTTCTTTCTTTCTACTGATTTTACTGATTTAATTTACTGATTTTTTTACACTATCCTATATAATGCAACTCTAATGAATAAATAAATACTAAGTATCTCCATGCATATTCCCAAAACTGGGGTACACAGAGGTTGGACAATTAAGCATTTCGACCTATCTTTCTCTGAAAACTACTACTATGATGAAGAGTCACGATAGCCGAGTGGTTGCGTGGTTGGAATTTTGAGTCAAGAGACCTGAGTTCTATTCCCAGGTGGCAGGCTCGCACAAATATGATCAAAATTTTATGTACGAATTACATCGTTGGCTTGGACCCAAAGACGGCGACGAGCTCACCACCTGTCACGTTGTCCCGAAAATATCTTCGGTGGAAGATGGCGTGAAGATATTTTTATTACCATGACAGGTGGTTTGCTTATGAACCTCCTAGTGTCACAGCCAACGTGACAAATAGTAATCCAATCTAATAATAATAAAGGGTGTGCTTCACGAGAAATGCAGTGTGTCTGTCGCGGTCTTTGGGTCAGAGCATAAAATATTAGTATTTCATACATACATAACTTTCGAAAAATCTCATTGGTTAGAACCTTCCTTATGGGGAATTGAACTCGAGTCTAAAATTCAAATCACCCATTCAAATCACTCTCCTACCGTGAATTTATTATTGTGTTATAAATGCAATAATAAGTAATTAATTAGATGACTTCCATGGACGAGTTAGCGTATACAGCAGTTTTTCCGATGTCGCCAACTCCGAGGAGTTGGCGACATCGAAAAACTGGTGTTTCGGACAAACCGGGAAAACATACGGGAAACATCGGAAAAACCGGGTTCGATTCCCAGAACTGTCACAGTAGAAAACCACTTTTTCTTAGGTAGGGTGTTTTTGGGGTCTTCGTTCTTTGCAATAACATAAGTGCTTTAGCAACTTTAGGATCAGAGCAAAGAATGTGATGTTATCCATATCTATGTATGTATTTAATGATTTTTCCGGACACACATAATATAAGTACACACCCAGGTTTCTCCATCTATGTGTGTATTTTAGAAAATAGACGAAGAGGTCCGTTGTGCGGAATGGCACCCGATAGATTCGAACCGTATAGGAATAGTATACGAGAGTAGCGTGAGCATCAATGATGTGTCCACTGGAGCAACGCTGACTACAGCCACGCCTGAGGGCAAGTCCCGTCTCAAGTTCACCGGTGGGAAATGGAATCCGCATCAGGGACATTGTCAGGTAGAGTCTATGAAGTTTCAATCATTAAATGTTTGACTGTTTTTAGTCTATTGTTTAAAAGTGTATGCTAAAAAAGATTATTAAATTTTTCATTCATCTTAATTTTGGAGTTTGTTTATGAATGTTTCATAATTGTTGATATAACCATACAATTAAAGAAAAAAAAATTCAACTGACACGGGCGGGATTCGAACCCGCGATTATTTTAAAAAATATTTTTAAAGCATATTTATGCTGAACTTTTATGTTATTAAATTAAAGGGATAACAGATGGCGCCTACGCCAATAAACAAGACATAAGTAATAGAAAGAGAATACAGAGTTAAAATTTCAACTGATGCGTGTAAGACACGGTGACTCGGAGGTAAGAGCGTCGCCACGGATCGGCAAGGTCGCAGGTTCGAATCCCGCCCGTGTCAGTTGAAATTTTAACTTTTTTCTCTTTAATTTAATAACATAGAAGTTCAGCATAAATATGGTTTAAAAATCAATAAAATTGCATAATAAAAATTAAAATTGGCGTTATCGTATTGATAATTCCTAACTGAAAAGTAAGGATTATCTAATTGTCACTTGCAATAGGGATAACAGATGGCGCGTATGCCAATAAACAAGGCATAAGTAATATAAAGAGAATACAGAGTTAAAATTTCAACTGATGCGTGTAAGACACGGTGGCTCGGAGGTAAGAGCGTCGCCACGCATCGACGAAGGTCGCGGGTTCGTATCCCGCCCGTGCCAGTTGAAATTTTAACTTTTTTCTCTTTAATTTAATAACATAAAAGTTCAGCATAAATATGCTTTAAAAATCTATAAAATTGCATAATAATAACCATACAATATACAAACACACTAAGCAGCATTAATTATTTTTAATAAAATTTTACTATAGCATTAATTTTTTTTTATATTTTTTACACGCTATTCCCAATAGGGGGGTAGACAGACGTCTAGTCTAGACAATTAAGTCCCTTCGACCCACCTTCCACCGTAGACATTTTTCGGGACAACGTTCCAGGTGGTGAGCCCGTCGCCGTGTTTATGTCCAAGCCAACTATGTAAAGTTTTTGAAAAAATCCATTGGTACGAGCCGACCACTGGGGGATCTGGTTCCTTGACTCGAATTTCGACCACCAATCCTCCGATCCACTTAAAAAATGCGTATTTTATATCATGTTTTATGATCCAACGTTTTTCATCCAAGTTTTAATATATTGTGAATTATTTAGTTGAAATAAAATTATTATTAACGAGTTTTATTTCGTTTTTTATGAGATATCTTCACAAGTAGTGACCCTATCACTGTCTTAATGTTTTTTTATAGAATGGGGAGGCAAACAAGCAGGTAGCTCACGTGATGGTAAGTGATTACCGCCGCCCATGAACACCCACAATACCAGAGGCATAGCAGATGCGTTGCCTCCCTAAGAGTGCCCCCCACCCCAGAATTGGGGGAGGCAGGTGTGTGGGCCACCGGTTACCTGCACTCGCCAGATGGAACGCAGAAGTTTGATAGACTTCTACTTCACGCCGGTATTCTGTGAGGTCGTGGTACTTCCCCGGTCGAGCCGGCCCATTCATGCTACAACAAAAGCTGATGCGTGGCTCTACCACTGTTCGAAGCCAACAGTAAATATATACTTACACAATACATGTAAACATACATTACTGTTTTTTTTTGTCTTCGTTCATTTTCCCAGAGATCTAGACAATTAAGCCCTAACGACCTACCGAAGTTTATTTGGGATAATGTGCCAGTTGATTCGAACACGCAACCATTAGCCTCGAAGGCGGGGGCACTACCAACTAGTCATAATAAATAATTATTATAATATATAATAATTAAATATAAATTCTACGATAAAATAAATCGAAGGGTATGTCCACATCTGTCTGAATGCGCCGCTTGCGACGCGCCAGATGTGGACACGTCTTTAAGACATTCCTTGACAGTTCGCAGTGCTGCAAGACATGCACATAAAATGCTACGACACGCGGACGGACTGCAGCAGGCCCGCTTGGAACATAGACAACGCTCACAGGCAGCTCGCCAGGGATTTGGATTTCAATCCGAACAGGTAGTTTGTTTTAAATTTGTTATCTGTGTCAGAATTTAGACCAGCCGTTTCATTCTGTGGACGTAGTAAGAGTCTATGTATAAAAATATGTTAATAAATATCTTCAAGCATTGTCTCTCGGGTAGCCAGAGAGAACAGATCGCCTTTTACAATACCCACGGGAAGAAATAGCATGGCATATATCGGTATCTTAAGAGAGTAAAATTAGGTATTTTGAGATAGTATGAGTAGATACAAACTGTCATATTCTTCGCATAAAATTGTGCAGATCGCTGACGGGTCTCAGGTTTAAGCTCTTTGGAAATTCGATCGCCAATCCGATTGCTAAGCGAGGCGGTTATAGACGACTATGCAATAAACATTCACAATCTTTAACGATTTTCAGTCAATTTAGGAAGTGTATGGTGGCTGAGCGTCATAAATTCAAATAATTTATTCATCGACCTAAGTAATATACAATTATATTTATCGATTATTTAAAATATTTTACGCCATTCCCAATACAGGGGTAGACACGGGTCTAGATACTTAAGTCGTTTCGACCCACCTTCCACTGAAGATATTTTTGGGACGACGTGACAGGTGGTGAGCCAGTCGCCGTCTTAATGTCCAACGATATAATTCGTACATAACTTTTTGAAAAAACCCATTGGTGCGAACCTGCCACCTGGGGATGGAACTGGGGTCTCTTCACTAGTATTTTTTTTAATCTACCACAGTTACCAAAGGTTAACTACAATTATGCGCAGAAGCCTGGCTACTGTTGTTGTGATATTTATTAATTAATAATAATATCTTCACGCAATTCCCAATACAGGGGTAGACAGAGGTCAAGTCTAGACAATTAAGTCCCTTTGACCCACCTTCCACCGAAGATATTTTGGGACGACGTGACAGGTGGTGAGCCAGTCGCCGTCTTAATGTCCAACGATATAATTCGTACATAAGTTTTTGAAAAACTCATTGGTACTGCCACCTGGGGATCGAACTCGGGTCTCTCGACTCGAAATTCCGACCACCCAACAACTCGGCTATCGTGACTTAGATATTTATTATATTTATAATAATAATATATTAATATTGATATTAAGATATTATTATTGAATGAGCAGTCATTTCAGCTGGATATTACTATCTCAAGGCATTGCCTGCCTTGGCGTGGCTGTTGAGTAAATTCATTTAGAATAGAATACAAATAACACTTATATATTTATTTCTAGAAAATAAATAAAATATAAAGAAATAATATTCTTACTGTGCTGGGAAACAAGGGAATGGGAGGAGGAAGTGGAAATCTGGTTACCTCATTAACCGGAAGATAAAGGTTATTTTGTACAGTAGCAAAAGCCACCTTGCTTAAACTGTTATTCCAGTTCCAGACTCTCGTAAGGCGCCTCTTAGAAACTGTCGACTTATAATAAATCAATCCTAGATTTGTTCAGTTGCCCGCTATATGCACTACAAGATGCGGTGGCAACTTTCTGGGCCTACGTATATTATAATGTCTTATATTCATACATACATACATATATATTATATATTAGATACATATACATAGTATACTATACATACATATATATATATATATATATATATATATATATATATATATATATATATATATATATGCAAGGTGTTCCATATTTAGTAATAAATACCGGCACGTACCCATGCTACTTTGATGTAATAAACTCAGTGGTAAGGGTAATATGACTAAATTAAGTTATAAATATTTCCTTACAAAACTTAAAAATATTTTATTTAATCAAATTTTGATGACCCTAACTCCGACACTGTTTCTCTCTCTATCGGATAAATTAAAAGTAGGTTTCTAAATCCAATTCATTTACATGTGACCCCAATAGCTTTAGTTATTCCCAAAATATTTACCTATTCACTTGTAATTGTATTCGTAACACAACGCCCTTATGTTTATGTTATCCCGATTCTCTACCTAATACTTTTAGAAAGACCGCCGCCTCGCCGCCGTCGCGCCAAAGCGGCGGCTCGTTTGATTCGCCGCTCGAACCGTGAGTACCTACCGCTGTAGGTGCAAACATACGTATCTAATAACTATTGATCTTAATTATTTTTAATAAGACACATGTAGTTGTTATTTACTAATATGACGTTCAGGTAACCTAATTTGTGAAAAGAAAAAATTTGTCTTACTTGAAATATTCTGTGCAGAGGTTCGCAGATAACAATGTGAAAGCGGGAAACAGCAAAGTTAACTCATTGCAGAAGTCGCATACATACACTTATAGCAGCAAATTCCTTTGAATAATCGAATGTACCACAGTACACTGTATTTACCAACACAACCTTACAAAAATGGCTCGATATGAAATCCATGTTTTATAGGCATAAACGCATTCTGCGAAACACTGACTCAGTGGCATTATTCAGCATCTGGGGTGTTACAGTCTGAAATGCAGCGACTATTTTCTGGCGCATTTATTCTTCGTTGTAACACTAATTTGCGTAAGTTGTTTACCTTTTCAAATATCCCCATAGAAAAGTCCAGTCAGTCCATAAGACCTTCCGGTTGGATAAGGGGTCAATAGCTACTTGATCACAAAACCCCTCACGTGGAAGGAAGTCACTCTTGACAAGTTCTTGGGTCTTGCGGTAGTGATACGGATCTTGACCGTCCCTATTCAATATCCTCCATACTGCTCCATTGTTAACACAAAAAACTAGTCCAGCGCGGCGAGTACTGGATGTTGGGTCCTCATCAAAATATTCTAAAATATTGTCTTCCATAGCCGTGCTCAAAGTCGCAAAATTGCGCTGGTGGAAGGAACCAGATGTGTGTAATCTATTGACCAAATTCCTAAAATAAGCATAGGATGAAAGAACTCGGGGGTTATTTCGGTTTCCGGAAGCGTACCGTTCGTTATAAAGGTTCTAGGATCTGTTAACACACCGTCACTAGCACCAACACACATTACTATATCGTAATACTCCGCGTTCGTATAACTCATTTTTATTATTTATAATACGTCCGCACGTCTCAAAATTCCCGTAGAAACGAATAGGAAGGGCAAATACATCAAACGAATAGCGCCAAATAGCGGTGTGTTTCAAACATTTCTTTCAGAAACCGCCGCCAAGTAGGTACTCAGGTTGCATTCATTCAACATTCATATATATATATATATATATATATATATATATATATATATATATATATATATATATATATATATAAGGTGTTATAACAACTCGTCTAAATACCGGCACGCTGGGCTTAGTACCCATACGTCTATACCCTAAACAATATTTAGAGTCTCGTAGCTTGATTTCCGTGGGAGATATGAGGACTTCAAGAATTTACATTAAACTCGTTGGTGTAAACCCTATTAATCATATTAGTCAGCTGACAAAGGCAATGACCCTTCTCCGACACAACTTCTAGTCACCTTATCTGTGCTCCTAGTACGTTCCAACCAATCCAGATTCAATAATTTTCGCGCGAAAATTGATCGACCAATGAATAAAATCTTCCTAAGAATGTTGAATGAATGCAACCTGAGTACCAAAATTCCATTTCACATAATTCCATAAAAGTTGTACATAAATTGTTACTTTACTCTTATTACTTATTTGTAAAACAAATGTGTGACAGATTCCCTTGTGTCACTACCTCGTTTCCGACAAACTGACACTAAATGTAGTGTCAGTTAGCGAGGAGACACGAGCTTCAACACTCGTATCTCGTGTCCGCGAGATTGTGGTCTAGTGGGAGAGTCAGGATGGAGCATTACCAGCATTCTTGTCCACAGACAATTCCACCTAGCCAGCGCTGGGGACGACGCGGCGCTCAATATATGGGATTACAGGAACGGGAAGGAACCGATATTCAGCAGAACGGACCACTCCCATTGGTAATTAGATCTCTTCAAGCATATTCCCAATGCTAGAGTAGACTGAGGTTTAGACAATTAAGTCCTTTCGATCCGACTTTTACCGAAGCCAATTTGTTTAAAACCATCGTCTTAATGCTCAAGCTAATGGTACAATATACTTGCATACATAAGTCTAGTCATAATAATACTCATATGTACATATGATGATGAAATATTCATATGTACATATGATGATGAAATATTCATATGTACATATGATGATGAAATATTCATATGTACATATAAACATCCATGATTCACATCATTAAGATATTGATCAAACAAATATTTGCTACAAGCGGGATTCGAATCAGAAGCTAAGATTTGCTAGCTTCGAAGGCTCTACCGAGTCACTACCAGCTAAGCTATCGGCTCTGGGGGTGAAAAATTTTTTTATCCATATCTGAGGCATTTAACGAGCTTACAGTTAAAATCACGGTAAGTCGAAACAAGACCTCCGTGGGCGAGTGGCACCGGTTTTCATGGTGTCGCCAGCTCTGAGGTCCCGGGTCGGTTCCCGGTGCTAGTCATCTAGAAAACACTTTTCTACACATCTTTCGGGTCTGGGTGTTTGTGGTACCTTATAAAATTTTGCATATTTTTTTTAAAGCTCTAATAGATTATCGCATTGCGTATTGCGTACACACATTAGTCTAGAATTAATAAACTCCTTTTTAAAGAATTCATTAATAATTTAAATAAATAAATATCTTCAGGCAATTGCCAATACATGGGTAGACAGAGGTCTAGTCCGTGACAGGTGATGAGCCAACGATATGATTCGTACATAAGTTTTTGTCGTCTCTTAACTCTCTAAAACTTATATATATAATATGTATATATAAATATATATATATATATATATATATATATATATATATGTATATATAAATATATATATATATATATGTATATAAAAGAATCACGATTGCCGAGTGGTTGGGCGGTCGAATTTCGAATCAAGAGACCCGGTTCGATCCCCAGGTGGCAGGTTCGTACCAATGGGTTTTCAAAACTTATGTACGAATCATATCGTTAGCTTGGACATAAAGACGGCGACAGGCTCACCACCTGTCACGTTGTCCCGAAAATATCTTCGGTGGAAGGTGGGTCGAAGGGACTTAATTATCAAAAACTAGACCTTTGTCTACCCTGTATTGGGAATTGCGTGAAGATATTTATTTATTAATTATTACGGTTAGCTTGGACCCTAAGACCGACGATTAGCTCACCACCTTTCACTGCTTTCACTGCTCGCTGTGAAAATTGCTTCGAAAGTTAATTGTTTAGACCTCTACCCTAGTACCTTCTACACTAGGGTAGAGGTCCTATACTAGAGAAAAAACTATGCAATTTTTCTTTCAGGGTGTGGACAGTGAGGTACAATACATACCATGAACAGTTGCTGCTGACGGGCAGTTCCGACGCACGTGCTTTGCTCACGGCTGCCGCCAGCATATGCGACATGGACGAAGACGGACAACGTCTAAGTCAGGTGTAAGTAACGATACAAAAATAAAAATAACGATATAAAAATATCTTCACGCATAGAGCATCTATCAATGAGAACAGATCGCCAAGTTTCACAACCCTCACATACCTCTTTAGTTTATTCCAAATATACACGCACGTCTTGATATCCGAGTATCCGAGCATCGGCACGGCGAAGGTCGCGGGTTCGAATCCAGTCATTCTTTCCGTCAATCACCATTCGAATCGTGTCAGTGGATTGTTTTAAAAAATATCATTGCAACATTCCCATTACGGGGATAGACAGAGGTCTAGTCCGTGACAGGTGATGAGCCAACGATATGATTCGTACATAAGTTTTTGTCGTCTCTTAACTCTCTAAAACTTATATATATAATATGTATATATAAATATATATATATATATATATATATATATATATATATATATATATATATATATATATATATATATATATATATATATATATGTATATATAAATATATATATATATATATATATATATGTATATAAAAGAATCACGATTGCCGAGTGGTTGGGCGGTCGGAATTTCGAATCAAGAGACCCGAGTTCGATCCCCAGGTGGCAGGTTCGTACCAATGGGTTTTTCAAAAACTTATGTACGAATCATATCGTTGCCTTGGACATAAAGACGGCGACGGGCTCACCACCTGTCACGTTGTCCCGAAAATATCTTCGGTGGAAGGTGGGTCGAAGGGACTTAATTATCAAAACTAGACCTTTGTCTACCCCTGTATTGCGTGAAGATATTTATTTATTAATTATTACTGTTAGCTTGGACCCTAAGACCGACGATTAGCTCACCACCTTTCACTGCTTTCACTGCTCGCTGTGAAAAGTGCTTCGAAAATTAATTGTTTAGACCTGTACCCTAGTACCTTCTAGACTAGGGTAGAGGTCCTATACTAGAGAAAAAACTGCAATTTTTCTTTCAGGGTGTGGACAGTGAGGTACAATACATACCATGAACAGTTGCTGCTGACGGGCAGTTCCGACGCACGTGCTTTGCTCACGGCGGCCGCCAGCATATGCGACATGGACGAAGACGGACAACGTCTAAGTCAGGTGTAAGTAACGATACAAAAATAAAGAAATAAAAATATCTTCACGCATAGAGCATCTATCAGAGAGAACAGATCGCCAAGTTTCACAATCCTCACATACCTCTTTAGTTTATTCCAAATATACACGCACGTCTTGATATCAGAGTATCCGAGCATCGGCACGGCGAAGGTCGCGGGTTCGAATCCAGTCATTCGTTCCGTCAATCACCATTCGAATCGTGTCAGTGGATTGTTTTAAAAAAAATATCTTTGCAACATTCCCATTACGGGGATAGACAGAGGTATAGACAATTAAGTCCTTTCGACCCACCTTCCACCAAAGACATTTTTTGGGAGAACGTGACAGGTGGTGAGCCCATCGCTGTCTTTATGTCCAAGCCAACGATATAAATCGTACAACCAATAGAAAAAACCCATTTCGCACGAGCCTTGAGGATCGAACTCGTTTCTCTTGACTCGCATTCCGAGCATCCAACCACTCGGCTATTGTGACTTAGGTACAAAAGGAGAGGCATATTTGTTTCATTACCGCGCTGAAAAATTCCTTGAGGTGAAATACCTTATAAAGGGATGGGAAGTTTTTGGCCCTGTGAGCATACAGTCTTTTTTTCCATAGCCTGGAAGATGGAGTGCTCCAATCTTATGAGCAGCACGAAGACTCAGTGTACTGCGCCGAATGGAGCGCAGCGGAGCCCTGGACCTTCGCCTCGCTGAGCTACGATGCGAGACTTGTACTGTCGAGGGTTCCACGTCATTTTAAATATAAGATTCTCTTGTAAAGAGATTTTGGAGAAGCGTTAATGTTGTAAGAGTATGTGACTATGTTGTGTGTGACATCATGTGAATGTATGCAATAAATATATATATATATATATATATATATATATATATATATATATATATATATATATATATATATATGTATATATAAATATATATATATATATATATATATATTGTATTATTTAGAATTACACTGTGATGTTGTTTAGAATGTGTAAATTTCTTTTTGGGTGATATGTATTTTTTTTTACAATTAAAACCCTAACCCCTTTTATGTGGAATTAAGACTCATTACTACAATATCAGGTACTAAAACAAAAAATGAAGTAATAAATATAGTATATATGTATTTATTTACAACTAAAATCTCTCAGCAACTCTATTTGCAACATTTCTCAGTGATCCATATACTTTTGACGGAGGTGATCCCATAATTAGATTGCATATAGCTCTTCTTGCCAGTGCAATATTTTGGTAACTGCCTAAAATGTGAATTTTTGAATCTGCCAACACTATCCTAGTTTTTGTCACATTTTCTATTGTAAATTTGGTCCTGCCTGCTTTTCCGGCTAATCTTCCTATGGCACGGCCCAAATGATCCCCTTGTAGTGTTTTGACATCCTTGATTTCAAATGATTCCACAAATAAATCATCTAGTCGAAGTAAAGCTAATGCATCTTCCACTTCAAAACCATATATGAAAGCCTGAAAACATCATTTAGTATGAATATAAAAGTTAAAGGAGATATTACTGATAAGGCGATTGAGTCAAACTCACGAAATTTTAGGACCTAAGGTAAGGCCTATGTTCAGCAGTGGACTCTTGATAGCTTTATGGTGTAGCCTATTTTTTAAAGTCTAAGTCTTTAAGTAGCGAATGCCATCTGGTAAGAAATTTTTATTTTGTAGGTCTGGACTTTCTTAATTTCGCAGATCCTCTCGGCAGAATCCCACATATTCAACATGACTTTATATTATTAAAAATTTGTTCACCATTTAAAGAGACTGAAATTCAACAAAATAAATGATAAGAATCTAAATTTTTAATGATTTGAAAAAAATTACATTATAAGTAAACTACTGCTACAACTATTTTATGTGGAAAAACATAAGTATTTGTTCAATTGTTATTGAAATGTTACTTCGCAACATTCCGCATGCAAATATAAAAAGGTATTTGTTACCTGGTCCCTGGTACTCTGTCAACTCGCTTGAAAATGCCTTGTTTTGAGGCGAAACACGTGTCGCGTTTTCGTTGGTGGTATATGTTACCTGGTTTGATTGTAGTGGTGCTGGTGCATACAGTGGAATTAGTGCACGCATCTGTGGGAAGGAGGTTGGTGCTCTTTTTCCCTTCGGACCAGGTAACATATACCTTTTTATATTTGCATGCGGAATGTTACAAAGTTACTTTTTCAATAACAACTTCTAATCAATTTCTGCAAAGTAATGCTTGAGTCAATTAACTATTTGTTCAATATCATCTCTTTAATTTTATTGGTAGTAATAATTTATTTACTAGAAAACAGAAATGATGAGAGATGGGATTATGAGAGAAATTTTTATTTTGTAGGTCTGGACTTTCTTAATTTGGCAGATCCTCTCGGCAGAATCCCACATATTCAACATGACTTTATATTATTAAAAATTTGTTCACCATTTAAAGAGACTGAAATTCAACAAAATAAATGATAAGAATCTAAATTTTTAATGATTTGAAAAAAATTACATTATAAGTAAACTACTGCTACAACTATTTTATGTGGAAAAACATAAGTATTTGTTCAATTGTTATTGAAATGTTACTTCGCAACATTCCGCATGCAAATATAAAAAGGTATTTGTTACCTGGTCCCTGGTACTCTGTCAACTCGCTTGAAAATGCCTTGTTTTGAGGCGAAACACGTGTCGCGTTTTCGTTGGTGGTATATGTTACCTGGTTTGATTGTAGTGGTGCTGGTGCATACAGTGGAATTAGTGCACGCATCTGTGGGAAGGAGGTTGGTGCTCTTTTTCCCTTCGGACCAGGTAACATATACCTTTTTATATTTGCATGCGGAATGTTACAAAGTTACTTTTTCAATAACAACTTCTAATCAATTTCTGCAAAGTAATGCTTGAGTCAATTAACTATTTGTTCAATATCATCTCTTTAATTTTATTGGTAGTAATAATTTATTTACTAGAAAACAGAAATGATGAGAGATGGGATTATGAGAGAAATTTTTATTTTGTAGGTCTGGACTTTCTTAATTTGGCAGATCCTCTCGGCAGAATCCCACATATTCAACATGACTTTATATTATTAAAAATTTGTTCACCATTTAAAGAGACTGAAATTCAACAAAATAAATGATAAGAATCTAAATTTTTAATGATTTGAAAAAATTACATTATAAGTAAACTACTGCTACAACTATTTTATGTGGAAAAACATAAGTATTTGTTCAATTGTTATTGAAATGTTACTTCGCAACATTCCGCATGCAAATATAAAAGGTATTTGTTACCTGGTCCCTGGTACTCTGTCAACTCGCTTGAAAATGCCTTGTTTTGAGCAGCACGAAGACTCAGTGTACTGCGCCGAATGGAGCGCAGCGGAGCCCTGGACCTTCGCCTCGCTGAGCTACGATGCGAGACTTGTACTGTCGAGGGTTCCACGTCATTTTAAATATAAGATTCTCTTGTAAAGAGATTTTGGAGAAGCGTTAATGTTGTAAGAGTATGTGACTAAGTTGTGTGTGACATCATGTGAATGTATGCAATAAATATATATATATATATATATATATATATATATATATATATATATATATATATATATATATATATATATATATATATATATATATATATATATATATATATATATATATATATATATATATATATATATATATATATATATATATATATATATATATATATATATATATATATATATATATATATATATATATATATATATATATATATATATATATATATATATATATATATATATATATATATATATATATATATATATATATATATATATATATATATATATATATATATATATATATATATATATATATATGTATTTATTTACAACTAAAATCTCTCAGCAACTCTATTTGCAACATTTCTCAGTGATCCATATACTTTTGACGGAGGTGATCCCATAATTAGATTGCATATAGCTCTTCTAGCCAGTGCAATATTTTGGTAACTGCCTAAAATGTGAATTTTTGAATCTGCCAACACTATCCTAGTTTTTGTCACATTTTCTATTGTAAATTTGGTCCTGCCTGCTTTTCCGGCTAATCTGCCTATGGCACGGCCCAAATGATCCCCTTGTAGTGTTTTAACATCCTTGATTTCAAATGATTCCACAAATAAATCATCTAGTCGAAGTAAAGCTAATGCATCTTCCACTTCAAAACCATATATGAAAGCCTGAAAACATCATTTAGTATGAATATAAAAGTTAAAGGAGATATTACTGATAAGACGATTGAGTCAAACTCACGAAATTTTAGGACCTAAGGTAAGGCCTATGTTCAGCAGTGGACTCTTGATAACTTTATGGTGTAGCTTATTTTTTAAAGCCTAAGTCTTTAAGTAGCGAATGCCATCTGGTAAGAAATTTTTATTTTGTAGGTCTGGACTTTCTTAATTTGGCAGATCCTCTCGGCAGAATCCCACATATTCAACATGACTTTATATTATTAAAAATTTGTTCACCATTTAAAGAGACTGAAATTCAACAAAATAAATGATAAGAATCTAAATTTTTAATGATTTGAAAAAAATTACATTATAAGTAAACTACTGCTACAACTATTTTATGTGGAAAAACATAAGTATTTGTTCAATTGTTATTGAAATGTTACTTCGCAACATTCCGCATGCAAATTTAAAAAGGTATTTGTTACCTGGTCCTTGGTACTCTGTCTACTCGCTTGAAAATGCCTTGTTTTGAGGCGAAACACGTGTCGCGTTTTCGTTGGTGGTATATGTTACCTGGTTTGATTGTAGTGGTGGTGGTGCATACAGTGGAATTAGTGCACGCATCTGTGGGAAGGAGGTTGGTGCTCTTTTTCCCTTTGGACCAGGTAACATATACCTTTTTATATTTGCATGTGGAATGTTACGAAGTTACTTTTTCAATAACAACTTTACAATCAATTTCGGCAAAGTAATGCCTAAGTCAATTAACTATTTGTTCAATATCATCTCTTTAATTTTATTGGTAGTAATAATTTATTTACTAGAGAAAACAGAAATGATGAGAGAGATGGGATTATGAGAGAAATTTTTACTTCTACATTACCTTGACAAAGTCAGCTGCCTTTTGCAAATTAGCAACATCCTTAGTCTCTGGTCCAACTCTAATTTCTACATTCCTTGTTTTTGTGTTAAACCGGACCTGCAATAAAAGGTGTTCTACTATCGGTGTGAAGATCTTAAGCCAGTTCTCTTTCAAGGGAGTATATCTGGAAATAAATTTGATGTCTCGTGAAATAATAGTTATGTAAATATTGAGAAAATACTTAATTAATTAAATACTTATAATGGCAATCTCTATATCAATAACTTGGATTTATATCTTCACATCATTCTCAATACAGGGATAGACAGAGGACTAGACAATTAAATCCTCTCAACCCACCTTCCACTGATGACATTTTTAGGGACAATATGATGGTATATACCTGATCTATGGAGGACTTCAAATGATGAATTAGACCTTTTAAACATCTGGTTAGAGAATAGCTGATTAACCTGTTTAATATAATAATCTTTTACATACATACATACATATAATCACGCCTCTTTACCGTAGGGGTAGGCAGAAACCACTTCTTTCCACTTGCTACGATCCTTACATACTTGTTTCACTTCGTCCACTTTCATTATTCCCTTCATACATTCTCTTCGATTCAGGGTACTTTTGACCTGGCCTTTTTTCAGGACATCCCTGATTTGGTCTTGAAACGTCCGCCTGGGTCTTCCCCTTCCTACACTTCCATTCACACTCACCTAATATGCTTTTTTCGTCAATCGTTCTTCATTCATTCTCTCGACATGGCCAAACCATCTCAGCATACCTTTCACAATTATAGTCTCTTCATCTTCTTTCAGATCACAACGTTTCCTTATTTCACGTTTCCTTATCCTGTCGCTTAGTTTAACTCCTAACATACTTCTTAATGCTCTCATCTCAACTGCTTTTACTCTGCTTTCATGTTTCTTCTGCCATACCCTACTTTCACTTCCGTACATGAGTGTCAGAACCAAAACTCCCCTATGCACAGCCAAACGAGCCTTGCTAGACACCATCAGACTGCTCATAAAGGAGTGCAAAGCTTCATTCACCATGTTTCCTGCATTCACTCTTCTTTCAATATCACTCTCACACTTTCCATCTCTTGTGAACTTTGAACCCAGATACACAAACTTATTCACCTATTCAATTTGTTCATCTCCAATCATTATATTGCAGTCTGTCATGACCTCATCTCTTTCAAACACCATCACTTTCGTCTTCTTTACATTCATCTTCATCCCCTTTCTAACAAAAGCTCCACTCATAGCAGTTACCATCTCCTGCAACTCCTTGGCTGAAGACGCAAGTAATACTTGATCATCAGCATAGAGAAAACATTTGACGAGTAACTCATTCATTCTCAACCCACTTTCACTATCTTTTAAATCTGTCAAGCAATTGTCCATGAACAGATTAAACAGCCACGGTGACGCTACACACCCTGTCTAACACCTTTTTCGATATTAAACCATTCAGTGTATGCCCCTTTTATCCTTACACAAGCACAGGAATCCCTATAAAGAGATTGCAATGCTCGTATGAGGATACTTTGCTGACACCTTTCATGGACAATGCTGACCTTAATTCATTCCTCACCACTCTGTCTTTTGTAAGTAAAGAAAATGTAATGGTTATATGATGGTGAAGACAAGATAGCCTAGTGGGTGATCGGAAGTTGAGGAAACATACCAGAGTTCGATTCCTGGATGGTTGGCTCTTTCCAAAGGTTTTTTAAACTTATATATTATTTATATCATTGGTATGACCATGAAGAGAGACGGCAACAGTTCCACCTCGAATTATGTTGGCCCAAAATAAGCTCCAAAGTAATGTAGGTCGAAAGGAATAAATTGTCTAGTTCCTTGTATTACTTGCTACCCCTGTATTGTGAAATGGGTTTAAACACAATTCAGGCAACCAACTTGTTGTAGGTAACCGATTAGGTTCACGCGATTATAGAACAAACTAGTTAGTTCAATGTCAATAAGTGTTTCCAAGCGCGCTGTGCACAAATTGTTTATCAACACGTTATCGCCAGAGTTTCTAGTATAATAATACAGGAAGCTCAAGCACATGCAGACTAATATTCGAAAAAAAAGACTGAAATCAACACGGTTTGAGGTTATACCTGTGAGCTGGTACTGCGACTTTTCTCATATTAACTTTACTTTCATTAGGCTCTACATTCTTTTTGGCTCTTTTGGCTTTTGGTTTTGCATGTTTAGCCTTGCCTTGAATTCCATTATGTTCTTCAACTTCCATTCCATCACCTGATTCCGAGATGGCTCTACGTTTCACATTTTTCAATTTGACTGTCTTTTTTGCGGGCAAAAAATCATCGACGTTTATGTTTTCAACTTCCATTTTCGTTAACTCTTGAAATATAAAGTCACATAGAAAATATTATGTGTAAATTGTGAACTATTTTTGTTTTTATTTAAAATCACATGGCTCAATCAAAGCCACAGATAAAAAGGAAAAACAAAATGAGTGATGTCAATTATTTTGACAACACCGTAAAAATTTACGGTTTCAATAAATTTATGTTTCTAGTTTTGTTCTTCGGATTATTAAGCCCTAATAAAACTTTATAGGTATCAAAATAGAGGCTAGGTATGTTGTAAGTACAGATAAAGTTTCAGGCAGATTTAATCCAAGAACCTTTCAAATTTAATTTCTTTCCCAGCATAAAATGTACCGTGTCTGCATTCAGGATGATATTTAACCTTTCTAAAAAAAAGTAAATTAAAGCATATATCCTGTGATGAATTTTTACTAGCTGATAAGCAAAAATTACAGCCCTTTTTAATTTTGAATAAGTAAAGTATAAATTGCGAAGTTCTTGTAGCGTACATGTATTTTTACTACATTATATTTAATATTATTAATAAATTATTTTTTAATATAGGGTCACGGTAGCCGAGTGGTTAGATGATTGTAATTTGAGCTAGTAAATACGAGTTTGATCGCCAAAGATTTTTAAAACTTATGTTCGATTTATTTTAGACATTAGACATAAAAACGGAGATGGGCTCACCAACTGTTACGTTGTCCCATAAAGTGGGAGGTCCTAAGAAAAAAATATGCTTATTTTTCATTGTCATCAAAAACCTTAAATGAAGTTTGTAATAAAACTTATCACTAAAATTATTCATTGTATTATTACGGGACGTCTATCATTTTGAATACTTAGTAGGGAAGATCATACTTACCTAGTAGAAAGCACCGAGACGGATGTCGAGTCCAGATCAAATATATCGAATACTTTGAGTTTTTGAGTACCAAAAACTTTTCGGGATTTTTTGTGCAGTCAAATTACCGTTTTAATGAAGCCAAAGATGATCTATTGTACTCACTATTTTTTATATATTATAAAGTTCTGTTATAAGTTTAACTCTTTAACATGTAATTCCTTTTAATGCTCTTAGTTCCATTCGCATCTCTTATGTAAATTGATTTTTGTTTAAACATTTGATAACAATATCAATACGAAAAGTCGTCATAATGTCGATTGTCTTATCTTGGTCGTCCCTAGTAAAGTGTTATGAATTTTGAAAGGTAGAAAAAAATGGTGGTGATTATGTCACTATCACAATTTTAAGTCCACATATTTTCATGTTATGAATTTATTGGGGTAAGGATTAATAATAAAATATTATAAGTATTTACCTATATATTTCGCTGGTTATATAATAACGTATTTTTTTTAGGCTCTAAAAGATGGCGACTCTCATTAGAACGACGTTTGTAAAAGCTTTGACTCCTGCACAAGGTGGAAAAATAGCAGCATGCACTGTAATTCACAACAGGAGCATAATGGGCAGAGCCCTTCGCGAGTCTCTACCACCACCGCCTCCTAAGCCAGCCCCTTTTGACTACGTGAATAAAAATTATACTTGGTTTCATAGTCTCCTCGATCGAACAACTCATAGATTTGATGAGAACACCAAGGTTGTCGTAGTCGAAGGACCTGTAGCTGCAGCTAAGACAGAGTTCGCGAAATGCCTTGCTGAAGACCTTGGAATGAAGCATTTCCCTGAAGCCAATATGGACATCCACTACATTAGGCCCAATGGTTGTGATCTCCGTATGTTTGATTGTCAAATCCCAGAAGATACGAGAACTTTTGATCATGTTGACTTCAACCGAAATCCCAATCATCGTCTCGCTGGAAATTTTCAGATCATGATGTATATAGCAAGGTATCACCAGTATATTGATGCTTTGGCTCATTTACTTAATACTGGCCAAGGTGTGGTACTTGAGAGGTCTCCTTACTCTGACTTTGTCTTCCTAGAGGCCATGTATGAGCAGAAATATATCAGCAAGGGAGTTCGTTCTGTATACTATCAACTGAGAAATAACACCATTGAAGAGCTGATGAGGCCTCATTTGGTTATTTACCTTGATGTTCCTGTCC
The DNA here is from genome assembly GCA_029286605.1 of Sericinus montela. Taxonomy (NCBI): domain Eukaryota; kingdom Metazoa; phylum Arthropoda; class Insecta; order Lepidoptera; family Papilionidae; genus Sericinus; species Sericinus montela. Next base: position 6,562,800 of record JAGSMR010000024.1, read on the forward strand.
CCCAGGTATATTACATACTAAAATTCTTGTTATACTTACTGTTTTCATTTAGTTATTAATATTTTTTTTAATAATTGTAAATACATACAAATAGTGGGCTAACATCATATACATAGATCAGATCACACAGCACATATTTTCGCAATAACACTTCTGTCATGGAATGGAATTTGAAACAATGTGGTACCTTGAAAAGTGAAATGGAATTAATTATAAATGAATTTTTAATGAGAATGCTTTAGTGGCATGTAGACATTACATTGGATCATTAATCTAACTGATCATTGATCTAACTGATGATCAAAGTAGAAACAATTTTCTACTTTGACCATCAGGCACCATTAAGATCATGATTATAATGCCATAAGAGAATATGTACAAGTGTGCAACCATTTATTTCAAAATACTACATCTTAATATACAACTGTTTTAGGTAATGGAAGCAATCAAGTGTCGTAACTTGGAGCATGAGGTGAAGGGCAAAGCTCTGACCAAACCTTTCTTAACTGAGGTCGAGCGTCAGTATAAGACAAAGTATCTCCGTGATATTTCAACACATGCTGAGTTATTGGTGTACGACTGGAGTGGCGGTGGTGAAGTTGAAGTGGTAAGACATTTGTTTAAGTATTAGATATGTACTTTGTTATTTTTTTTAAGAGATACACATGGTGAGGAACATATCTGGCACAAAAGTTAACATTAAAACATGTTGAGATAGGTAGAGAGTAACTTTCGAAAACCATGTGAGCAAATTGCTCGAGCAAAAGAGGGGAATGTCAAGAGGACTAAGACACCAAGATGTGTGTGTATGAAGAAAATAATGAATTTGACTGCAACCTCCACTGTACTGTGGGAATGCTCTTACCTCCGAGCTACCATGTCTCATACAAATTACTTGACATTTTAAATCTCTCTTTCCTACGCCTTTAAGGGGCGTTGGCGACAACTCCCTGATGTATTTATATGAGATATTTATTATAAGTTTAAATATTAAACTAAAAAAATTAAGTCATGATAGCCGAGTGGTTGGGTGGTCGGAATTTCGTGTCAAGAGACCGGAGTTCAATCCTCAGGTGGCAGACTCGTACCAATGGGTTTTTTAAAATCTTATGTTTGAGTTATATCGTTGGCTTGGACATAAAGACGGCGACGGGCTCACCACCTGTCACGATGTCCCGAAAATAACTTCTGTGGAAGGTGGGTCCAACATACTTAACTAGACATCTGTCTACCCCTACCTACCCGTGTTGGGAATTGCGTGAAGATATTAATTTATTTATTTAAAATAATTAACATTCCAGGTAGTAGAGGACATTGAACGTCTGAACTTCGAACAATACACTGAGCGAGAGGAGCCCAAGATGAAGGACTGGCGTCTCCCACGTGAAGTTGAATGGGCGGACCAGAGGATGCTGTACACCAACCACAAGCACTACCTGATGAACCTGTTGGCGGTGCCAGTGCTGGACGTGCCCGAGCTGATTACCAGTGCTGATGACTCCTATGAGAGGGATCAGGTAGTAAATACTATTGTATATTATATCATTTAAGTATCCTTATATATATGTATATATAGTCACTGAATTGGAACTACATAAATAAGAATACTTAAAATTTCGAATTGAGACCAAAGTTCGATCCCCAGCTGTTAGGCTTATGCCAATGGGGTTTTGTAAAATCTTATACACGATTCTTATCATCAGGCTGGACATAAAGATCACCTGTCACATTGACCGAAAAATGTCTTCAGTGAAAGGTGGACTCCACGTCCGAGCGCGTATTTTGCGTATGGGCAGGATTGTCTAAGCTTATTAGAGCCAACCCAACTCCTCGAGGAATCCCAGCAGCCATTTGAAGTAACTGGTAACCTCGGGGAGAGATCTCGGTGCACCGAGATGGTTGGCCCTGTATCCCGCGACCGTTGGACACGTCAGAAAGACATGTGCCGCCGTCTGCTCGACCTCCATGCACGCTCGGCACAGAGGGCTGTCGGTAACACCGAAATTAAACAGATGTTTGTTATATTGACCATGACCAGTTAATGCACTAGTTACGTAAGACTTAATTGTGTAGACATCTGTCTATCCAAGTCTTGTTAATGGTGTAAAAATATTTTTTATTTCATGTGTTAGTATATATATGGGGAGAACACGCATTTGATAATTACTTTTTTTAGCAAATTTAGGGTTGTACATACATACATACATATCATCACGCCTCTTTCCCGTAGGGTAGGCAGAGACCACTTCTTTCCACTTGCTACGATCCTTACATACTTGTTTCGCTTCGTCCACTTTCATTATTCCCTTCATACATTCTCTTCGATTCAGGGTACTCTTGACCTGGCCTTTTTCAGGACGTCCCTGATTTGGTCTTGAAACGTCCGCCTAGGTCTTCCCCTTCCTACACTTCCATTCACACTCGCCTTATATGCTTTTTCGTCAATCGTTCTTCATTCATTCTCTCGACATGGCCAAACCATCTCAGCATACCTTTCTCAATTTTAGTCACTACATCTTCTTTCAGACCACAACGTTTCCTTATTTCACCATTCCTTATCCTGTCGCTCAGTTTAACTCTAACATACTTCTTAATGCTCTCATCTCAACTGCATTTACTCTGCTTTCATGTTTCTTCTGCCATACCCAACTTTCACTTCCGTACATGAGTGTCGGAACCAAAACTCCCTATGCACAGCCAAACGAGCCTTGTTAGACACCATCCGACTGCTCATAAAGGAGTGCAAAGCTCCATTCACCATGTTTCCTGCATTCACTCTTCTTTCAATATCACTCTCACACTTTCCATCTCTTGTGAACTTTGAACCCAGATACACAAACTCATTCACCTGTTCAATTTGTTCATCTCCAATCACTATATTGCAGTCTGTCATGACCTCATCTCTTTCAAACACCATTACTTTCGTCTTCTTTACATTCATCTTCATCCCCTTCCTAACAAAATCTTCACTCATAGCAGTTACCATCTCCTGCATCTCCTCGGCTGAAGACGCAAGTAATACTTGATCATCAGCATAGAAAACATTTGACGAGTAACTCATTCATTCTCAACCCACTTTCATTCTCTTTTAAATCTGTCAAGCAATTGTCCATAAACAGATTAAACAGCCACGGTGACGCTACACATCCCTGTCTAACACCTTTTTCGATATTAAACCATTCAGTGTACGCCCCGTTTATCCTTACACAAGCACAGGAATCCTATAAAGAGATTGCAATGCTCGTATGAGGATACTGCTGACACCTTTCACGGACAATGCTGACCACAATTCATTCCTCACCACTCTATCATAGGCCTTTTCTAAATCCACGAACGTGCAATAGACCTTCTGGTTTTAGCCAGACACTTTTCGGCTATGCACCGCAAGGAAAAGACCTGATCCGTACACCCCATTCCCTTTCTAAATCCCTTGTGCATCCCATACTTTTTCGTCCGTTTCATTCACAACCCTTTCAATCAACACTTTCGCATACAATTTACCGACGACGCTGAGAAGGCTGAGAAGGCTGAGAAGGCTTTAGGGTTGTATGTATTTTTTAATGCTGTATCATGAAAAAAATTATCCAAAAATAAAAAAAATTATTAGGGGTTTAACCTTTATTATTTAGTGGGATAAAAAGTAAATTTCAGATTCTCAGACCTGCCCAATATGCTCACAAAATTTCATGAGAATCGGTCGCGCCGTTTTGAAGGAGTTTAACTACAAACACCACGACACGAATATTTTATTTATTAGATAATCGCCACAGTCGATAAGCAAATTGGATGGTGAATTTTATTCTAATAGTTTTCGCGATGGTTATCCTACCATCTGCCAGCAACTATTGCCATTTTCACCATCTTTCTGGTTTTCCTTTACTCACCTCTTATGATACCCACAGGTGGAAAGGGCATATGGCAGATACCAGAGCGGCACCGATACCACAACTATCTTTCTTAACAAATAAATAAAATAAATATCTTCACGCAATTCCCAATACAGGGGTAGACTGAGGTTTAGTCTAAACAATTAAGTGCCTTTGACCCACCTTCCATCCAAGATAATTTCAGGACAACGTGACAGGTGGTGAGCTCGTCGCTGTCTTTATGCCCAAGCCAAATATAATGCATACATAAGTTTTTGAAAAACCTATTGATACGAACCTGCCATCTGGGGAACCAACTCGGGTCTCTTGAATCGAAATTCCGACCACACAGCCACTCGGCTATCGTGACTCTTTCAAGTCGTGTTTCTTAAAGTTTGTTTATATCTTGTAATTATTGTGGCATTAACTGCCAACGTTGTCACATTTTTTTAATGAAAATAAATAATTCCAGGTCATATATTCGCATCCAGAATTTGAATACCTCCAGGGATACTCCAAGAACGACAGCGGTCTCCTGCTGAAAAACAAAATGCCCAAGTACCATGAATATGTTTAAATTGAAGAAAGAGCCCTGTAGAGAATTACAATTATTCAGAATATTTAAATAAAAAATTTATTCATAATTATTTTTTTATTTATATGGATTGCTTGATTGAAAGTTTCTGCGGATTTACAAATTACGACAGTAATTTAAGTTTTCAAATAAAACGATTTTCGGATTTTATCGCGATTTTAATTAGTTTTTACAAACTATTTTTATTTCCCGACGTTTCGAATGCTATACAGCATCCGTGGTCACGGGAGGACATTATTAATATAACTTGCTACAAATAAACCTACTACTACATATAAAGAATTCACGATTATACAAGGCCTACTTTATATTTTACTGTTTGTAATGAACGGATAATAAATAGTTTTTTAATGATTTGTTGTATTTACGCGAATACTACACATTTAAAATAAAACGATTTTCGGATTTTATCGCGTTTTTTAAACTATTTTTATTTCCCGACGTTTCGGGGGGATCCGTGGATAAAATCCGAAAATCGTTTTATTTTAAAGTAGTTTTTTTAAATAGAACAATTTATTCTGTTTTCGGTTTTTAATAACGGAGCTTCTCTGATCCGCATCGTTTCTGCAGATTTGTCTAAAAAAACTAATGAGCGTTGACTATGTGCATTAATACTGCACTCCACTTCTTAAAAAATGCCTAAACCATTGCTGACATAAGGTTATCATCAAAATGATATCTCCGTATATACATCTACATATAAATTAAATTGGAGTGTCTGTTTGTAATAGTGAAATTACCGTTTTCAACTACATGTATATGACTATATACGTTACATACACCAAAATAACATTTTACAATTTTTGTCAGTCTGTTCCGGCTAATCTCTGACACGGCTGGAACGATTTTAACAGGAATTTCACTAACAGTGGCTAATGTTATAAGGAGTAACATAGGCTACTTAGAAACATAATTAGGGTTCCGCGTTAAGTGTTAAACTGCGGGCAAAGCCGCGGGGGCAGCTAGTAATACATATAAATAAAACTGAAGTGTCCGTAATTCTATATTCACAGCTTTTCACTAAATGCATATTAAAGTATACGGTACTTACATAATAAAATAAAATTTTAAACCTTTTCTCTTTCTATTTGTTCATTAAGATACATATATAAGTTTCAAAAACTGGCTTGCCTGTACAATTGACGCATGTGGGAGATTCGAGTATCGCATAAGTCAATTGTTTTAAAAAACTGGTACACATTTAGCAGCGCTAAAATAATTTTAAATATTGACGACCTCGCAGCCTCAACGAGGGGCGACACTGCCTTCGAAGCTAAGGGTTGCTAGTTCGAATCGCGGGCATACATTTATATAATTAATATTAATGTTGTATATACGAATATTTATCTAAAATATGTATAAATAAATAAATAGATTCTTAGATAGGGAGAAGATCCATACATTGCTCCGATCCCAAAGTAAGCAGCTAAAGCACTTGTGATAAGGAATTGGAAAACGTCCATGGAGGTCGTCCTATTGTCCCAAATAAGCTTTGTGTAGGTTCTGTATACCCCAATACGTGAAAATATATAAAACGCATATTATTACTCGATAAAAACGCATAATTATGTTGATATGATGAAGGTATTGAGTACAAATTGTCGATACTATTTCTTTTATCTATATAATATAATTGATAGTTACCGATAGCCGAGTGGTTGGGTGATGGGAATTCGGGTCGAGAAATCCGAGATCGATCTCCAGGCGGTTGGCTCAAACCAATGGGCTTTGTTTTAAAAAAACTTATGTACGATTTATATCGTTGGCTTTGACATAAATACGGCGACGGACTTACCACTAGTCACGTTGACCCAAATATGTGTCTTCGGTGCAAGGAGGGTCGAAAGGACTTAATTGTCTAAACCACTGTCTACCCCTGTATTGGGAATGGTGTGAAGATATTTATTTATTATTTATTTATATTATAATTGATAGTTACCGATAGCCAGTGGTTGGGTGATGAAAATTCGGGTCGAGAAATCCGAGATAGATCTCCAGGCGGTTGGCTCAAACCAATAGGCTTTGTTTTAAAAAACTTATGTACGATTTATATCGTTGGCTTTGACATAAATACGGCGACGGACTTACCACTAGTCACGTTGACCCAAATATGTGTCTTCGGTGCAAGGAGGGTCGAAAGGACTTAATTGTCTAAACCACTGTCTACCCTGTATTGGGAATTGCGTGAAGATATATATTTATTATTTATTTATATTATAATTGATAGTTACCGATAGCCAGTGGTTGGGTGATGAAAATTCGGGTCGAGAAATCCGAGATAGATCTCCAGGCGGTTGGCTCAAACCAATAGGCTTTGTTTTAAAAAACTTATGTACGATTTATATCGTTGGCTTTGACATAAATACGGCGACGGACTTACCACTAGTCACGTTGACCCAAATATGTGTCTTCGGTGCAAGGAGGGTCGAAAGGACTTAATTGTCTAAACCACTGTCTACCCCTGTATTGGGAATTGCGTGAAGATATATATTTATTATTTATTTATATTATAATTGATAGTTACGATAGCCAAGTGGTTGGGTGATGAAAATTCGGGTCGAGAAATCCGAGATCGATCTCCAGGCGGTTGGCTCAAACCAATGGGCTTTGTTTTAAAAAAACTTATGTACGATTTATATCGTTGGCTTGGACATAAAGACGGCGACGGAATCACCACTAGTCACGTTGACCCAAATATGTGTCTTCGGTGCAAGGAGGGTCGAAAGGACTTAATTGTCTAAACCACTGTCTACCCCTGTATTGGGAATGGTGTGAAGATATTTTTACAGATCATTTCTTCACGCAATTTCCGTACTGAGGAAGCGTGGTACAGGTCTAATCTGAACAATTACCGTCCCTTCATTCACCTTCCCCGAAGATATTTTCGGGATAACGTGACGGGTGGTGAAGCCGTCGCCGCCGCTATGTCAAGCCAGCGATGTGGTCGTACAAAGTTTTAAAAACCCATTGGTACGAGCCTGACACCTGGGGATCGAACTCGAATCTCTCGACTCGAAATTCCGACCACTCAACCACTCGGCTATCGTGACTTGATATTTTAACTGCATATTATAATTGAAGTCACGATAGCCGAGTGGTTGGGTGATCGGAATTTCGATTCAATAGACCCGTGTTCGATCCCCAGTTGGTAGGCTCGTACCAATGGGTTTTCAAAAACTTATGTACGAATACACATCGTTGGCTTGGACATAAAGGCGGCGACGGGCTCACCACCTGTCACGTTGTCCCGAAAATATCTTCGGTGGAAGGTGGGTCAAAGGGACATAATTGTCTAGACTTGACCTCTGTCTACCCCTGTATTGGGAATTGCGTGAAGATATATATTTATTATTTATTTATATTATAATTGATAGTTACGATAGCCAAGTGGTTGGGTGATGGGAATTCGGGTCGAGAAACCCAAGTTCGATCTCCAGGCGGTTGGCTCGTACCAATGGGTTTTAAAACAAAACTTATGTAAGATTTATATCGTTGGCTTGGACATAAAGACGGCGACGGAATCACCACTAGTCACGTTGACCCAAATAAGTGTCTTCGGTGCAAGGGTCGAAAGGACCTAATTGTCTAGACCACTGTCTACCCCTTATTGGGAATGGTGTGAAGATATTTTTATTTATAATTCCTGTTTATTCAAATCTAAATGATGAAAGTTTATTATCAGACACATACAAATTTTCGTCAGCCAGAGAGAACTGATCGCTAAATTCACGATTCCACGGAGTTAACTATTTTCACGTACGTACATCGGAGTATTTGAATTTTATTTAATTTTAATCTTGTCTTTTACATCCTAAAATCTATTTGCTGATCGAAACTATAACTCGAGTACCACGCGCCGACGTATATTAAGGATTACAACATCTAAGTTACCATTAAAAAAAACAATTAGTGTTAAAAATAAGTCACGATAGCCTCGGTTATATTGGGTGGTCGGGATTTCGAGTCGAGAGACCCGAGTTCGATCCCCAGGTGGCAGGTTCGTACCAATGGGTTTGAAAACTCAAACTTATGGATGATAGATAAAAGATACTACATAAATAAAAAAACTACGACTAGATAAATAAATATTTTTATTTATTTATATTATAATTGAAGTCACGATAGCCGAGTGGTTGGGTGATGAAAATTCGGGTCGAGAAATCCGAGATAGATCTCCAGGCGGTTGGCTCGTACCAATGGGTTTTCAAAAACTTATGTACGATTTATATCGTTGGCTTTGACATAAATACGGCGACGGACTTACCACTAGTCACGTTGACCCAAATAAGTGTCTTCGGTGCAAGGGTCGAAAGGACTTAATTGTCTAAACCACTGTCTACCCCTTATTGGGAATGGTGTGAAGATATTTTTGTTATAATATCTGTATATTCAAATCTAAATGATGAAAGTTTATTATCAGACACATACAAATTTTCGTCAACCAGAAGGGCAATCGCTAAATTCACGATTCCACGAAGTTAACTATTTTCACGTACGTACATCGGAGTATTTGAATTTTATTTAATTTTAATCTTGTCTTTTACATCCTAAAATCTATTTGCTGATCGAAACTATAACTCAAGTACCACGCGCCGACGTATATTAAGGATTACAACATCTAAGTTACCATTAAAAAAAACAATTAGTGTTAAAAATAAGTCACGATAGTCTCGGTTATCCCGACCACCCAACCACTCGTGATTGGGTGGTCGGGATTTCGAGTCGAGAGACCCGAGTTCGATCCCCAGGTGGCAGGTTTGTACCAATGGGTTTGAAAACTCAAACTTATGTATGATAGATAAAAGATACTACATAAATAAAAAAACTACGACTAGATAAATAAATATTTTTATTTATTTATCTAGACGCGTTCTCGGTCTGCTATAAGGTACATGCATATATGCACACACTATAGCTGCGTCTCATAACGGTGTCGCGAGTTCAGATTTTATCTCATCTAAAAATATGCCACGATAGAGGAGTGGTTAGGTGGTCGGAATTTCGATTCAATAGACCCGTGTTCGATCCCCAGTTGGTAGGCTCGTACCAATGGGTTTTTCAAAAACTTATGTACGAATTATATCGTTGGCTTCGACATAAAGACGGTGACGGGCTCACCACCTGTCACGTTGTCCCGAAAATATCTTCGGTGGAACGTGGGTCGAAAGGACTTAATTGTCTAGACTAGACCTCTGTCTACCGCTGTATTGGGACTTGCGTGAAGATATTTATTTATTAATTAGTGATAAAGGACCAGTCACGTAAAAAAATTAAAAAATTACTCGAGTAAACATATTCGAAGTGTAGAACGACCCTTACCCTCCATATTGAATTGACTGCATTTTATTTATAGAACAAGGGGCAAACGAGCGGGTGGCTCACGTGATGGTAAGTGATCACTGCTGCCCAAGAAACCCTTCTGCCGGCCTTTTAGAATTAGTAACGTAGTGATTGTATATTCTTTGAACTGCTTATTGTTGCGAAGCGTTAATGGATGTAGGCCAAGCAAAACCGTGTTTAGTGCCAATCTTTTCAGCAGTCGACTTTAAGACTAGACTCTAAAGACTGTAAAGAAGATTTGTATAAGATTTACTCTTTTTCTTCTTTTCTGAAAACATGGAGGTTTGGGCACGTTGAGCGAATGAGCGAAGAACGAATGGTAAAGAAAATATATAGCGCGAAAGTTAATATTAGTTATAATATAAAAGTGTCGAGGTAGGCCGAGACTAACTTTCGAAGACCATGTGAGCAAATTGCTCGAGTCAAGTGTACCTGGATACCTAGTCGTGCATGTATACAGACGATGGTAAATCTGAAAGAAGCGAAAGAGGTATGTAAGGATCGTGACACTTGGCAATCTGTTCACTCTGGCTACACCGTCAGGGATTGTGCGTGAAGATAAGTAAGTATGGAATGGAAGGTTCAATGAAACAACATGTTTTTAAAGGTTCCTCTATTTTTCTAGAATGTATAAAAAATTATAAATATACCATACATTACATACAGACAGCACCTAAGTTATATCACCATATTAATGCATGTGTAGTGTTAAAATTTGAAAGAAACTGGACATTTTATAAAATGCTATACACTTAAAATTACTTTATTTCAAATACAAAAGTTTTATACAAACACAAATTTACAATTTAACGTTATGGAATGTAATTTCATAATTAAATGAATAAATTATGTTTCTAATTAAATTCATAATTAAATAAAAAATGAATGAATTCGGACAACACAATTAAATTTAATAGGCAAGAGGAACACATTCTATTTATATAAAAAAACAATGTTGTAACAATAACTATTACATAATCATATAATTCGATATGGCATTCAGTATAATCTAGCTAATATAAAGAAAATTGTATAAGTACATAAAAACAATTGTGCCTAAGTAAATTCAATCAAAATCCTTCACATGTCATAACTTTGAAATAATGATAAACTGTTCAGTCAACTCTGGTCAAATTTATTTTAATATTTGAACTTAAAAATGTTATACTTAATCAAGATTACAGGTATGACAGGTATAACACAATTCGGGAAACTTAACACAACTACCCGCAATAATTATTGTCTAAAAAAAGGTGTGGGCGCAGTAGCACACGACAGAAGTGGAACTTCAGTAAATCGACAAAGAATGAGAAGAATATATATATATATATATATATATATATATATATATATATATATATATATATATATATATATATATATCTAGACGCGTTCTCGGTCTGCTATAAGGTACATGCATATGCACACACTATAGCTGCGTCATCTAAAAATATGCCACGATAGAGGAGTGGTTAGGTGGTCGGAATTTCGATTCAATAGACCCGTGTTTGATCCCCAGTTGGTAGGCTCGTACCAATGGGTTTTTCAAAAACTTATGTACGAATTATATCGTTGGCTTCGACATAAAGACGGTGACGGGCTCACCACCTGTCACGTTGTCCCGAAAATATCTTCGGTGGAACGTGGGTCGAAAGGACTTAATTGTCTAGACTAGACCTCTGTCTACCGCTGTATTGGGACTTGCGTGAAGATATTTATTTATTAATTAGTGATAAAGGACCAGTCACGTAAAAAAAAATTAAAAAAAAAATTACTCGAGTAAACATATTCGAAGTGTAGAACGACCCTTACCCTACATATTGAATTGACTGCATTTTATTTATAGAACAAGGGGCAAACGAGCGGGTGGCTCACGTGATGGTAAGTGATCACTGCTGCCCAAGAAACCCTTCTGCCGGCCTTTTAGAATTAGTAACGTAGTGATTGTATATTCTTTGAACTGCTTATTGTTGCGAAGCGTTAATGGATGTAGGCCAAGCAAAACCGTGTTTAGTGCCAATCTTTTCAGCAGTCGACTTTTAAGACTAGACTCTAAAGACTGTAAAGAAGATTTGTATAAGATTTACTCTTTTTCTTCTTTTCTGAAAACATGGAGGTTTGGGCACGTTGAGCGAATGAGCGAAGAACGAATGGTAAAGAAAATATATAGCGCGAAAGTTAATATTAGTTATAATATAAAAGTGTCGAGGTAGGCCGAGACTAACTTTCGAAGACCATGTGAGCAAATTGCTCGAGTCAAGTGTACCTGGATACCTAGTCGTGCATGTATACAGACGATGGTAAATCTGAAAGAAGCGAAAGAGGTATGTAAGGATCGTGACACTTGGCAATCTGTTCACTCTGGCTACACCGTCAGGGATTGTGCGTGAAGATAAGTAAGTATGGAATGGAAGGTTCAATGAAACAACATGTTTTTAAAGGTTCCTCTATTTTTCTAGAATGTATAAAAAATTATAAATATACCATACATTACATACAGACAGCACCTAAGTTATATCACCATATTAATGCATGTGTAGTGTTAAAATTTGAAAGAAACTGGACATTTTATAAAATGCTATACACTTAAAATTACTTTATTTCAAATACAAAAGTTTTATACAAACACAAATTTACAATTTAACGTTATGGAATGTAATTTCATAATTAAATGAATAAATTATGTTTCTAATTAAATTCATAATTAAATAAAAAATGAATGAATTCGGACAACACAATTAAATTTAATAGGCAAGAGGAACACATTCTATTTATATAAAAAAACAATGTTGTAACAATAACTATTACATAATCATATAATTCGATATGGCATTCAGTATAATCTAGCTAATATAAAGAAAATTGTATAAGTACATAAAAACAATTGTGCCTAAGTAAATTCAATCAAAATCCTTCACATGTCATAACTTTGAAATAATGATAAACTGTTCAGTCAACTCTGGTCAAATTTATTTTAATATTTGAACTTAAAAATGTTATACTTAATCAAGATTACAGGTATGACAGGTATAACACAATTCGGGAAACTTAACACAACTACCCGCAATAATTATTGTCTAAAAAAAAGGTGTGGGCGCGAGTAGCACACGACAGAAGTGGAACTTCAGTAAATCGACAAAAGAATGAGAAGAATATATATATAACAAGGGTAGGATAATTACAAAGTTTATTTATAAAACAGTATGTATATTTCCGCCTCACTCTTTGCCGGCTTCATTTGTTGCTTTTTCCGTTGCATCCGGTTTGAAATCACAACGATTGACACATGTCTAAAATGGCTTGGCGAACGACAAGCCATTTTAGACAATTATACTAATCATTTTACTTGTCAAATAATGTGGTAAAGTAGGTATTTAGAGAATTTTATAGATAGGTATAGATATTATTTTAAAATTGTAGCCTCTTACAACTGCCGTACAAGTCAATTGAAATATAAAAGTATAAAATAAAACATGTAATATTTTCTCACAACTTCCCTGGGAAATACTGTTTCAAGGGTTATGTATGAGTAGGTATATGAAAGTGGAAATTGTTAGAACCCTTACAGTGTTTAGTGTTACTGGCTGTAATTTTTTTTATTTAAAATGACGGCAATGTCTGTTTCCATTGGGGTAAAAATATTTTTTTCTTAGTTAAAAATCTTGTATATCTTATGTCAATGTATTGTAAGGACCAGATTTTCCACGGTTCTGATGCGAAATTTTACTAAATATAGAATCAACATGAGTGACTTATTAATAACATTGAAATGGGAAAATGGTTAAAAAAAGTTTGTTACTTCGAGTTATATGTAATTCAAAAATCGGTACGGTTAGTGATGTTATAATCGAAGTGAGGGGTATATCACGCGACAAGTACTTTTTATGTGAAGCAAAACCCAAAAGTATAAAAGTAGTGGATGGATTAACCTGAAATTTTAACAACTTTTCAGTTATTTTTCTATATACATGATTTGGACGGCGATGAATTTCCAAGTTTTCTCAAGTGTCTGTTTCGACGAATTTTTATTGCGTTTGAGCGGTTTCAGTTAGTTATTAATTTTATACGGGGTATATCACTAACGGACATTTACCGTATATGTCATTTTATCAGTTATCTTTCCAGTACCATGCAAAATTAACATTTAATATCTCAAACAAATGTATGCAAAGTATAAAATTGTGTCATTTGATTGTTTCCCTGTAAAGAGTAAGTTATGCGTATTCTTATTTTAAATGTTAAACGTTTTAAATTTGTAAATTATTAAGTCACAAATCGCCTTTATCACCCGTAAAAAATAGTATACAAATATTTCGCGTCACTCCTCCAATTTACAACAACATACCTCGAAATTATTCGGACAGTGTGACATTTGAAACAAATCAACATTCTGTCCCAATATATTTTTAACAGTAATTTTAATATCCTTGATATACTACGCCCAGAAATAAGATGGCTGGCCTTTATATTATATTATAACCCATCCCATATAGTAAAGTCAGTGTTATATAGTGCTGTCATAACGTGTGCCTTCTAAATTACGCACAACAATTTATTCTATGACGTAATTGAATACCCCCTGTATTTAATATGTAGAAATACATTAAAAAAATAACCAGGAATGAGACAATGATCCACTTCGAGTGCTCCAACAACGTAATGATCCAAGTTTGAGCTTAGTAAGACATCTGAGAGAAATTATTCCGCACCCATTTTACGTAAACAACGAATAGATGACGAGCTTCGTTAAACGAACCAATCACAGAGAACTTTGAAACATCGGTAACCAATCGCGTGACGTTCTATTCGCAAACAAACCTATAGAATATAGTTTTGTGTGCGGGTAGTTACAAAATTGTTTACTATGGTACAGATAGTGTTCATTGTCTTAATAATCATATGAAACTATAGATTCTGGCGTAATATATTAATGATATTAGAACGTTAGGTGAAGTAAAGGCTAAATATCGAGCAAATACGGCGAATCGAGAGCACCCAGGCCGGCCGCAACTCCTCCCTCATTGGCGTCTGCCAGCTTGGTCCTCAACATGTGACCCACTTGCCGGTTGCAGTAAATTTTATCCTTTGTTCTATAACATAATGGAGATTACATAACTGGATTAATATGCACAAAAGGCTTTATAATTTTATAGATAGGTATAGATATTATTTTAAAATTGTAGCCTCTTACAACTGCCGTACAAGTCAATTGAAATATAAAAGTATAAAATAAAACATGTAATATTTTCTCACAACTTCCCTGGGAAATACTGTTTCAAGGGTTATGTATGAGTAGGTATATGAAAGTGGAATTTGTTAGAACCCTTACAGTGTTTAGTGTTACTGGCTGTAATTTTTTTATTTAAAATGACGGCAATGTCTGTTTTCCATTAAAAATATTTTTTTCTAGTTAAAAATCTTGTATATCTTGTGTCAATGTATTGTAAGGACTGTGATTTTCCACGGTTCTGGATGCGAAACTTACTAAATATAGAATCAATATGAGTGACTATTAATAACATTGAAATGGGAAAATGGTTAAAAAAAAAGTTTGTTACTTCGAGTTATATGTAATTCAAAATCGGTAATGGTTAGTGGATGTTATAATCGAAGTGAGGGGTATATCACGCGACAAGTACTTTTTATGTATAAAAACCCAAAAGTATAAAAGTAGTGGATGGATTAACCTGAAATTTTGACACAACTTTTCAGTTATTTTTCTATATACATGATTTCCGACGGCGATGGAATTTCCAAGTTTTTCTCCAAGTGTCTGTTTTCTCGACGAATTTTTATTGCGAAGCCTGAGCGGTTTCAGTTAGTTATTAATTTTATACGGGGGTATATCACTAACGGACATTTACCGTATATGTCATTTTATCAGTTATCTTTCCAGTACCATGCAAAATTAACATTTAATATCTCAAACAAATGTATGCAAAGTATAAAATTGTGTCATTTGATTGTTTCCCTGTAAAGAGTAAGTTATGCGTATTCTTATTTTAAATGTTAAACGTTTTAAATTTGTAAATTATTAAGTCACAAATCGCCTTTATCACCCGTAAAAAATAGTATACAAATATTTCGCGTCACTCCTCCAATTTACAACAACATACCTCGAAATTATTCGGACAGTGTGACATTTGAAACAAATCAACATTCTGTCCCAATATATTTTTAACAGTAATTTTAATATCCTTGATATACTACGCCCAGAAATAAGCTGGCTGGCCTTTATATTATATTATAACCCATCCCATATAGTAAAGTAAGTGTTATATAGTGCTGTCATAACGTGTGCCTTCTAAATTACGCACAAAAATTTATTCTATAACGTAATTGAATACCCCCTGTTTTTAATATGTAGAAATACATTAAAAAAATAACCAGGAATGAGACAATGATCCACTTCGAGTGCTCCAACAACGTAATGATCCAAGTTTGAGCTTAGTAAGACATCTGAGAGAAATTATTCCGCACCCATTTTACGTAAACAACGAATAGATGGCGAGCTTCGTTAAACGAACCAATCACAGAGCACTTTGAAACATCGGGAACCAATCGCGTGACGTTCTATTCGCAAACAAACCTATAGAATATACTTTTGTGTGCGGGTAGTTACAAAATTGTTTACTATGGTACAGATAGTGTTTATTGTCTTAATAATCATATGAAACTATAGATTCTGGCGTAATATATTAAGGATATTAGAACGTTAGGTGAAGTGAAGGCTAAATATCGAGCAAATACGGCGAATCGAGAGCACCCAGGCCGGCCGCAACTCCTCCCTCATTGGCGTCTGCCAGCTTGGTCCTCAACATGTGACCCACTTGCCGGTTGCAGTAGATTTTATCCTTTGTTCTATAACATAATGGAGATTACATAACTGGATTAAAATGCACAAAAGGCTTTATAATTTTATATATATTTGTGTACCATATGATACTATTATGTATTAGTTTAGTTTATTTAGTTAATAACATGTAAGTTTAATATATTCACCACTTCCCACTGTCCTGTACTTAAATGTATCCTTACCCATAATTTTATCTGGAAGAGATCGCTTTCAAGCGATAAGATCGCCTTGTTGTGCTTACTCTCTTTGTATTTCTTACTTTCTGTAATCTGTTTTTTTTCTTAAGTTTAAGTGGTCTACAATAAAGTATATATACAAAAAACTGCAAGTTACAGCACAACAGGCGGAGACAGGCAGCAGATTAAGAGACAGAGCGGTGATTTAATAAAAAGATCTGTATTAAGAGATCAGACGTGATAAGCCATTCAAATTACTCAAATTAAGTCACGATAGCCGAGTGGTTGGATGGTCGGAATTTCGAGATTCAAGAGACTCGAGTGCGATCCCCAGGTGGCTGGCAAGTATCAATGGGTTTTTCAAACACTTATGTACGAATTATATCGTTGGCTTGGACATAAAGACGGCGATGTGCTCACCGCCTGTCATGTTGTCCAGAAAATATCTTCGGTGGAAAGTGGGTCGTTGGGACTTAATTGCCTAGACTAGACCTCTGTCTTCCCCTGTATTGGGAATTGCGTAAAGACCAATATACGAAATGTTTTTTGTTCATTTAAAGATTCAATGCACAAAGTAGTACATGTGGCGGACTTAATGCCAAACATCATTCTTTACCAGTCAACCACCAGGCTAAATAGATAGAATAGATAGTTAATAAAATTAAATAAAGTTAAATTGTTATACTTATATATACAACAAACTTTGCTGTCAAAATTTTGTCTTAATCGACACTGTTCCCTGAGTAGAAAGAAATCTAAGCCGAAAAAAAAAGAATGATTGTAATTATAAGTTTTGGAGATGCGTGGACAAACATTTTTACATACACCTACAAAGTTTTGGTGTGATTGTTTAGAAGCCCTACGTTCAAATAATATAACATACATATGTGTCGAATATATAGCTAAGACTTTCTCTACGCTTGGACACTAAAGACAACAGTATACAGTATTTTCAACATCAATCACGTCCCAAATAAGCTTCGCTGAAAAGTGGATAGACATGACTTCACTGTCCAGATCGCCTATTTCAGAATGGGAAAGAAAAAAAATTCTTCATTCTTCTTTCTTGAAGTCGATTAAACGGATTCAAACTTACCCAATAATAACACCGAAGATGCCCAGCTCGGAAACAAGGTCGCTCAGCGGCGGCGGCACCGGCGCTCCCGGACGCACCACGTAGCCTGACACCTACACATTATAATTTTATTTATCTTCACGCACAATCCCTGACGGGGTAGCCAGAGAGAACAGATCGCCAAGTGTCACGATCCTTACATACTTCTTTCGCTTCTTTCAGATTCATCATCTTCTTCATACATGCACGTCTAGGTATCCGAGTACTCTTGACCCTCCTCTCTTCGAGCAATTTGCCCACATGGTCTTCGAAAGTTAATCTCGGTCTACCTCGACACCTTTTAATATTAACTTTCGCGCTATATATTTTCTTCACCATTCGGTCTTCACTCATTCGCTCAACGTGCCCAAACCATCGAAGCACGCCCTTATCCATTTTTGAGACAAGGTCATCTTTCAAACCTGCCATATTGCGAATCTCTTCGTTTCGCTTTCGGTCGGCCATGGTAAGGCCGCACATTTTACGAAGAGATCGCATCTCCACTGCATTCAACCTGCTTTTATGCTTCTTCTGGCATACCCAGGTTTCGCTGCCATATAACAAAGTCGGTACCAACACTGCGTTATGTATTGCAAGGCGTGCACTTTTCACAACGCCTTGCCTTTGGACTAACGCAGTCAGGGCACCATTGACTTTGTTCCCGGCAGCGACACGCCTGTCCACATCTAAATCACATCTTCCATCCCGGCTAAACGCACTCCCCAAGTATACAATTTCATTCACCTGTTCTAGACATTATAAATAAATAAAATAAATATCTTCACGCAATTCCCAATACAGCGGTAGACAGAGGTCAAGTCTAGACAATTAAGTCCCTTTGACCCACCTTCCACCGAAGATATTTTCGGGACAACGTGACAGGTGGTGAGCCCGTCGCCGTTTTTATGTTCAAGCCAACGATGAAATTCGTACATAAGTTTTTCGAAAAACTCATTGGTACTGCCACCTGGGGATCGAACTCGGGTCTCTCGACTCGAAATTCCGACCACCCAACAACTCGGCTATCGTGACTTATTTATTATATATACCTACACATTAATATCAATTATATAATCAGACCACATAGAAAAATATAGGAGTGGGCAGAGGTTCTAGACAGTTAAGTTTTTTGAAATCACATTTCACCAAAGCAACGTGTCGTATATGCAACAACGTGACTGACGATCTCCGTGGAAGAGCTATATCGGAAGAGGCGTCTAAAGAAAAAAAAAGGCTTCGTAACCAAGAGCTGTGGGTTCGAATCCTGTGGATAGCAAACAATTCTTTGTTGAATATATTTGTACTCGAATCACGGACGTTTATACGTATATACAGTCCAACCTTGATATAACGAAAATAAAGAGACATAGAAATGTTATCTCGTAGAACTTGTAATTTTTAGAATTCTTGTAAAAAGTCACGATAGCCGAGTGGTTGGGTGGTCGGAATTTCGAGTCAAGAGACCCGAGTTCGATCTCCAGGGGCTCGTACCAATGGGTTTTTCAGAAACTTATGTACGAATTATATCATTGGCTTGGACATGGCAACGGCGACAGGCTCACCACCTGTCACGTTGTCCCGAAAATATCTTCGGTGGAAGGTGGGGGTCGAAGGGACTTAATTGTCTAGACTAGACCTCTGTCAACCCTCTGTATTGGGAATTGCGTGAAGATATTTATTTATTATTATTTATTTATGATATTAAGGTAACACTGTATGAATATTTATGACATCGGTGAGAGGCCGGTCGATAGGACTCGAGTCCGGACCTCTGTCCACCCCAGGGTTAGGAGGGGGGGTGAAGGTGTGCGACTCACGAGCGGCGGCAGGATCCTCTCCATGAGTATGTAGGCGGCGCGCTCGCGGCTGTGGCGCATGCGCAGCAGCGCCTCGCGCACCTCCGCGCCGTACAAATTGTTGCCGCCGCCCTCGCGCTGCGGCTTCAGCACGAACCTGGACCGTGGGCCAGTGGCACAGTGGTAGAGCCACGCATCAGCTTTTGTTGATGCATGAATGGGCCGGCTCGACCGGGGAAGTACCACGACCTCACAGAGTACCGGCGTGAAGTAGAAGTCTAGCAGACTTCTGCTTTTCGTCTGGTGAGTGCAGGTAACCGGTGGCCCACACACCCCCCTCCTCCAATTCTGGGGGAGGGGGGCACTCTAAGGAAGGCAACGCATCTGCTAAGCCTCTGGTATTGCGGGTGTTCAGGGGCGGCGGTAGTCACTTACCATCACGTGAGCCACCTGCTCGTTTGCCTCCCTTTTCTATAAAAAAAAAAAAATCAATGGCACAGTGGTTGGGTGCTCGGGAAACGACTCGAATCCTTATACTTATGTACGATTTGTAGCGATGTCTCGGAGATAAGACGGCGACGGGCGCGCCGCGTTTCAACGTTGTTCCAAAACATTCAACAAACACACAAAAAAAAAAACGGTGGAAGGACCTATATTATATTTATAATTATAACTAGCTGCCCAACTCCCCCCCACCTCCCCCCCGCGGTTTTGCCCGCTGTTTAACTCTTAATCGGAACCATAATTTTGTAAAATTAAAGTAGCCAAGTTACTCCCATAACATCAGCTGTCTGAGATTAGCCGGAACAAACAGATATACAGACAAAATTTATAAAAAAATATTTTGGTGTATGTACCGTATATACTTCATATAAATGTAGTAATAAACGGTTATTTCATTATTACAAACAGACACTTATTATATGTATAAATAAACGATACATATACCATGCCATAGTACAAATATATAATTGAATCGCGTGAAAATTTGAGTTGGTTGTATTTATGTATGCTGTATCATAAGAAAATAAGAACAAAAAATAAAAAGAAATTAGAGGTTACTTCCAAAATATAGAGGTTCCCACCCTTAACATTTAGGGAGATGAAAAATAGATTTTTTTTATGGGGAAAACGAGCAGGTGGCTCAAGTGATGGTAAGTGATTACCGCCGCCCATGAACATCCGCAATACCAGAGGCATAGCAGATGCTTTGCCGGCCTTTGAGAAAGGTATAGGCTCTTTTCTTGAAGGTCCCTAAGTCGTATCGGTCCGGAAAATTACCGCTGACGGCAGCACATTCCATAAACTGCAAGTGGTGGAATGCCAAGCATCAAGATGGTGTTGATGGAATTTTTGACTATGCCATAAGGTTCGATGGTGAAATTCAGCGGCTGGGATTAATCCGAACAATTCCTCAGAGCACTCCCCGTAGTAAATCTTGTAAAAAATGCAAAGAGATGCAACATCTCTTCGCAATGCCAGGGGATCTAGCCTATCAGATAGAACATGGTCATCGATGATTCGAGCCGCTCTTCGTTGGCTACGGTCAAATGGAAGGAGCTGACACTGGGGTGCCCCCGCCCAGAGATGCGAACAGTACTCCATGTTCGGCCGAACCTGCGCCTTATAAAGTTGCAAGTGGTGGGCCGGTATGAAGTACTGTCGTGCTCTACTGAGCACGCCAAGCTTCTTAGAGGCCAATTTGGCCTTCCCTTCCAAGTGACCGCGAAACTGAACGTCGCTCGATATGTCGACGCCAAGGATTCTGATACTGGCTGAGGCAACTAGGGGAGTGCTCTCAAACTGAGGAGAAACGACGAAGAGTTTTTTTTAGCGGTAAGCGCGCAAACTTGTGTCTTTTTAGGGTTAAACTGGACTAAATTTAGTCGGCCCCAATCCGAGACTTTGTCTAACAAAATCTCGACTAGAGACACAAGTTTATTCCGGTACTCGTCGACGTGTTCCCGAGAAATATTGGCACAGTCGGGGTATAGGGCATCACCAGTACTGTCGTCTGCATAGCAATGAATATTACTAATTTGTAACAAATCATTGATATGCAGAAGAAACAGGGTTGGCGATAGCACACAGCCTTGTGGGACACCAGCGTTCACAGACATGGAGTCCGAGCATGCACCGTCAACTACGACCTTGATGCCCCGGTCTGTGAGAAAACTAGTAACCCAATTGCAAAATTTCTCGGGAAGCCCATATGACGGAAGCTTCGAGAGAAGCGCTTTGTGCCACACCCGATCAAAGACCCCGGCCCGTGGCCGGGTTTGTGTATGAATGTTCAAGCTTGTACCCCGGGTAGGAAAGATAAGAGGTATCCGCCGGAGAGGATATGTGCGTCTCGGTAAGAAAAAGCAAGACCGGCTTTGGCGTCTCCAGGTGGTAGTGGACGTCGAAGGTTTTTTGCTTCGTTTGCCTCGGTCAGTGTGGGAACAGAGCGGAACTCCCAGGATACGAGGGGCAGCCTGAGCATCCACACTCAGGCAGCGATTGGTTGCCCGAGCGCGGGTGCCCAGAGGGGGATTCTCCAGTACCGATGGTGCTGATAAAAATGTACCCCCCTGGGGTACATTTTTTTCATCCGCTACCATGTTTTAGGGGAGAGGGTTGTTAAACTTCTACTTGACGCCGGTATTCTGTGAGGTCGTGGGTACTTCCCCGGTCGAGCCGACCCATTCGATGATGTCCGATTCGCAGACCTAACCGAGTCGAGCGATTTCGGAGGAGATTTATTACACTACAAACTATGTATGTATGTATGTACGTATGGACCAGCTGCAGCGTCACCTCTCGGCATCGGCCAGCGCCATGTCGACCGCCCGCTCGCCGCTCTCGTCGAAGTCCAGCGAGTAGAGTCCGGTGAAGATGTCTCGCACGCTGCGCGCCGCCGCGCCGTCGCCCATGAACTTCTCCAGCACGCCGGGCGCCGCCAGCGTCTGCTGCACCTTCTTCGTACCGGCCAGTTGGTAATGGATGGACGGACATTTTATCGCTCTGTTGGTGAGTAGTTTTTGAAGTGAAGACACAGATATAAGAAAGAATGAGACAGTAACTAGTAGTACTATTTTATAAATAAACTTTGTAATTATCTTACCCTTGTTTCATCTCATTCTCTTGTCAATTTACTGAAGTTTCACTTCTATCGTGTGTGAATCGCACACATAAATTTTTTTATTTTTTATTTTTCATAAGCATTTTTGACGATGGCAACCCATATTAAGGCAGGATTACTGCTATTTTATAATAATAATAAATAATAAATATCTTCATGCAATTCCCAATACAGGGGTAGACAGAGGTTTAGTCTAGACAATTAAGTCCCTTTGACCCACCTTCCACCGAAGATATTTTCGGGACAACGTGACAGGTGGTGAGCCCGTCGCCGTCTTTATGTCCAAGCCAACGATATGATTCGTACATAAGTTTTTGAAAAACCCATTGGTACGAGCCTGCCACCTGGGGATCGAACTCGGGTCCCTCGACTCGTAATTCCGACCACCCAACCACTCGGCTATCGTGACTTTCTATCATCGCTCTGTTGGTGAGTAGTTGTTTTTTTTTTAATTTTCATAAGAATATTTTGACGATTTACTCATATGGAACGTTTGTGTGGTACTTTTTATGAATTTATTTAAGGATTTTCATTTATAATATTAAAAATTATGATGGAATATATACATATATCTACATTTTGTTTATTTATATATATATATATATATATATATATATATATATATATATATATATATATATATATATATATATATATATATATATATATATATATATATATATATATATATATATATATATATATATATATATATATATATATATATATATATATATATATATATATATATATGACCAAATCGAGTCTGATACTGCGATCGCCAATCCGCTTGCCAAGTGTGGCGATTATGGCAAATCCTCCCAATAGGAGAGGCCTATGTGGACTTTAATAGGTGTTATGTATGTATATTTTGTTTTGCCACGACGTAAGAGTTTACAAATATTTTACCTAATACATTAATACCAAATGTGTAAAAGCTTTGGAAATTAAATTAGCTGTCTACAGATGGCGGGATAACTGTGGGAACATACCACCGGTGGGGTGGAAGGGTCTTTGTCCAGCAGTGCCTGCGTGGACGAGTGGCGCAGACACCGCTTTTATGTCATCGCCAGCTCTGAGGTCCCGGGTTCGTATTCGATCCGGTCAATACAGATAACACTTTTTCTACGTTCTCTCAGGTCTGAGTAGTAATGGTACCTTCGTTGTTTCTGATTCCATAATACAAGTGCTTAAGCTGCTCACTTTTGGATCAGAGCAAAGTATGTGGATGTTGTCCTAATCTATGTATCTTTGTACAATCAAATGTCCTATTGTATGTAAAGCATTTTTATGATACTCACGTGGATCTTTCGACGCGCAGCCTGGCGTCCCACTCTCGGCTAGAGGGATACTGCGCCGGTTCGTATCCAGATCTGTAGTACACCACCGCCACTGGTCGCCCGTCTCTAAAAAACGAAGAGTTTGGAACATGCAAAGGTGCAATTGTTCTCAATTTTAACAAAAAAAATGATAAAGTAAAAATATCTTCACGCCATTCCCAATACAGGGGTACACAGAGATCTAGACAATTAAGTCCTCTCGGCCCACCTTCAACCAAAGACATCTTTTGGGATAACGTTTCAGGTGGTGGGAGAACCTGACGCCGTCTTTATGTCAATGCCAAAGATATAAATCGTAAATAACTTTCTAAGGAACCCTTGTCACTTGGGGACAGAGCTTTAGTCTCTTGACACGACTCGGCTATCGTAGCTAACTAAAATTTAAGTGGTAACTAAAAAGCTGAATTTAAATCAACAGGAGTGCTTCATCGAATTAATTATTATTATTAATATTTGTTTCATTTGTTTATGATCATAAATATTAAAACACAGAACGACCCGATAGTCTAGTTGGTAGTGGCCATGCTTTCGAAGTTAAAGGTTGCGTGTTCGAGCCTTGATCGATTTCGAGCAATCTGTGTGATTGTACTCGAGTCATTGATCAAGTCACGGATACTTACATACATACATACATACATACATATCGGCCTGTTAAAGTTCTCTGCAGGGCATAGGCCTCTCCCATAGGAAGGATATGCCATAACCGCCACGCCTGGCAAGCGGTATGGCAATCGCAGTACCAGACCACTCGCACCTCAGACGTTGCTGCCGACCTACGGTCTGATAATTTTGCTCTGATATTTTTACAGATGGGTATCTCACCATCTAGCGGTTGCCTTAACGATATTTAAGGCTGTTACCCTTAGTCGCCTCTTACGACATCCACGTGAAGAAAGGGAGAAGCAATATTCTTACGCCATTACCGCAGAAATTAATTAATTTTCGTATGGTTCGATTGAAGTAAAATGTCACGTTGTCCCAAGTAGACTTCGGTGAAATGTGGGTCGAAATGATTTAACTGTCTAGACCTCTATCCACCCCAGTTCTGGGAAAATGCGTGAAGTTCACAGTCTTAGTGTCCGAGCCAAATGTACAATAAACTTAAATAGGTACATGGTTACGCAGATAAATACTCATATATACACGAGACGAACGACATAAGAAACGACTAGACAAGCTCTGTCTACCCCTATTGGGAAATGCCTGAGGAAGATTTATTTATTTATAATAATAAATGCCTCTATGCCCGTTATCATATTGGATTCATCAAAACCTTTATTTTATACTTTTTTATACATCCATAACTTAAGTTCAAGCATTCAAATCCATCACACAATAGTTTGCCCCTAGCGGGATTCGAACCCGCAACCCTTAGCTTCGAAGCGTCGTCAAATTATAGTTGTTTATGCTTAAAATCCCTTAAAAAACAATACTTACAGTATGAGTTGTTTCTTGTCATTGAGCGCGGTCTCTTCGTAGATTTCGTTCAATGTTTTTCTATATATCTGTCAAAAGATAGATTGTCTCATCAAAAAGTGAAGTACACTAGCCTGCCCACCCCATTCTAACACTTTGTAATACCTGCTGTACACACGAGATGACGACTTGTCAAGAGATGTCTCGCATCTCAAGACAAGCAACGATCTAGAGAAGTTATTACCCAGTGGTTGGGTGATCGGAATTGGAGTCATGGGACCAGAATTCGATCCCCAGGTGATAGGCTTGATGTATTATGAAATCGGTAACAACGAAGGCACCACAAACACCAGAGAAAATGTAGAAATGTGGTTTTTCTACGGTGACCCGTCCGGTAATTGAACCCGGGACCTCAGACATGGTGACACCTCGAAAACCTGTTGAACGCCACACGTTCACGGAGATGCAAAACTAGCTGCCAAATAAGATGCTCACACTCACCAAAAGAATCGATTTATCTCACGCACCTGTATATCTGGCCTCTTTTCAGATATTTCAAACTCGTGGAACCTCTGATCGCAGATATTGTAGGACACCTCCTCCACCACGAATAGGATGATGGCGTTGGCGACACCAAACAAATCGTAGGCCTCGGTTATACCAGCGCAGAGACCAGACAGTGCGTGGTTTTCTGGCATCTGTAAATTATACTATACGTACAACATTCATACAAGTAGCCCGGAAACTTCTGCGACAATACTCTGGGATGCCCTCAGGAATTCGCCATTCATCGTAAACGAATTGGCGATAGCAGTACCAGGCAGCGCTCAAACGCTGCTGCCCGCCCCTAATTTTAGTGCGCATATTTTTGAAATGGTAATACCGCTATCTGTCGGCAGTCATTGTCTTTTTAAAGTCTTAGGCTCTCTTAGTCACCTTCTACGACAAGAAAAAAGGTGGCAGAACAGTACAGAAACATTATTATCAGAGTAGGGACTCCTATTTAGCACTTCTACCTAAAAACTCAACGGGACACGCCTTCCATAAGAGGATCATAATGGAGTATCCAGATTTAGATTGATCAAGCCAACCAAGACGTCAAGAATGGTCTCGGCACTAAGACACCCATAATGTAAACAGATATACATATATACATAACGGCCTGTGAAGATCATCAGGAGGACAGAGGCTTCTCCCGTAACGGAGGGTGAACCATTATCTCCACGATTGGCAAACGGATTGCCGATCGCAGTACCAGACACTTCGCACAATTCGTCTATTAAATTTTTCGTCTGATATTTTTTCCAAGGTTTTTCCCTTAGTGACCTCTTACCACTCCCACGAGAAGCCAAGGGGTGGCACATTCTGAAGCCGACAGCGCCAAGGCTTCGATACCACAACAAGTTACCATTTCTACGGTAAGCAAAAGTAAATCGTCAGGTTCAATACTCATGCTTATCGCATAAAATATAGCTACAAGTAATCCAAAATGAAAGTTACCTTTTTAATAATCTCTGCATGACCCAATTGGCGTAGAATGTAGCTAAAAAATAAAAATAACATTGAAATTACCTTATTTATGCCGTAATAGGAACAAACAAGTAACAAATAAATGAACACATAAGTTAACAAATAATACGAAAGTATATTATGGACAAAGATAGATAACTTTACATCAAGACAGCAAGATAAAGAAGTAATTTTGCATACAGTAAACGTCTAATACGTAGTAGTAAGTATAAGTACTAGTAGTAAGTATACAACAACTAAAACTACAAACATCTAAAACTATAACGAGAAAATATTTACTAAGAACAAATTTTAAATGACAAACATTAAACCATGCGACATGATAAAGCTAGTGACATTGTATAATAAACGGAACTTCTTTGTTCTCGAATTATCAAATTTGAAAATCTTTATTTTGTAGCAAAACACAAAATTTGCATTTTATTAAAAAAAAATTATAAACCTTAGTATTTTTACCTAATACCAAGATAGTCTATGACATATTTATAGAGGGGTCTTAATTTTTTAATTAGAAAGAATTTTAGAGATTTTATTTTATGACTTAATCAACACTGAATTTGTGTTAAATAAAAAAAAAAACACAATCAGTATTCGCAATAAATTCCGGAATATTATAAAAGCTGTTAGATATTATTAAAGCATGCAATGAAAAAGTCAGCATGCACCAACTAACACTTAACACAGCTAAGCCATAAAATGTCAAGAACTCTACTTAGAATTTGGACAAGTCATGCTTTTTGATAATGATCTGTATTGACTATTAAAAGTAACTGTATAATTAAAATATCTATCTGGATTAATACTATAATAAAATTTAAAAGGAGTCGTATCTGTACATCGAATATTTAAGCGAAAATAGCCGGAACAGATTTT
Organism: Sericinus montela; assembly: GCA_029286605.1. Taxonomy (NCBI): domain Eukaryota; kingdom Metazoa; phylum Arthropoda; class Insecta; order Lepidoptera; family Papilionidae; genus Sericinus; species Sericinus montela. The sequence goes on from JAGSMR010000024.1 coordinate 6,590,826, forward strand.
CAAAATTCTCGTCTGTTTATCTGTTAGTCGGTTTACATTGTTAATTTTTTTTTATTATCTCACAATCCCCTGTGACTATTATTATAATTGGTTCATTAAAACAAAAAATGCAGCATGACCACCCTTAAGGAGTATGAGTCCGTATACAGTTGAAGGGTCAAGTTTAAATGAACATATTATTTGTAAACAATTATTCTCAAATTACTGAACGCAATTCCCAATACAGGGGTAGACAGAGGTCAAGTCTAGACAATTGAGTCCCTTTGACCCACCTTCCACCGAAGATATTTTCGGGACAACGTGACAGGTGGTGAGCCCGTCGCCGTCTTTATGTCCAAGCCAACGATGAAATTCGTACATAAGTTTTTGAAAAACTCATTGTACTGCCACCTGGGGATCGAACTCGGGTCTCTCGACTCGAAATTCCGACCACCCAACAACTCGGCAATCAGTATAGTTAATTGACGTGGGCAAATTTTTTAAAGGTTTAGTAGGTATAGCTTTAAATCATAAATTATAACGGGTTCAACGCACTCACGCCATAGCACGAAGTGAACCAAAGACAATAGAGTTGGGTTTTTGGACGAAACCCATACATACATACCTAAAACATAAATTAATAGTTTTAGGTTTCGACTAGTCCAACATTAGCGATTTATTTCTAAATAAACCAATACGACAGTTTTTTATATACAGATTGATTTTAATTTTTTTTGTACACTTTAGTGTTTTGAACAAATATCACCGATTGTATACATTTTCATATAACAGAGAATGTTTCCTCTTCAAATTTTAATATTTTTCCACTTTTTATAAAATAAGAATCGAACTGATATTCATTTTATTATATTAGAATCGATATGCGCTGTTCTAGCCTATAATCCACATTCCAAATAGAACAATCAACTGTCCTTTTACGTTTTGAACCATAGGAAACTCAAAGTCCTTGACGTCGGGAGTGTGTGAGGGCAATATCTTCTTCTTCTAACTATGCTATGGGCTTAATACAATTCGTTAAAATTTACTCTTTCTGAAACTACTTCAGAGATTTAGACAATATTTTTAACTTAAACACTATTTAAGAGTTCGAGTTAATCTTAGACAGGTTTAATACTAAGAAACAACTTTGCATTACTTTTTAAGGAATGTATACTGAAATATAAAACATTAAATATTATTTAATAAAATACAAAATTTTAGATTTATATTTATTTATAAATATTTATTTGGAACAGGGTAGGTGAACTTTAATACATAAAGTAATGAACGAAGAACGTGCCTTTGTATTAAATTACTTTCTATAAATATTCCAATTCGGGACATACGCCTCTGTAATAAGTAGGATATGCCACAATTGTTACACTTAGCAAGCGGATTGACAACCACAGTGTAATAATTTATTACATTATTATTTTAATTACTGATTATTTTTTTTTAAATCACAGTACAAGATAGCTTGCACTAAGACACTACTGCACTTTGGTAGACATTTTAATGTTCAAAAGTAGGCCCCTTCGGTTACTTTCGACACCAATATTAAGGAAGGGGGCGGTACATCCTTACACCACATGGCAAACTCTTAATTTGTACTGTTTAATGTACTTAGATGACCAACAGTCGCTTACCGTTTACCGTTCATAGATGGCTGTCTTAATATTTTAAAATAAATACAGACAGAGACTAACTACGGACAGAGGTCTAGTCTAGACAATTAAGTCCCTTCGACCCATCTTGCGCCAAAGATATTTTCGGGACACGTCACAGGTACGTTTGAAAAAACTCATAGGTACGAGTCATGGGGATAGAACTCGGGTCTCTTGACTCGAATTACGATCACCAAACCACTCGGCTTTCTTCACATCGTTGTTACTGATTCCGGCACATAAGAGCTTTAGCTTACTTAGGGATCAGAGCAATGTATATGATGTATTTATTTATTTATGCATTACGGCATGGCTGTGCGTTTATCCGGGATGGAAGATGTGATTTAGATGAGGACAAGCGTGTCGCTGCCGGGAACAAAGTCAATGGTGCCCTGACTGAGTTAGTAAAAAGTCAAGGCGTAGTAAAAAGTGCACGCCTTGCAATACATAACGCAATATTGGTACCGAGTTTGTTATATGGCAGTGAAACCTGGGTATGCCAGAAGAAGCATAAAAGCAAGTTGAATGCAGAGGAGACGCGATCTCTTCGTAAAATGACCTTGTCACAAAAATTGATAAGGGCGTGCTTTGATGGTTTGGGCACGTTGAGCAAATGAGTGAAGACCGAATGGTGAAGTAGCGCGAAAGTGAATATTAAAAGGTGTCGAGGTAGACTGCATGTATGAAGAAGATGATGAATCTGAAAGAAGCGAAAAAGGTATGTAGGGACCGTGACACTTGGCGATCTGTTTTCTCTGGCTACCTCGTCAGGAATTGTGCGTGAAGATAAGTAAGTAAGTAAGTAAGTACGGCATGGCTGTGGCTTGTTTTAGAATAATTTATATAGACGAAGAGAAATTCTTGTTAGCACATGTTACCTACCAGGATGTTTCAAACATTGCAAACAATTTTGGATGTTTCGAACATTGCAAATAATACGGTGGGCAATTTCTGGGGACTAATAATGAATGCCTCCATACCCGTAACCATACGGGATTCATCAACAAAACCTTAATGTTAACTTTTTTTATTTATCAGAAGAACCTCGCGGGCGCATTCCACCCTTTCGGTTACCACTGAAAATCAGCGCTATCGTAGCTACTGCTACAGCACACGTTGAGTTGGTGTCCAATTTGACATCACAATATTCACAAAACTTGTTTTTTTTTTTTTGCTTTTTTATGTTACCATATTTTATTATATTTGTGATGCGTGTAAGAAATTAAATAAATTCTTGTCTATGTCTATTTAGTTGGCAGAAATGAGTAAATGTGTGGTCATCATGATAACAGAATGGAAAAGTCCACAGTAGGACACAGGCCCCTGTACGGGAGGGTTTTGCCATAACAGCTACGGTTGGCAAGCAGATTGACGATCCCAGTAACAAACACCTCGCACCCTAGACGCTGCTGTATAGTTTTAGCAAAAATACAGTGCCTACCCCAGTTATAATCGTGTAAAAGATCAATGCACCGTTCAAGGCACCGCTTACTTCGTTCCCGGCAGCCACCGACCCGGGGAAGTACCACGACCTCACAGAATACCGGCGTGAAGTAGAAGTCTAAGAAACTTCTGCGTTTCGTCTGGTGAGTGCAGGTAACCGGAGGCCCACCCAACACCCCATTCCGGGGGAGGGGGGGGGCACTCTAAGGCCGGCAACGTATATATATACGTATATATATCTTTCAACTTTTTTAAACAGCTGTTTAGGTAAAATATGAAAGGACATGACACAACCCTGTTTTATGTGCGTTTGGACGTTATACATTGTTGACAGATCATGCCCCACCTGCACACGACTTTGCAGTAGTAATAAAAAGACTTCACAACCCTTAGCAGTGGGCCATCGACACTAGACCCCGGCAACAGTTCCCATATTTTCTTCCTCCCTACCGCATCAAATGCCTTCTCTAGAAACACGAAACCACAGAAAATCTTCTGTTGAGCAGCTAGAAGCTTTTCCGTTATCATGCAGAGAGAAAAGACTTGATCCATGCACCCTCTTCCAGATCTAAAAATCAGCATTGTGCCTCCAATAAAAATCTTCTTTCTCTCTTGTATCCTACGCGTCAAAACCTTCGAGTAAAATTACTTGCTAAACTGACCATGCTGATCGCCCGATAGCACCCGCAGCTAGTATTATTTTGTACATAAAAAAAAATGTTCCCTTTTTGAAAAATGTAAAATTATCACCAGTGCATGTATATGTGTGTGTGAATGGACATAAGCTAACATTGAATCGTTTGAAAGATGTGTACCCTAAGCCAAACCCGGCACTGATTACACAATCAACACGATACAACGACAACGTAAACGCGCGAAATGCACCATTCTGTTTACCGACAATGCAGGCCTCAGGTAACATCTCTCAAGTGAACACTACAGAAGCTATGCGTTCAAAATACTCAAAACACTAAATCGTAACTCGTTACTACCTCAAAATATGCTGTAACATCTATAGCATGCCAGGTACTAAACTTATAACATGGTGCAATTAAAAAAATAAAGCAAAAAGCGGTGCATACAGATAAAAAATAATAATAAAAAAGCAAAATCCATAGTGAAGTGAAAAATGATTGCATAGCGTGCATTGACAAGACAGAGCAGTCACATGAGAGATGTTGACTGAATCGCCATTTGTGTGTGAGGTATGACGTTGATACTTCTTCGGATGTACACGAACTAGTCGATTCTAGTTCTGTAAATTATATAACACCGGGACAGCCGATATAATTGAATTTTAGAATAAAAAAAAACGTCCAAAAGTGAAACGAAATGAAAGAAATCAATCCATAGACCCCACACACTAAACGGCAGCACAAAACATGTCGGTACCGAGACATGGCGGGAAGATTGGAGGTGATGGCGCCAAAGCTCGCCGCGATCGTGTTAAACTCCACTTGCTTTATCCGATTCGCCTCCGTACACTGCATCAGGTAGTCGGAGCGGAAGAGGCCGAGGCTGAGTTGCTGTAAAATGTAATTCATTTAAATTCCAACCCGCCAACCACCGCCATTGCTGTGAGACCACATTACGTGACAGAAAACTGAGTGGAGACAATTTTGATCCTTAATTTAAAATCGTAAATGCTTACTGTGTTATTATTATTTTGAACCAAATAAACGTTTTTTCTTATTTTCTTTCTTATAGAATCTATTGAAATGGAGATCTGTAAAGTTGGTGGCTGTGTAATATCAAATTGTTAAACATGAGTCCTAGCTTGGAACCAAAATTTGTACCTTACGGAGTAAATATCATGGACATGTAACAGAGATGAGTAATTTTTCTCACAAAGTAGTAATGTCAACTAATCTCTAATAACTATTAATGCAGAATAATAATATATTACATTCCTAAGATATTTTAAACTTTTTTCTTAAAACCTTAAAAAAATAGATTGTAATATTTTTTACATAAGGATACTGTTAGGTTTTCGGTCAAGGAGCGAGTTAAACGGCCGGTAACTTGCTATGCGCTCGTTTAATTACAGAGGACGCGTGGGCACAGCTACGTAAAGTAATACGTAGGTATACATACATAACAATTCCCCACCCTATTTTAGAATACAAGAATAAAATAAATTATAATAAAAGAAGAAAAATATAACCTAAAAGAAACGCTTGTAATCAACCTTGGGACGTGGGCGCAGTCTATTTCTAGTGGCTTCGATTCGACCACCATTAAAATCTCCTTCTGCTTCATGGAACTCGTCGTCCTCCTCCGAGAAGACACGGGGTTCTCTACTTCGTCACTTTCTCCTCGACGTGGCGAACTTTCTCGCTCTGCTGTGGAAACTAGGCCAGGGTCTATGGTAGACGGTGGTTGAAGCCATGACGACGGTGATTGTGATTGTGATGGTGCGGATGGCGATGCCAGTGGCGATGGCGGTGATGTAAAAGTGTTTCTGGTGTCGCAAGTGTTCCCTTTCCCGGAAGAATCCCCGACCCATGCGTTACAGTCATTACCTTGAGCTTTATATAAAATTAATTGATTTTTATGTTTTCGATAACATTTTTGCGTGTCCCAATCTTGTCAATGTACTGGTTCTTCCTTCTGTGAATATGTTCCCGCATTTATTAAATCGGGTAAAGCCGCAGACGTAGACAACGATGACGTAGGTACCAATCTGTCCAAGCCGAGTTTAGCTTGCGCCCGAAAATCAATTTAGCGGGTGACATGCCGGTGGTCGAGTGTTTTGAATTCCGGTAATCAAACGAAAACTTTAGTACATTATTTTTTGACTGTTTTGTATTACTGCTAGAAATAATACTTGACTTTATACCCTTTTTGACTATCTTTATGTAACTTTCGGCTTGACTGTTACTTGCCGGGTGATACGGTGGCGACGTAACGTGTGATATCCCGTTTATTTCACAGAACCGTTTAAATTCTTGTGACGTGAACTCTGTTCCATTGTCGCTTACAATCATTTACGGTATGCCGAACCTAGACACCTTTTTAATGACTCTATCGGAGGAAGTAGAACTAGCGGTGTCATCCGACCATTTAGAGTGCGAATCAATAATTACTAAATACATGCGACCGGTTATGGGACCCAGGAAATTCATATGTACGCGGGTGAAAGATCGGTGTGCTCGAGGCCAGGGGGACGGCGGCGCGCGCGGAGGGGCTGGCCGCAGGTTGATGCATACCTCACATGTCCCTATCATATGTTCAACGGCCTCATCTACGCCCGGAAACCAAAATCTGGATCGAACTTCAGCTTTGGTTTTTACGATACCCAGATGTGTTTTGTGTAACTCAGCTAACACCCTTTTACGCAACGTCTCGGGAATCACGAAGCAACCATTTTCAACCGAAAATTGAGTTCTACACGAAAAATAAGGCTTAAGGTACAAATCGGTAATTTTTTTTAGGCCAACCGTGTTTAACATTTTTGGTTATTTTACATAAAATTTTGTGTCCCTTTTGTAACAAAATGTAACACATTTTGTAGTTTCGAAACCGTAATCGGTAAACTCGCGTCGACCACAAAACACACGTAAGCCGCGCGGTCGCTCGAAGTGAAGTCGTCCGCAGTGCACTTATCGAGTGCGCCTGCACCCGTGTCGGGCGCGCGCCCCTCCTCCGAAATACTCGAGCGAGAAAATAGTCAGCGCTGTTATCAGCGCTTCGTACATACTCGATCGTATAGTTATATGCGCTTAGAAACATTGCATATCTCAGTAGTCGGTTCGCTGATACTTCTGGAATGCCTTTGTACGGTCCGAATATCGAAATTTGTGGCTTATGATCTGTTCTTAATATGAACGGATTTGTTCTACCATACAAATACTGATGGAAGCGCCAAAGTCCAAGCCTCTTGATGGTCAAGACTCCACGATCCCTTTTTTAACAAATTATACAGTGGCCTTAGAACAGATGCTGCATTTGTTACAAAGCTTCTGTAGTAATTTACTAGGCCCAAAAACGATTGCAGTTGGCTTATTTTTGATTTTGCGGGGGAGTCTACTATTGCTTTAATTTTATCTGGAGACTTTTCTTACCCATTTTAAACGATAATATAAAATAACGTTAGTTAACTTTATTTGACGTACACATACTACGTAGATGGCCTACAACGTTACACTTCCTACATACGAAGATCACTTTTTACACTTTGACACGTCGGCTGTACTGGCACTGGCGATGGCAGCTGATTTCGCACAACGGACGTTTTCTTCAAATTCTACAGCTTTCGTGAGAGTTAGATTTGAAATCTTGGGCGTAAAGTTTCTCTTTCTCAAGACTAGACATCATTCCCATAATGAACCGGTCTCGTAGAGCCTCTTCGATATCACGGAAGGCGCAGCGTGACGTAAGACCGCGGAGTCTCGCGGCCCACTGCGAATGCGTTTCACCGGGTTGCTGCGTTGCTGCATAGAAGTTGTGACGTTCCGTGAAACCGACAATCTTCGGGTTAAAATGGACTCGAGGATTCGTAGTATGTCTTCGTAGGGCACCCTCCTGCACATCCTTGGGTAAGGCTAAATTCTCAGCTCGCCTATAGGTACTCTCCGAGAGTGCACTTAGCAAAATTGCTCTTCTCTTTTTCCCGCTCGGGTCCGACGCATTATTAATTTCATTAGCCAAGAACCACTGATTTATTCGGTTTTTATAAGTTTTCCAATCTTGTATATCATGGTTAAAACTGGAGAATATTCCGAAATGTGAAGTAGCCATTTTTAAATTATTTATTACGCGAGTACTCGTCGCCAATGTTAGGTATACGGTCCAGGAGCGAGTTAAACGGCCGATAACTTGTTATGCACTCTTTTAATTAAAGAGGGCGCGTGGGCACAGCCACGTAAAGTAATACGTATGTATACATACATAACAGATACAATTCCATTTGTTGTACATAAGCGCTTTTTATTACAGGTAAACTTAGAATTTAATACACCATTTAAATAGAAAGTTGTCCCCAAGACAAGCTGGACAGAAATAATTTAGCTGGTGAAAATGGTTGGACACAAAAATTTGTCGACTCTCGACTATCACATGTATTTATATATATATATATATATATATATATATATATATATATACATATATATATATATATATATATATATATATATATATATATATATATATACATATATATATATATATATATATATACGAGCAGGTGGCTCACGTGATGGTAAGTGATTACCGCCGCCCGTGAACACCCGCAATACCAGAGGCATAGCAGATCAGATGCGTTGCCGGCCTTTGAGAAAGGTATACGCTCTTTTCTTGAAGGTCCCTAAGTCGTATCGGTCCGGAAAACCGCTGATGGCAGTACATTCCATAAAGTGCAAGTGCGTGGCAAAAATTCCGCGAAAAACGCACTGTGGTGGATTGCCAAACATGATGATGGTGTTGATGGAATTTTGGACTACTACGGTAAACTACTGTAAATCTTGTAAAAATGCAAAGAGATGCTACGTCTCTTCGCAATGCCAGGGATCTAGCCTATCAGATAAAACATGGTCGTAGATGATTCGAGCCGCTCTTCGTTGGATACGGTCAAATGGAAGGAGCTGACACTGGGGTGCCCCCGCCCAGAGATGCGAACAGTACTCCATGTGCGGCCGAACCTGCGCCTTATAAAGTTGCAAGCGGTGGGCCGGCATGAAGTACTGTCGTGATCTAAAATGAGGTGACACGACGAAGGGTTTCTGACTCGCTCCATCATATACATCTACGCTTTCATGCTCTATGGAGCTCAAGAGTTTACCCATTTTTTATATTAAAAAAAAATTTCATGCTTAATTGTTACTTCAATCGACCTGTATTTCCTAATTTTTTTTAGTTACATACCGCCTTTAATTATTTTAAATATCAAAACATTTTAAATATCGTATAAAACGAAAAGAAAAAAAACACAAAACGTGACTAGTTTCTAGTTCTTCAGGAGGAGCAGGGAATAATGTAATTAAATTTTGATTTTTTACATACATACATACATATAATCACGCCTCTTTCCCGTAGGGGTAAGCAGAAACCACTTCTTTCCACTTGCTACGATCCTTACATACATGTTTCGCTTCGTCCACTTTCATTATTCCCTTCATACATTCTCTTCGATCCAGAGTACTCTCGACCTAGCCTTTTTTCAGGACGTCCCTGATTTGGTCCCGAAACGTCCGCCTAGGTCTTCCCCTTCCTACCCTTCCATTCACACTCGCCGTATATGCTTTTTTCGTCAATCGTTTTTCATTCATTCTCTCGACATGGCCAAACCATCTCAGCATACCTTTCTCAATTTTAGTCACTACACCTTCTTTCAGACCACAACGTTTCCTTATTTCACTATTCCTTATCTAACATCTCAACTGTATTTACTCTGCTTTCTCTCAACTGTATGTAATGCTCTCATCTCAACTGTATTTACTCTGCTTTCATGTTTCTTCTGCCATACCCAACTTTCCCTTCCGTACATGAGTGTCGGAACCAAAACTCCCCTATATGCACAGCCAAACGAGCCTTGTTAGACACCATCCGACTGCTCATAAAGGAGTGCAAAGCTCCATTCACCATGTTTCCTGCATTCACTCTTCTTTCAATATCACTCTCACACTTTCCATCTCTTGTGAACTTTGACCCCAGATACACAAACTCATTCACCTGTTCAATTTGTTCATCTCCAATCATTATATTGCAGTATGTCATGGCTTCATCTCTTTCAAACACCATCACTTTCGTCTTCTTTACATTCATCTTCATCCCCTTTCTAACAAAAGCTCCACTCATAGCAGTTACCATCTCCTGCAACTCCTCGGCTGAAGACGCAAGTAATACTTGATCATCTTCATTCTCAACCCACTTTCATTCTCTTTTAAATCTGTCAAGCAATTGTCCATGAACAGATTAAAAGCCACGGTGACGCTACACATCCTTGTCTAACACCTTTTTCGATATTAAACCATTCAGTGTATGCCCCGTTTATCTTTACACAAGCACAGGAATCCCTATAAAGAGATTGCAATGCTCGTATGAGAATACTGCTGACACCTTTCACGGACAATGCTGACCACAATTCATTCCTCACCACTATCATAGGCCTTTTCTAGATCTACGAACGTGCAATAGACCTTCTGGTTTTTAGCCAGACACTTTTCGGCTATGCACCGCAAGGAAAAGACCTGATCCGTACACCCCATTCCCTTTCTAAATCCCGCTTGTGCATCCCATACTTTTTCGTCTTTTTCATTCACAACCCTTTCAATCAACACTTTCGCATACCATTTACCGACGACGCTGAGAAGGCTTATACCGCGGTAATTTACGCAGTCCTGCCGTGACCCTTTCCCCTTATCCCTTACAATATAAAAATTTACAATACCTTACAATATTAAGATTTTTTACAATATTAAAAATATTTACCACTACCAACTAATGTGTACACGTTTATAATCTTCGACCAAAATTCACGAATTTCGCGTTTTTAGTAATTTTTTACAATTATTAGTACGAAATATACATATGATATTACCCTATTTCATGTGACATTTATTTGTACATTTTAAAATTCCTTTTTTGATAAAACTAAATTTATATTCAGATTACATAGTCACGATGGCCGAGTGAATGGGTGGTCGGAATTTCGAGTCGAGAGACCCGAGTTCGTTCCCCAAGTGGCAGACTCGTACCAATGGGTTTTTTCAAAACCTATGTACGATTCATATCGGTGGCTTGGACATAAAGACGGCGACGGGCTCACCATCTGTCACGTTGGCCCGAAAATATCTTCGGTGGATGGTGGGTCAAAGGGACTTAATTGTCTAGACTAGATCTCTGTCTACCCCTATATTGGGAATTGCGTGAAGATATTTATTTATTTATTATTATTTATATTCAGATTTAATTTACAAAACCAAAAATTTGAGAACAAAAATGCCACAAAGCAGCCCAAAGACAAACGCGTTCGAAAAATTTGCACTTATCATAATTTAGTTACGAATTGTAATAAAGTTTTTTTGTAGTTGTTAATTTACATGACGTCAGCGCATGGATAACATTGGCCAAAAACTATCTGTAACAGTATAAAAATTATTTTTAAGTTACATGCATCATCAGGTATTATATTAATCAGATGCCTAATGTTAGTTGATGATTATAGATTATCCCAATAAATAACTCAATGTTACCCAACTTTGAACTTTAATAATAAGTTTCACAAAGTGCAATTTTTTCGAGTAATACAGTGAATAGCTCAATCATATTGCGTTACATACATTACATAATCCTATATAATATAGTTTAGAAATGAGACAATACTACTACAATCAAAACATTATCCATAGAGTGAGAGTAGAGTTTATACATCGTTTGGCTACCTCTGTATGTCCCTCGATATTGGCCCGAGGTGGCCGAATCCGGAGGCTATGCTGTTGATTTCCACCTGTTTCCAAGAGCAATAGGGCGAGTGTTTCGCACACTGGTTGTCTATGTGTGGACACCTGGATTCCAGCATAATGTCGGAGCGCAGCATGCCAAGAGTTATAGGCTACGCCAGACATATATAAATAACTAAAAACCTCGAGTATATAATCTCAAAGATCGAACTTGAACAACTCAGAAGTCAGAGGCCTTTGCTAAAAATTCATGTTGCCAGGGTTCGATCCCTAGTTCTGGGATACTAAAATTTAACTACTAAGAAACCACCAGTTATAAGGAAAAATTTTTCATTCAAAGTGTCACAACCTTCACTGGCACAGGGGATGGGGGGGTTCTTGGACAGAGTGGTCTTCTCAGACTTGTCAGTGAATGATCCACTATCATACACTGGCACATAATATACATTCTTATGTAGTCCTTCAATGCCATAAAATATTTGAAAAGGATCAACCTATTTAGTCTACTCAAATCATATTTAAAAATGCAATGATATACAATATCAAGAATTGATGACATAATCATCCACTCCGCATATTCTCACTTCAAAGTAAAATTTCAATGACACAGCAAAACAAAATAAGTTTGACACACTTCAAGTATGGAATCCCTGTGATATTGGGCACCGGATGATAAGATAAATGCATATATAAATAGATAAACCATCATGCATATAATAAATGATCATCCATGAGATAAATAACAAAAATTCCTACTCATTATGCCAATGTTTGCCTCCAGCAGGATTTGAACCCAAAACCATGAGCTTCACTAGCAACTTAATATGGCCATCAAAATAATAAAATGTAACTAACTCATGATCTGTAGTAATCATTACCTGTGCAATTCCTTCCTGACGAACTTTTATCCATATATCATACAGGTTTGCTGTAAACTCATCCACTTGAAGAGCATTTTGTAGAGTGTGCTCTAAAAATTCATTATCATGGGCCACCTAGAAATTTAAAAATAATACTATTGATTTTTCGTAACGTAAATGAATATACAAATAGTCTGATGATAATTGAGTCCTGCTGTTCATTTACATATATAATACAAGTGTGATCAAGCTTTGCTTGAAGTTTAACAGATGGTGCTGTGATACATTTGTAAAAGAAAGAAATAAATATCTTCACGCATAGTCCGTGAAGGGGTAGCCAGAGAGAACAGATCGCCAAGTGTCCTGCTCCATAAATACCTCTTTAGTTTCTTTCAAATTCATCACTTTCTTTATACATTGTTTTCTTATTTTTCATAATTATTATTTTCTTTAATTCATTTATAATAAATCATCATATATTTTTTTTGTTTGTATAATTTTTTTTTACATATAACACCTATATAATAATTGAGTTGTTTGCCTTTATGCTTATTCTAGCTGACCCAGGTTTCTTTGTCATATAACACACACGGCAGTCCACCTTTCCCAGAGGGGAAAGTAAAAAAAAGGTTTGGGGATAAACCCGTTTATTTTGACGGAGCTCTCAAACTCTAGTGTGACAATACGGAGTCACTTTAGTGTCTCCTTAACGTGGTGTAGGGCTCGGATCTCATTCACCAGGGTGGGTCAGGGCTGGCCAAATCAAGCGCCTCTTCAATTTAAGAGGTAAGTTACTGGTTGTGTACAATATCTGTGCACAACCAGTTATCTGGTACTGAGTTATGCCCAGTACCACAGGTGAAATATCTAGGTATCATACTGGACAGCAAAATAAACTGGAGTTCCCATGTGGATCACAAAATCAAGAAGAAGAAGAAGAAGAAGAAAAATTATTTGTTACACCATAACAATCAATAAAATATAAATACAAGATATTTCAAAATTAAATAAAAACAACAAAAGGGTCAACGTTCAGCATATGTTATGGCTATCTCCGCAACACTAATTTTCAACGCAGCCTATGGTCCACCTTGGGCTGGTAGTATTTATAAATACTAAAACTTATAAAAAACACACAATTTGACACATATGACTATTAAACTAACAAGGCATGCATTATCTTTTGGCAATTTAATAGCGGCAATAGCCTAATGGTTTAGGGTGCGGACTGCGAAACATGACGTCGCAGGTTTGGGCCCTGCCATTCGACTATTGACGTAAACCAACTCCAGACACAAGCATTGCAGCTTAATTGGAGTGGTTAACAGGAATTCTAGTAATGTTAGTCGGCATTGCTAGTATTCTTTTTTAAAAAAATGTAGGATCTATAAAATGAACTTTGCCTATAAATTACCTATGATGCACTGGCATGGTGGACCAGAACCAAACTCAACTCGAACAGTAAATAAACTTCAACGATGTCAGAGACTTGCTTGCACGGCGACCATCGGCTACATGAGAGCCACCCTACAGCAGGCATACAGGCCTTGGAAGCCCTACTGAACCTGCCACCGCTACACCGCTTCGCTGCACTTCTTCGTCCAGCAAGAGTCTGCACTAACCGCGGTTAGGCTGAAGACTTTGAATCTGTAGATAGACTGCAGGATACCGCAAACGACTATTTTAGAGGAACTCTACAATGAGATTCCGATATTACAAGTTGAGTATAGGATCCAAAAACAATTTAACTTTGACAAGAAATATAAAAACCAATTGCATGAGGACTATAAGTCCGAGGGTCTAGATCCACTACAGCTGAGTGTTCGCTGATGGGTCGAAGACTTAAGTGGAGACCGGCACGGGTACTTTCTCGGAAGACCACAACATCAAAATAGAAATTCCATTAGGCGCCCATACCACCGTCTTCCAAGCCGAGAGTATGGGCATTATACAAGCGACCATAGCAATCGCCAACAAGGACGTGAAAAATTACACTATAAGAATACTGTCCGATAGTATGACGGTACTGCAAGCTCAAAACAGTAATGTTATAAACTTAGGGCTAATCTACGAATGCTACCACAGGATAAATGAGGTATGTAGATCCAACAAAGTAATCCTCCAGTGGATAAAGGATCACAGGTGTTCTAGAGGTAACGATGCAGCAGACGAACTGGCTACGGGTGCATCCAGTAAGCATCCGGAGGGACCTGAACCCGTCACCCTACCCTTTAGCTTCGTTCGATTCCAGGTACGTAACCGTACGAGGCAACAACATGTACGGCTCTAGGTAAGCCACCCAGAGTGCAGGCAGGCTAAGGAAGCACTATTGGCAATCAATGGTCAAGTTACTAAAACGCTCCTACGTCTGAATGAGCCTCAAATTCGAAACGTAACTAGTGCATTAACTGGTCATGGTCAATTTAACCAATATCTGTTTAATTTAGGTGTTACCGACAGCCCTCTGTGCCGACCGTGCTTGGAGGTCGAGCAGACGGCGGCACATGTCTTACTGACGTGTCCAACAGTCGCGGTATACAGGACCAATCATCTTGGTACACCAAGATCTCTCCCCGAGGTTACCGGTAACTTCAAGGCGCTGCTGATATTTCTCGAGGAGCTGGGTTGACTTGAGTAAGCTTAGACAATCCTGCCCATACGCAAAGTACGCGCTCGGACGTGGAGTTTCGTAAATCAGCCTGTCTAATGTAATCTAGTGAAGTGTGTACACATACAGCTGGGATGGAAGATGTTATTCAGATGTTGACATTTCTGCAGCTGCCGAGGATAAAGCCCCCTTATGCCTTATGTATTTCTCAAAAGGCTGGATCTAGTGAAAAATCCTGATACCGAGTGTGTTAGATTTTTATTTTCTTCATTATTTTTTTTCTCCTTTTTTTAAGTACCTGACTGTTTTCAACTTTAGGGCAATATCATTTATATAATAAATTACATAACAGTCTATAGAAGTCCACTGCAGGCCTGTGGCCTCTCCAATAATCACCACATTTGGAAAACATACTGGCAATCACATGACCAGATAACTCTATAGACTCTGCTGCCTATATCTTTCAGTTTTTTCAGTTTCCAATATTTCCAAACCTTTTCATATATACTATGTATATATGATTCTTGACATATATACATAGTATAACATATTTACTTATGCCATAACCACTAAGCAAGTGCAATAAATATAATATATAGTAAGTTTGAATTGATTTAACTATATTCATCTTTTATGGAAACTTAATACCAGTGTTTAATAATCTTACTGTAGATCAAAATATCTTACTGTAGACAATGCAAATTTAAACACTCAAGAGATAAGAGCATTGATCTAATCATATTTAATTTACCTTATGCATTAGCTCATTAAGAACCGGTTGGAGTTCAATAGCTTTGTTGAATTCTGTACTTGGAAATGGAGATGGAAGTAGAACAAAGGGAGCGATCTATAAAAAAAAAACAAACATTTCATAACACATTACTGTACCAGATATTTTTTGAAATTATTCTTTATCTACTGTCTTATACTAACAATTCAATTACATAGATAAATCTGCTTCAATGTAAGATAACTTCAATATTAGTTTAAAAAAATACCTCTTCTATCTGGAACCACTTATTTTTAGCTATAATTAAGCATATTATTTTTTCATTTTATAGTCTCAATAGCACATAATTTATTATCAAGCTTTACTATTTACATATTTTATTTTACAATTTCATGATAGCCGAGTTGTTGGGTGGTCGGAATTTCGAGTCAAGAGACCCGAGTTCGATCCCCAGGTGGCAGTACCAATGAGTTTTTCAAAAACTTATGTACAAATTTCATCGTTGGCTTGGACATAAAGGCGGCGACGGGCTCACCACCTGTCACATTGTCCCGAAAATATCTTCGGTGGAAGGAGGGTCAAAGGGACTTAATTGTCTAGACTTGACCTCTGTCTACCCCTGTATTGGGAATTGCGTGAATATATTTATTATTATTATTATTACAATTTTGAAAATCTTTCTTCATTGTTTAAGTCTCTTTAGATGTTTGGTAACACACTGTCTGCTTAAAATGTGTGCTGGATGAAATTTCAAAGGTAAGAAGGGAAATGGGCATAACAGTTTCAAAGTAAATATATTTAACTCTTTACTCTGAGTCTGATACAATGTCCAATCACTGTGCAATACTTAGGTATTCCATGTTTTAAATATTGTTATTGCCCATATCTGTCAGAAAACTTTGGATAACAGAAATAATTTTCTCTGCTATCCAAAGTTTTCTGACAGATATGGGCAATAACAATATTTAAAACATGGAATACCTAAGTATTGCACAGTGATTGGACATTGTATCAGACTCGGCATAGGCGAAACAAATCAGGGAGCTCCTAGAGAGTAAGCGAAAAAAAAGTAAAATAGTTCTTAAGTTATATACAATACTAGTTGTTTTTTGAGAGTAATTCTATCTGTTATTACCATTTTATCATGAACATTACTTTGAGTTCACATTATTTATTTCCAATCGCGCTTCATGTACTCTTAAAAAAATTAATGGCACCTTCACATACTCAATTTCCTATACATGCACCTCAATAAGGTAACAGGATTATGGGGCCAAACTGTTTGCGGTATGAGTTTTGTTAATTGGGGATATCTACCAATTGTTGACCACCTTTTTCCCAAAGAAGTGGCCAGTCTAACACTTAATTTGTCACCCCAAAGGATTATTATTTTAGACAAAACGTATTTCCAAAGATTACCTGTATTGAGTCTTTAGTAAAATTATTCTTATCCCTCATTCCTACGCCATGCATTAGAGCCCAATCTTTTGCTTTTTCAATCACTGTAACTAACAATTTATGCTCTAAAGGCAGAGGGATACACGATGCAAGTCGAGCTTGCGACATGTTACCAAATATGAACTAAAATTTTAAATAGAAAATTTTATTGAAGTAAAAACTGGAGGCTATTTGTAATATCAAACTTTTCTAATTTATAATTCCACTCTAAATAAAAGACAAGCACTGATGATTACGAATTACAAGCTTGTCATTTCATTTACTGATTATCAAGGTGTCAAATGTCAGGTTTTAAAGTTGTGATTATATACTCTTTGACTTAGGCGATAATTTTTTTTAGATGTATGGCTTCTCCTATCGGAATTCTGCCAATGTCAAGTTAGTCAAAAGTATGTTTTTTTCTTTCCGGTTTAGAGTTTGCCTGAGACTTCTAAATATACAACAAAGAACAAAACAAAATATATAACATACCAACACTAGAGATTAGGAACTTATAAGCTAATTGTAATTGCAAATAAAATTCCATAAAATACTAATAAATGGAGAATAAACGAGACTGTAAAAATGAAAAAATTACAGGACGCAGAATGTAATTTGGTAAACAGGACGCGGATCTGTCAAACGAAAAGCACTCACATATAAATATGAAATGTTCGATATCACCAATAGAATTATTGCAGAAGGTGCAGTAGCTGCTCTCCACAATACCCAACCGAACCAGGAACCAGGTGGGCCGGGAAGGTGGAGTGACCAAAACGCAGTCTGTTTATAGTCGTAATAAAGTCCCGACCGGCCATTTTCAGTTTGTTATACCATGGTGCTACAGGTAGGTTTGCTTGAACATTTCCATATCATTTAACCTTCTGCACTTGGTCTTGTTTCCAAAATTTTACGCATAAACTATTGACTTCGTTGTCAATACATTGATAACAATCGGTCAAAGGTACTTTTACTATGGAGCTAACATCCAACATGATGGTTCCATCATGTGCAATTTTATCTGCTATCTCATTTCCTGTTGTGCCCCTATGTGATGGAGTCGACATGAAAGAGACCTGTATACTCCTTTGTGCATAACTAAATAACAAATTATACAAAATATAGTTTTTTTTTTAAGTCAAATCTGAGATTGGTAAAATTTTGGACCATAGTTGTTTAACTGTCTGTTAAAATTAAAAAAATATTAAGATTATTTATGCGATCCTCTTCAGGGCCTCGAGGGCCGCATATACCTCTGCAGTGAAAACACTGCATTTAGGGTCCAGAAGAAAATTTTGACCAAACTTGGATTGGGGATCATAAACAGTACTGTGCACAAAGAGCTCATTTTTGCTACTATCTGTATACAAAGTATAGTAGTTATTGTCGGAAAGAAAACTTAATAATTCATGATTATTAAAAAATTTTTAGTATCAATATTGGTCTCAAATATAATATTCCTGATATGGGTATGAGTAGCATGTCCACTTTGATTGTTTCATTACATTTTTAAAATCTTCATTAATTTGCTATACAATGAAAGGCAGTTTTGCCTTTCATTGTACAGCAAAATAACAAAGATTTTAGGGAAATAACCTCGTAAAAGCTCAGCTCCCGAAGTCTGCTGCGCCGAGCATTTTACAGGAAAAGGTACTATTTTTTGAGTACATTATCATTATCAGATATGAGCTTTAGTAAATATCTCTCTATTAGCAGAAGCTTTCTAAGACACAGTGGCATTATTTTGGTTTCAACTTCCATAGTTCGAATGGGAGTTGAACACAAAGCTCCAGAAATTATTCGCAGAGCTTTGTTTAGAATTGTCTAGTTTTTTTACACAATTACTGTTTGAGCAGGCTAAAAATTGTAGTCGAAGTGGCTTCTTACTATAGATTTATATAGCATACTTAAAACTTTGGGATCTGAACCCCAAGTCACACCAGCTAAACATCTTATAATATCTAATCCCTTAAGAGAGTTACTTTTAATGTGATTGGTGTGTAAATCAAAACAAAGTTTGTTATCAATGACAACACCCAGGAATTTATGGTAAGGTACAACTGAAATTGGATGATTATAGTAAAGTATGCCATTAGAGGGAAGATCTTTATTAAAATCATGATCTTGCTTTTGTTGGGGTTAATCCGTAGCGCCAACCTGCCATTCTGTACAATATATTACAAGATCATCCGCAAATTTTAAAATATTTACACCTTCTATATTTAGTACAGCAATGGAGATAATGTAGCCCCCTTCATTGTACCTTTGGAGACCCTTCTGGAACCACGGAGAATATTATTATGTCTTATATACAAAGTTCTGTTATCTGTTAAAAAATTATATAACCAATGGCAAAGTATGCCTGGTATACCAGTGTCAGAAAGAACTTGAACCAAATTGCCAAACATTATCAAACGCACCTTGAAAATCCAGTAAAACACAAACACTGGACTTATTATTATTTTTGGCATATTTCAGATCTGATAAGAGAGAGATGAAGCTGTCAACATAACTTCGCCCTCTCCTGAAGCTATATTGCACATGTTGAATGATGTTGTTCACCTCTACATAATACTCAAGACGCATCTTTATCATGTTTTTATTAAGCTTTCCAACACAAGATGACAATGATATGGGACGATATGATTTAGGATCTTCAGGTGGCTTGTCAAGCTAAGTAGAGGGGAAGTTTTCCAAGATTCAGGAAGTTTTTTTAAGTGCCAAAGAGCATTAAGATTAGCTAATAGTTTTGACTCATGCAACTCAACTGCACAGCTGAGTCCGGGGCAAGAGGAGCGGGGGCGTTGTTGCGCGGCCAGTTTCGTGCGGCCGCCTCGCCACCAGTCAGCTGTCACGAGCTCCGACGAACAAACGCGTGCTACTTCACATATCTTTCCGTATCGTCCCGTGTGTCCGACTTGTGAACATTTGTACGCTTCGGTCGAATACATTATTTATACAGTCCACTGATTATTATCTCTCCAACAAGCGTCGATGCCACCATATGGTCCTTCTACCGCCAGCCTTGGAGATACAAAAGAAAAAAAAACCAACCGACCGGCCGCTCAGACCATAATTTGAATTTAAAATTTCAACGGCTACCGGTTCAAAGACCGAAGTACTTCTGGCTCAAGTCGTGTTCAACTTAGTGCATCAACTGTTTCTCGTCATTGTTCCTGCATTTGGATATCATAAAAATCAGCACGGCATCATCTTCGCCGTCTTTGCCGATTATTTCCAACGGGTTCTACAACACAGAAACAAGACTACGGGACAAATATCAATTTCACGAAAAGCAACTTCACATCCTCGGATTTTCTTCGTGCATAGAAAATATCCGAAGATTCTCTTCTCAGCAGTGGTCTTCAGCATAAACCGTGACATTGTTCCAATTCCATTATTTCATCATCATTAATTTTCATTCCATTATCATTACACTATCATAATCATTAATCCAAAAAAAATTGTAATTCGTTACAATTATTGCTCTCTTTTCTAATTCCGCTTTGCTTATTTCAAAAGTAGTTTAGTTAGTCTTTTAAGTTATTTTGCCCTTCATGTTTTTCTTTCTATTATTATAATGGTGGATATTAAGAGCTTAATTAAAAAAAACGCGCATCAATTAAAGCTAAGCTTACGCAATTTTCATCCTTTTTAAATACAGGGTGGGCCATGAATTAGTTAACATTTGAAAAAATCGTATAAAAAAACCATTTAACATATTTTAGAAATTATTTGCGTTTATTTACGAGAAAGCTAATTAGTTGTAATTTATTTTTAAAATTATTTCGTCTAAATGACTACCGTTTCGATTTTTGCACTCACCTAAGCGAGTCCTGAAGTTTTCGAATACTCTTCTGCAAAGAGACTGCGAGATCGCCGACATCTCTTCGCTGATTTTTTCTTTAAGTTGACGCAGTGTATTTGATTTATCAATGTAGACACGACTCTTTAAATAACCCCATATAAAGAAGTCTGCTGGGGATGGATCTGGACTTCTGGGTGGCCATGGGATGTCACCCCGTCTGGATATCAGCTTTTCCGGAAACATGTCTTTGACCACCGGCAAGGACTCGTTCGATTGAAACCATGTGTTACGATTATAGCCAGCAAATTCCAGTAGCATCGGTGCTAAGAACTCCCGTAACATTTTCACATACTCGGCAGAATTAACCGTAACTGAACGGCCTCGAGAATCTTCAAAAAAGTAAGGTCCGATGATTCCTTTTGCTGAAATTGCAGCCCATACAGTTACCGTAGGAGAGTGAAGTGACCTCTCATGTTTAGATTTAGGATTTTCGCTGCTCCAATACCTGCAATTCTGTTTGTTTACATGTCCATTTAGGTGGAAATGGGCTTCGTCAGAAAATAAGATGTTGTGAAAATTACTGAAACGAGTTAACATTGTTTCGGCATATGACTTACGCAAATTTAAATCATTAGGGTTTAGTTCTTGCACTAGCTGGATCTTATATGGATGTAATTTCAAATCTAATTTCAAAATACGGCGTAATGATGTGCGGGATAATCCTAATTCAGCCGAACGTTTGCGTGTCGATAAATCTGGATCACGTCGAACAGAAGCGGAAACTTGCTGCACGTTCTCTTCGCTCCCAGAAGTCCGAGGGCCGCCGGTTTGTTTCACATTTAGTGTAGATCCCGTCTCTTCGAACTTCTTCACCCATTTCTTTATTAAAGGAGCACTTGGACACTGACTTAAGTCGTGTAAACCATATTCAACGCGAAATAAGCGTCTCACAGTAATGAGCGAAAAGTCGTTTAAATAAAACTGTTTCACGCAGTAAGCGCGTTGCGGCCCCGTGAAACGATCCATTGCGACTAAATTTCCAAGAAGCAAGCTAGTGCCCCCGCCCGCGCCCCGTGCGGTAATAGTTTGCGCGGTAAGTTACATATAAATGTTAACGAATTCTTGGCCCACCCTGTACTTCCAAGTCATGTGAAAAGCTTAGCGATTTACAGAGTATAGAATTCGAATATCGACTTAACATATTAGAAAACTTATACGAAAAATACGACGCTTTACAGAGTGACTTGGTGGGATTGGTGGACGACCCCGACGAGCAATTTGCGGATCGCGAAGAATTTGAAAGGCAGTTTTACGGCGTGGTAGCTTCTGCGCGCCATTTGATCAACTGCTCGTTAACTAATAGCTCCATAAGTAACTGCTTCGTATATATTCCCAGAGTAAACGTTTAAAGATAGGCTTAGTTTCTGCTTCTTTTATATTTCTGGGTAACATGTTCCAGAGTCTTACTGCATTTGAAGTGAAAGAATTGTAAGAGAAGCCCGTGCGACAGAAAGGATCATGAAGAGCTAGATTCTCCCCGGAACGGAGACATCGGTTGTGAGAATCACCCTGAAATTTTCATTTCAAATATGCAGGGGCAAACGGATCGTGTGAAATAGAGAATAGCATAGAAAGGATTCTAAAAGATCTACGAAGTGGAAGAGACAGCCATTTGAGCTGAGAACGGAAGGAATAAACGTGATCGAATTTACGTAAGCCAAAGATAAAGCGAATACAATTATTGAGAAGACGATCCAGTTTGTTAAGAAGTTCTTGAGAGGCATCAGCGTAGCATACATCTGCATAATCTAGCTTTGGTAATATACGAGCGTTTGAACCAACATTACCTTTGTTCTCACTGGAAGAAAATTCTTGAGTCAATGCAGTGATCGTTTACCTAAAATTAATTTGCCAAAATTTTCCGGGGACTACCATGATTGGTTGGAATTTTGGGATACATTTCTTTCCATTATACATAACAATAATAGCATAGATAAAATCAATAAACTCCATTATCTTCGTGCCCCTTTAAAGGGCAGCGCATCTCTTGTTATAGACAATCTTGATTTTAGATCAGATAACTATGATGCTGCATGGTCTCTACTGTGTGACAGGTTTGACAACTAGAGGCTGCTTGTCAACAATCATGTGCAAGCTCTTTTCAATGTACATTCTATGAACAGGGAATCAAGTAAGTGTTTACGTTAAATAATTGATACAACAAATAAAAATCTCAGAGCATTGTCAACGCTTGGTCAACCCGTTCAATACTGGGATACTCTTATCATTTATATAATGGGCAGTAAACTGGATCCAGTAACGAGTCGCGAGTGGGAGGAGCACAGAAATTCTTCATCTGATAATCCAACATTACTCGTCTTCATTAATTTTCTATCTAGTAGGGCTGATCTATTAGAGACTCTTGAAGAACAAAAATCTTTAAAACTTAAGAGCGAAAATAGTATACATCATTCTAAAGCTAATACCTTTGCCATTGTTACCGAAAAAAAATCAAAATCGTTGTCCTGTCCCTTGTGCCAACAAGACAATTTTGTATTTTTATGCGAGGGGTTTAAAAATTTGCCTGCCGAAGTTCGTATGAAAAGGCTCATACCTTCAATATCTGTCTCAATTGTCTAAGACCAGGTCATGAAGCTTCTAAATGTAGATTAGGACATTGTAAATATTGTCCTGAAAAACATAACACTTTGTTACTAATTGATCGCGATAGTGCATTTCCTACCACTCAGAATATTGCGCTGTCTGCTAACCACTCATCTACATCTCGCGTTATTTTGCTTTCCACAGCTCTCGTGAAGGTGTTAGACGCTAATGGCAACCTTCACACTGCGAGGGTCTTACTGGACAATGGAAGTACGCCAAACTTCATTTCAGAAAAGTTTGTACGTAAACTTGACATTCCCACCTATACTTCAATTTCCCAGGTAAAAGGAATAAATCATCAATCTTCCAACTGTACGAAAGGTTGTTAGATTTCGTTAAAGTCATTTCGTGGTGGCTACGAAGCTAACATCAATTGCTTCATTTTGCCAAAAATATCATCTTTACTTCCAAATACCTATGTTGATATATCAAATATACATAGTCCAAACAATATACAACTTGCTGATCCTGAATATTACGTTCCATCTTCGATCGATATACTAATAGGCGCCGAAGGATTTTGGAGCATTATGGGGACGAAACGTATAGAGATAGGCAAAAACCTTCCATCTCTATATCAGTCGAGGTTGGGATGGCTTATTTCGGGTGCAATAAATCAACAATACTCTGCTTCTACTGTATGTATGCTTGTTAATAATGTCTCACAAACAGACTTAATCAGATTTTGGGAAATCGATTCCGTTTCTTCTAAACATAAATTTACTGATGAATAACGGTCTTGCGAACAAATCTTCTTAGATACCACATATCGCAATTCAAATAGTCGATTTGTAGTAAATATTCCTTTAAAAGAATCACCAAGCGAGATTCGTACAGGACAGCCAAAAGTAGATTTCTGTCTCTCGAGCGTCGTTTGATTAGAAATATTGATTTAAAGAAAATGTATTGAGATTTTATGGATGAGTATATTGCATTAGGTCATATGTCAGAGGATAGTTATTCCGATCTTGATTTGATGCAATCGAACTTCCTTCCCCACCATGTCATTTTAAAACATTCGAGTACCACTACAAAATTAAGAGTAGTTTTTGACGCATCGGCACATACTTCGTCAGGCAAGTCGTTTAATAGCTCCTGTTGGGTATGTCAGCGTGGCTGCGCCCACCGCTAATTATTGTGTGAACAATAAACAGTGTTAAGCTAGCCAGCGATCGTTTCACTTGTCCGTCCCTATATCTAACAGAGTCGAGACTAGCTAACCGCGAATTAAAATAAAAAATTTTCTACGATGTCTCAGCCAAAAACAACATTTTTGGATCAGATTTTCACATGAGTATATTGTATGGCTTCAGGAAAGAACCAAATGGCGTCGATCATCAGGAGAACTCAAAACTGGAACATAAGTCATTGTAAAGGACAAAAATGCGCCACCTTTAATGTGGCTTCTAGGACGCATAGTTCACATTCTGCCGGGCAGAGATGGCATCGCGAGAGTTGCTGACATTCGCACTCGCAAGGGTATAGGGTACTCGCAAATAAGGATTACTGTATAAATAGGTCGAGGGAGTCGAAACCAGGGACGAAGGAAAGAACTTTGTAAATGGCAGTGAACACAGATAAATGGCGGGATAACCACCTAAAAAATACCAGACCACCATTAAGGAAACCAGTGATGAGCAGCAGCCTCTAACGTGCGTGATATCTCGTACTACCATCACCAACCCGTTTCCCCAGCCCTTGATTCCTCGGAGCTCGCACTGTTATATATTGTATCTGTATGTTATAGGTCATCCTATCTCCTCTTCAAAGGGGCTTTGTCAGCAATTAAGACATAGAAAGAAAAGTTAGGCCTTAGGGCAGGTCAGCTCCAGACGCGGTCCAAGTCACACCTTCTAAATCTTTTCATTAAATCAATATAATTCCAAAAATAATAAATAAATAAATATTTTCGACGCGCCTTTAATACAATCTGCCCTCTTCCAGTCACTGCTGTTGAAGACACTTCAACCGGGGGAGTATGTTGACTCATGCAACTCAACTGCACAGCTGAGTCCGGGGCACGAGGAGCGGGGGCGTCGTTGCGCGGCCAGGCCTCACTCCAAATATAGGTTTCTATGAGAAAACTGGACTTCCAAAGGTTATTAATTTGAAAATAACTTTCTTGATTATCAATAACCCTTCATCTATTTTGAGATAATTTTTCTAAGAGAGGGATAACTAATTCGTATTTAGATCTTCTATTATTGCATTTTATTCGTTTAAATAACTTGAAGTATTTCCAAAGAGCCTAACAGATGTAGTTCTGTTAAAAGTATTACAGATGTTCAACCAACCATTGCGTTTATGTTCTGAAATAGTCTTTTTCTAAAGAGCATCAAGTCTTTTGTGATGATGGTGATGTTCACGCACAATCCCTGAAGGGGTAGCCAGAGAGAACAGATCGCCAAGTGTCACGATCCCTACATACCTCTTTCGTTTCATTCAGATTCATCATTTTCTTTATACATGCACGTCGAGGTATCCGAGTACTCTTGACCCTCCCGTCTTCGAGCAATTTGCTCACATGGTCGGTCTTCAAAAGTTAGTCTCGGCCTACCTCGACCCCTTTAAATATCATCTTTCGCGCTATATATTTTCTTCACCATTCTGTCTTCGCTCATTCGCTCAACGTGCCCAGACCATCGAAGCACGCCCTTATCCATTTTAGTGATAAGGTCATCTTTCAAACCTACCATTTTGCGAATCTCTTCGCTTCGCTTCCGGTCGGCCAAGGTAACGCCGCACATTTTACGAAGAGATTGCATCTCCACTGCATTCAACCTGCTTTTATGCTTCTTCTGACATACCCAGGTTTCACTACCATATAACAAAGTCGGTACCAGCACTGCGTTATGTATCGCAAGGCGTGCATTTTTCACTACGCCTTGCCTTTGGTCTAACGCCAGGGCACCATTGACTTTGTTTCCGGCAGCGACACGCCTGTCCTCATCTATATCACATCTTCCATCCCGGCTAAAAGCACTGCCCAAGTACACGATCTCATTCACCTGTTCTTCTTTAATTATCAATGGTTATTAATCTCTACCGTCCAGTTTTAAAGCTTCTTAAGTTTTAATAACACTCTGTTCACATGAGTCACTCCACCAAGGTGCTGGAGGTTTGCAACGATAGTTATTTGCTTTGACAAACTTTGGCACTGTATCCTTCTTAAGTGTATCAAACCTTTCAATAAATTTGTCATATGATTGTAATGGATTCTCATTAACACACTTCAAAAATAGAAAAGGCAGTTATAGACAGCTCATTGTATTTCGCCCAGTCTGTCTTGTTGTATAAGAATTTTTCAATGGGAAGATTAATTTGGTATGTATCAATTACACAGAGACCTCATCATACTAGTCATAAATAATAATAATCATACTAAAATTGTTTTAATGATTTATTTCTTACGTGTTTATAGTCTTTCTGAAAATAAAACCAAATCGTTATATCTAAATTTAACCTTGTAAATGGCTTAATGTACCTGTGGCGAAACCATGCCAAAATATTATATACCTAGTCAGGTCATAAATTCTGTCACATGTTTAATATAAAATAATTGAAACAAGTTTATTCATTATGTAACTATGTATATACCAAAATGAACTTAATAAAACATAGATACTTATGACACTAAAGTTTATTCAAAATGACCTCCGTGATTTTGATACAGGCCTTCAATCTGCGCGGCCAGTTGTCTATCGCAGCACGAACGAGGTCTATGTCAATATCGGCGGCTACCTTAATCAAGGATGTGTTGAGTGACTCCAAATTGGGATGAGGCTTTGAGCACGCCTTTTCCTCCAAGTGTTGCCATATCTTGTAATCTAACGGATTCAAATCTGTACTGGAGAAAGGCCAGTCTTCGTGTCGGATGAAGTCAATTTCACGCACCGCGAACCAGTCTTGTGAGCTGGCGCCGAATCTTGTTGGAATACCCAGTGCCTGTTATTGAACATGGTATGAGAAACAGGTTCCACAAGGTTCGTCAGGACTGTATTTTGATACACAACTGCATTCGTTTTTACACCTTTCTCACACAAATGTATCTCTGTTAAGCCCCAATAAGAAACTCCCAACCATACCATGAGCGAGGATGGAAAATGACCTCGTTGGATACGCGAAATACGGTTTGCTCGCGTCTTCACTACTGTGTACGTACACCTTCTCATTTTTTTTGTTGTAGCTCTCTTCTACGGCAAAAAATTTTTCCACTCTATATTTAAAAATGAGCAAAATTCTAAAAGTATACAGTTTTATTTTCATGGACATAGAATGCATATAGAACTTAATTATACATTCGATACATCTTTTGGGCCTTAAGGGGTTAACGTGTAAATATCTTTTTTTCCTGTGGGTTACGGGACGGGATATTTACTGAAATCCGATGTAAATCGTGAAAGTGAAAACACTAATAATATTATATATGTTTTATCTATTTATATTATGTACATCTATGGACGATAAATAAGGTGGAGGACAGAGTGCAGAGTTGGCACGTGGAATGTTAGAGGACGCATGAGAGATAAGACGAATGAGTTGATCAAATAATGAAAGAAAGAGAATTAGATGTCGTGTGTTTGTCGGAGACTAAACGGAAGGGCAGCGGTACTGAAGGGCTCCCTAGCGGGGCGTTAGCTCTATGGTCCGAAGTCCCGGAGAGCGAGAGCGCCTGCCAGGGAGTAGGGGTGCTGCTGTCGTCTCGGCTGGTCGATTTTATGACTGAATATAAGGTTGTGAACTCAATACTTCTCTGGGTTCGCTTTAAATTGGGACTGACGAAGTTATTCCTTTTGGCTGTTTATGCGCCGGTGGCTTTGTCGTCCAGGGCTGAGCTGGAGGAGTTTTGGGAGAATGTAAGGGAAGTTCTAGATTTGGTTAGGGGAAACGAAAGAATCGTTGTATGTGGTGATTTGAATGGATGGGTTGGTACCGCTCGACCAGGGTACAAGTCGGTGCTTGTAATTTTTGGTGATAAAAGAGTTAACGATGCTGGCAAGCTTATACTGGCTGTATGCAAGGGAAAGGGACTTCTTTTGACAAACACTATGTTTAGTCACAAGAAAATCCATGTGTATACTAGAGAAAGAGAGAATGAGAGAAGTATGATCGATTTATTCCTGGTGAATGACCGACTGCGAGAACAGGTGATGGATACGCGAGTGTTCAGGGGTGCCGACCTGGGAACGGATCACTATCTAGTGATTACTAGATTTAGGGGTCTGTTCGCGGGTTGGCGCCACCGGACGGCGATACCAGAACCACAGTCGGTCGGTAGCATCCGAAGCTGGAAGCTTCAGGAAGCGGACACTAGGGATGAATATCAAGCAAGGGTAGCCGAAAAGCTTGACATCATCGATGTCAGGAAAGATTGTGTGGAAGAAATATGTGCAGCGGAAAACGTGTGTGGAGTCGTGAAAAGTAGTAAAAAGGTGATGCATGGTGGAATGACTAAGTGAAAGGAGCAGTAAATAAGAAGAAGAAAGCATGGTTAGACTACTTGGCCTCTAATAATGATAAGGATATGAGAGAGAAGATGAAAGAAAGATATAAGCTTCAGAAAGTTCACACGAAAGCATTGATTAAGGAAGTGCGTGAAAGGAGTAGAATGGAAGCGGACTAATGGTTGCCGCACAACTTCAACGAGAACTCCAAACTCCTCTGGAAAGAGGTTGGAAGGGCCCGGAGTGGTGCGCGGCCTTAAGAATGAACAAAGTGCTTTCGAGAACCAATGACGTCCTCTCAGAAAAATCGGACGTCATGTAGCGATGGAGCGAATTTTATAGAGAGATGTATGCGTGTGATGATCTTAGTGAGGGATCCGGGGATGACGCCGTGACCGTACGCCAGACTCGAACCTCGATGACACTGAGGTCATCAGTATGAAAGAGATTGAATGTGCGATTAGAAGTTTGAAATGTGGTAAGGCTGCGGGACTAGACAGAGTTACTGCTGAAATGGTCAAGTATGGTGGGCATTTTGCGCTGGCGAACGGGGGCTGTTCGGGATGATTGGCAAACCGCGGTAATTGTGCCTTTATATAAAGGTAAAGGTTCACATTATGACTGCGGGTGCTATCGTGCGATCAGCTTGACCAGTTCAGCAAGAAAAGTTTACTCAAAGGTTTTGACACGTAGGATGCAAGAGAAATCGGAAAGATTTCTATGGGAGGCACAATGCGGATTTAGACCTGGTAGAGGATGCACGGATTAAATATTTTCTCTCCGCATGATCACGGAGAAGCTTCTGGCTTAGCAGCAGAAGATTTTCTGTGCTTTTTTGTGGATCTTGAGAAAACGTTTGATAAGGTTGTAAGGAAGAAAATGTGGGAACTGTTGTCGGGGTATGGTGTGGATGGTCAATTGCTAAGGGCTGTGCAGTCACTTTACTGTGACTATAAAGCCTGTGCGCGGGTAGGGCACCTGGCCTGTCACCCATGTTTAGCGTCCAAACGGGCGTAAAACAGGGTTGTGTCATGTCTTCCTGGCTGTTCATACTGTATCTCGACAGCTGTTTACAGAAGCTGAAAGATAGCTGTTTGGGTATGAAATTGGGTGACATTAAAGTAAATTGTCTGCTGTATGCTGATGATGCAGTGGTTATTGCACCATCAGAGGCAGAACTGCAGACATTAGTCACGTGTATGAAAGAAGAATGTGAAATTAAAGGTCTCCGTTTGAATGCTAATAAAACTAAGGTTCTGGTATTTGAAAGGGACGAAGAAAGGACGAAGTGTGAAATATGGGTAAATCAGGAATGTCCGCAGTGTTGGTACCGACTTTGTTATATGGCAGCGAAACCTGGTTATGCCAGAAGAAGCGTAAAAGCAGGTTGAATGCAGTGGAGATGCGATCTCTTCGTAAAATGTGCGGCCTTACCATGGCCGACCGAAAGTAAAACGAAAAGATTCGCAATATGTCAAGTTTGAAAGATGACCTTGTCACAAAAATAGATAAGGGCGTGCTTCGATGGTTTGGGCACGTTGAGCGAATAAGCGAAGACCGAATGGTGAAGAAAATATCTTCACGCAATTCCCAATACAGGGGTAGACAGAGGTCGAGTCTAGACAATTAAGTCCCTTCGACCCACCTTTCACCGAAGATATTTTCGGGACAACGTGACAGGTGGTGAGCCCGTCGCCGCCTTTGTATCCAAGCCAACGATATTCGTACATAAGTTTTTGAAAAACTCATTGGTTCGAGCCTACCAACTGGGGATCGAACTCGGGTCTATTGACTCGAAATTCCGACCACCCAACCACTCGGCTATCGTGACTTATAAGAAGAAAATATATAGCGCGAAAGTTAATGTTAAAAGGTGTCGAGCTAGACCGAGACTAAATTTCGAAGACCATGTGAGCAAATTGCTCGAAGAGGGGAGGGTTAAGAGTACTCGGATACCTAGACGTGCGAGTATGAAGAAGATTAATCTTAAAGAAGCGAAAGAGGTATGTAGGGATCGTGACACTTGGCGATCAGTTTTCTCTGGCTACCCCGTCAGGGATTATGCGTAAAGATAATTAAAGTAAAGTAAATTAACTTTGTAATAATTTATTTGTGGTGTACAATAAAGTATATACATCGATATATCATATCTATATGTATTGATTGCGGTAGTCGGTTGATAAAGAAGAGGTCAAAATTAAATTTTAATTAGAACCTTATAATTGAATATTTACCCAAGGCGGAGCGGAATTCGGACTAAGAATACAGTTATGAGGCTCCAATGGGCACATTTAAATCATAACTATTGACGATAGCTGTAAAATCGCCATTGTTTACCTGCAGCTATACAACGGTCACTTTTTAATGCAAGATAAATGGAAACTTCTGTAACAATATTAGATTTACAGTGATGACCGACACTGATTTTCATTCTCATTTTTGGAACATGGTTATCGGAGATCGATTAATCCCTAGACTACACACTCGACGTGTAGGAAATGTAATGTGCTCTATGCCCTCAGTTATTTACGTATCATATATACTCTATGCTACACACATAAACAGCAGTGTGCGTGAGCGATTGAAAATTAAGTCTTTTGCAAATATCTATCTAAACCTTAAACTCCAAGTATTTGTAACAGAATTGTATTTAAACAGTTCAAAACACAAAAATGGAGGTCACCGATGAAAATTTGGCAACTTTAGCGAATTATTTACAACAGACACTTAATCCAGATCCTAACATCAGAAGACCGGGTTAGTACTTCGCTTTTTATATGTTTTTGTTTATAGTTTCGATATTTTCGATTTTGTAAAATGTTTATGATTGTTATTAAATAATTGTTTTAAATCATGTTCATTCCCGTCAATGTTTTAATATCATTATGAGTTTTTATATTGTTTCAAATTTATAACCTAAATTCACTCTCAATGCGCTGGACATTCTAAGTTTTTGTGTGCTCGTATCGCCGTAGACAAATAATAAAAATGACAACGTTAACATTTTTGAAAAACCCTTCACATGGTCAATATTACGACATTACTATTTAGTTGAATCAAGTTCAAGCAGTCCGCTACAGTGACTTGATATTGGCAGAACTCTGAAAAACCTGAGAAAGAATAATAATAGAATATCCACAATACCTCAATTTTTCATCATAAATCAATAAATAAAATAAAAAAGCTGTTATTCTTTATTTATTTTGCATTCAACAATATTGACAATATTTATAGATTGATCATTGTGGACCCTGTTGAGCACAGCAAATAAAAGATATCCATATAGTATGTAATGTACATATCTGTCTGTCTATACCTGTCTTATAATGGGTGTGGGTATTTTTATTCAAATATTTATATTATTTGGACCTCTGTTTAATTCCACTGATCATGATTCCTTGTGAGGTTGGATCAATTACTTGTCACAATGGTCTCTACCTTGCCTTTGGTCTTCTTCTGCTTCTATGCCCATGAGGTCCTGTTCTCATACTCATCTTTTCATAATAGCTCTTTTACATTCATACACATCCTTGTTAAATAATATAATAATTATAAGAAAGTAAGATGTGTAAGCTTTGTATGTAATGGGTAATCTCCTGAACTAACAGTGTAATTAGTAAAAAAAAAAAGATTTTAATTTTTTATCATTACTAACAGGATACTTTTTCCCGAGCGCTACAAATTATATCTGCACTATAAATCATGCCTGCATCTTGTTATGTTCTAAATCAAGCCTCAGTTTTAGAACATAACTAGTGCTATTTTACTGGACATGGTTTATGTAACAAGAATCTGTTTAATATAGATGTTACTAAGGTGTCCAATGGTTGCGGTGTATTGTGCAAAGCTTGCCTTCCAGATGAGTTCTCTTCCTGACATCACCGGTAACTTTAAAGGGCTGCTGAGAACTTGGGTTTGGCAAGAATGTCATAGACATTCTCGCCCACAGTTGTTGAAACGCAAAACCCAGCCTGTTTAATCTAGTCTAAACTAAACTCAGAAACCCCGTTTCTTCAAAATATGTTATATCAGTGTTGTCCCTGAAACATATTGTTTCAGGGTCAACAGTGATTCTTCCTTGTCAAAATCATTACCAAGACCAAAGTCTTACTTAGGAATTTCCTTAGCCTTTTTTTTCCAAATCTGTTTTCTAAATCACAAAATTAAATACAAATAAATATTCTTTTTTGATCATAGTCAGGACATTTAGTCATGCTAACCTTTAACTGAAATACATGTATCAAGAGACCAATAAAAGTAAATGAAGCAAAAGATTTTAATGTAACAAGTAGAAAGATGTAGTCTCTGCCCTCTACTAAGGGAAAGATGCATGATGATGTTTATGATTTTATGTAATTAGCTTATGATTAGAATATGATTCCATGATGATGGCGTAAGAATATTGCCATTAAGAATATTCTTCCCGAGGAAGTTGTAAGAGGCGACTAAGGGAAACTGTCTTAAATATTGTTATGGTAACCGATAGATGGCGGAATAACCATCTCTAAAAATATCAGACCAAAATAATCAGAACGCATATGCGCAGCTGCGTGTGAGGTGCGAGTGGTCTAGTACTGCTCCAATCTGCTTGCCAAGTGTGGCGATTATGGCAAATCCTCGCTATGGGAGAGGCCTATGTCCTGCAGTGGACTTTAATTGGCCGATATGTATGTAAATATGTATAATTAGCTTGCTTTATTTCATGTAAGCTAACTATAAATATAATCCAACAAAATTACCAAAATGTTACTCTTGGCAGGCTCCCTGGTTTCGAAACTTTTGTTGATCAACCATTGTATTTAATAGTTTATATAAGAAAATAGTTAAGTTTGAAGTAATGCACTCTCAGCATCGTTGAAGGCTTAGCCTTCCAATTAATTACTAAGGCCATTTATAATAGTCTCTCATATAGGCTAAGATGGAGGGAAAGATCTAGTAGCTCATACACTGGATTAATACTTAGATTATACTTACTATATTAAATGGTTAGGTGTTTCTGTTTACTATATGATAAACTTTATTTTTCAGCGGAAAAATTCCTTGAAGGTGTGGAAGTGAATCAAAATTATGCAGTTTTACTGCTCCATCTCATTGATAAGGACACAGTTGATCTTACCATTCGGATAGCAGGGGCAGTCGCTTTTAAAAACTACATCAAACGGAACTGGCCTGTGGTACTTTTTACAAGTTTTAATTTAGAATGTGATAATAACTAACATTTGACGACACAATAGCCTTATTGCCCGCGTTTGAAGCTGAAGTCTGCAGATTCAGGCTCCACTAGGGGCAAAGATTTGTATAATGAACATGAATATTTGTACTCAAGTCAAGAATTTTTATATGTGTAATGAATATATATCTATATTAGTCACAGTAGCCGAGTGGTTGGGTGGTCGGAGTTCAAGTCAAGACACCCGAGTTCCTACAGGTGGCATGCTCGCACCGATGGATTGTTTTCAAAAACTCATGTCCAAATTGTACTGTTGGCTTGTATACTAAGACAGAGATAAACTCACTACTTGTCACATTGTGCCACATAGTCTTGGGTGAAAGTTAAGTTAAAAGGACTTAACTATCTAGACCTCTGTCAACCCCAGTACTTGATGTATGCATGAAGTTATTTATTTATTTATAGTATATACAACTATACTAATATGAAATTCATGTTTTGTGACTTCTTATTTCAATATTCAAAAATGTGTTTCTGTATTCTACACTTATCTTACTTAATGATAACAAAACTTTATTCTGGAACATTTTTTCTAGGAGGAAGACGGTGCTGATAACATACACGCAACAGACCGTGCTGCAATTAAAAATCTTATTGTAACATTAATGTTGAAGTCACCAGAAGCAGTACAGCGGCAATTTAGTGATGCTGTTTCAATAATTGGAAAATATGATTTCCCTGAGAAATGGCCAGGCCTTATTTCTGAGATGGTGGAGAAGTTTGGCACAGGTATGTTATATGTTATATGATAAATAGAATTGTATAATGCTTATTTGACTGAGTTACAAAAAAAAAAAAGAATTACCAGCAATTCAACAAATATTACTAATATTCCTGTTAAACATCAGTTCATAAGAACTTCAAGAAACTGGTGCTGATGAAGCTGCTGATTTTTTATTTAATCTCCTTACACTGTTAAAAAGATGATATGGTTCATAAAATAAGTCTGATTTAACTATTTACTTGATGCTAAACCTTTTAGGACTTGAAAGATGCAATTGTGACTGATACAATTGTGACAATGACTTAAAGTTATCAAAAATTTATCTTGTTAATATTTACTTATTGTGATACTTGTTAATAAAATTTATTTGTATTGTAAGTAACAGTGCCCCAATGGGCTATCACAGGAAATACTACTATTATATTTAAGACCATAAATGTTATGTGATCAGCAATAAAAATATTTGATTTGATTTGAAACGAATATACCTAAGATATTTAAATAATGTCTGTAGGGTTCATCATTATTGGTTATTGAAAGATTGTATTTATTTCTTTTCAGGAGACTTCCATGTGATAAATGGTGTGCTCAGAACAGCACATTCACTATTCAAGAGGTATAGGTTTGAGTTCAAATCGCAGAAGTTGTGGGAAGAAATCAAGCATGTCCTTGATAACTTTGCGAAGCCTCTTACAGATTTGTTTGGGGTATGTAGCATATTGTGTAATTCGGAAAGAAAGCAATTTCTTTTTTGGTGATAAAAAATGTCTGATTTTTTATTACCATTACTATATATATTTTTATTAGTTAGCTGTTGTATCGGGCTCTGTCTCTGTCAGGTTGAGTTTATAAAAGAAATAGCCTGTCATGGAAAACGGTGAAGAGCAAAAGAAATATTTTTTCTTACTAATTTTTATAAATATATAATAAATATCTTCACGCAATTCCCAATACAGGGGTAGAGGTGGTGAGCCCGTCGCCGCCTTTTATGTCCAAGCCAACGATATTAATTCGTACATAAGTTTTTAGAATAACCCATTGGTACGGTCACTTGAGGATCGAACTCGGGTCTCTTGACTCGAAATTCCAACCACCCAACCACTCGGCTATCGTGACTTTTAATAATATGCAATTATTTGCAATCTTTGTACAATGCAAAATAATATTTTCAGGCAACTATAGACCTGACAACAAAACATGCAGACAACCAACAAGCTCTGAATGTTATCTATGGCTCACTGGTATTGATTTGCAAAGTTTTCTATTCTCTCAACTATCAAGACTTGCCAGAATTCTTTGAAGACAATATGCCTATTTGGATGCCAAACTTGCTACATCTATTGCAAGTCAAAGTGCCCTGTCTGGAAACCAATGTAAGTAACTAATTATATATTTTATTAAAAAATATAGATAGATATATTTTATTATAGACAGATATATTTATAGATTTAATATATTTTAACACATTTTTCTACATTACATAATGTGTACATGTCTGTATACTAAACTATCTGTCTACATGTGTACATTATGTAATTGTCTATTTTGTAATTAAAAATGTCAAAATTAAAATTGTTAATTAAAGCATATACCAACCAGTTAATAGTGGTCTTGCTTTTGAAGCTAGGTGTAAGGGAAAATATTTGTTCTAGAGTCATGTATAGATGAATATTTATCATCAGAATATGTTTGTAAGTAAATATATTGTACCATATACTTCAGTAAAAGTTGGGTCAAAAGGACTTAATTGTCTAAACCTCTGTCTACCTCAGCATTTGGATATATATTGCAATAGCCAAGTGGATGGGTGATCTGAATCTCAAATAGCCTAAAATTAATTGTGGGACAAAATTATTAAATCGTTTAGAATTCTGACTCCTGTATTCGTAAGCGTGAAATAACCCAAAACTAAGCTATCTGGTATTGTTATTAGTCTGTCCGCAGACATGTTTTACCTAGAGATTTTACAGAGTTGAGCCCACAAGTACCACAATATTTTTATTTTCGCAAAATTAAATATAAAATATAATTAATCTTAAAAATCTCTCAATTCAGACAGGGATAAATGTGTGGGTCATTTTCATGTCATGTCATATAAAAGTCATTATGCCTCATAAACAAGTATTTGTTTTCAGGATGATGACGATAAACCAGGTGTTATGGAACAGCTTCGCACTGAAGTATGTGAATGTGCAGCATTGTACGCATTGAAGTATGAAGAGGAATTCGCACCCCACGCGCCCTCCTTTGTAACCGCGGTGTGGACAGTTCTGCTGGCTACTGGTCCACAAGCTAAATATGATGCGGTAAGTTGTTTGTTCTTTATTATGTGACTTAGCAATTCAATGTTGATAATTAATTAAAAAAAAAATTGCGAGCAGTTTTCATGTATTTGCAGAAAATTTATTATATATTATATATTAAATCCGGAACCTCAGAGCTGGCGACAAAATGAATAGCTCAGTTTGTTTAGGCATTCAGTATTTAGTAGGTCAGTACCGCCTTACGTTGAGTTTCGTAAGAGGCGACTATGGAAAAAATATCCTTCAATACATTCTTGGCTACCGACGGATGGCGAAAATATCAGACAAAAATCTGACACACCGATTTTTTTGTAGAAGCGCATACACCTCTCTTTGAATAAGTTACTTACACTATGAAGTACTCTTAATATTAATAATGAAAGTTAAGCTTGATTTTTTTTATACATTTCAATAACAGTACATTTGTAAATGCTGTTTGCAGTTGGTGTCTAACGCCCTGACGTTCCTCGCGAAGGTAGCAGAAAAGAACAGCTACAAAAATTTGTTTGAGGATCCGGGGACATTGAGCAGTATATGTGAAAAAGTTGTCATACCTAATATGGAGTTTAGAGGTAACATATTTGTTTCTGTATCGCATTACGTTTTTTACGACTGTGGAGATGAGTGAATGATAGTTAAGCATCAAACGTGTTATTCTATAGATGATGATTGATGTCTTTATATATGCTATATAATGCTACATGATTTATATGAATGCTATGCTGCTCAATATATATATATATATATATATATATATATATATATATATATATATATATATATATATATATATATATATATATATATATATATATATATATATATATATATATATATATATATATATATATATATATAAATATATATATATATAAATATATATATATATATATATATATATATATATATATATATAACAACCGTCCATCCCAATGTGTTATCTGAAGTCAGCTCTGAGGTTTGGTAGGTCAATTTAGAAAACATTTTCTACATTTGCTTGTGTTTCCTTTCCTTAGTTGTTTCTGATTTCATAATACAAGTGCTTAAGCTGCTTACTCTGGGATCATAGCAATGAATGTGATGTTGTCCCTGTCTATGTTTCTATGTATGTATTTTAAATACTCACGATTATGGTCTCTTGGTGGAATCTTTAAATAATTTCGCCCTGATGGCGAAACCGGTCAAGAATTTGAATTGAAATAAATAAATAGATACCTTCACGCAATTCCCAATACAGGGGTAGACAGAGGTCTTGTCTAGACAATTAAGTCCCTTTGACTCACCTTCCACCGAAGATATTTTCGGGACACCGTGGCAGGTACGTTTGAAAAAACTCATAGGTACGAGTCATGGGGATAGAACTCGGGTCTCTTGACTCGAATTACGATCACCCAACCAGGTGGTGAGCCTGTCGCCGCCCTTATGTCCAAGCCAACGATGAAATTCGTACATAAGGTTTTGAAAAACTCATTGGTACTGCCACCTGGGGGTCGAACTCGAGTATCTCGACTCGAAATTCCGAACACCCAACCACTCGGCTATCGTGACTTTTTTTTTTAATATTAATTATTTATTAAATTTTTAATAAATAAATAGTGGAATAGATAAAAGTGAATTGGAATTTAGTTATTTATATATTTATCATCTGTGTTGTGCGCATGTAGAATCGGACATGGAGCTGTTCGAAGACAACCCTGAGGAGTACGTGCGGCGCGACATGGAGGGCTCGGACGTGGACACGCGGCGCCGCGCCGCCTGCGACCTGGTGCGCACGCTGGCGCAGCACTACGAGGAGAAGATGATGACCATCTTCGGGCAGTACGTGCAGGTGAGTCCTACGAGTCCTAGTCATGGGCCAGTTCCGGGGCTTACGAGTCTGATAAAAGCACCAGTTGAAGATATAGGTCTTTATGCCATTCCCAATACTGGGGTAGACGGAGCTATAGACGATTAATTCCTTTCGACCCCACCTTTCTCCGAAGACATATTTGGGACAGAAAGAAGAGATAATTCTATATATTCACTCAATTTCCCATGCTGTAATAGGTAGTCTAGACAACCCTTTGAGTCACTTTTTCACGGAAGTTTTTTGAGAGAACATGACGGGTGGTAAAGAAGAGATAATTCTATATATTCACTCAATTTCCCATGCTGTAATAGGTAGTCTAGACAACCCTTTGAGTCACTTTTTCACGGAAGTTTTTTGAGAGAACATGACGGGTGGTAAACCTATCGCCGCCAAATCCTTTTTTTTTTATATAGAAAAGGGAGGCAAACGAGCATGGGGCTCACGTGATGGTAAGTGATAACCGTCGCCCATGAACACCCACAATACCAGAGGCATAGTAGATGCGTTGCCTCCCTTAGTGTGCCGCCCTTCCCAGAATTGGGGAAGGGGGGGGGGGTGAGCCTCCAGTTACCTGCACTCACCAGACGAAACACAGAAGTTTGTTAGACTTCTACTTGACGCCGGTATTTTGTGTGGTCGTGGTACTTCCCCGGTCGAGCCGGCCCATTCATACAACAACAAAAGCTGATGCGTGGCTCTACCACTGTTAAAAAATTAATATCTATAAATAAATTAATAACAGATATACAGATTTCCTAACCGCGGAACAAATGGTATCACTTTTAAAGAACCCATAGCATATTACTAGCCGATAATGACTGTCAGCTCAGCTGATGGAAAATGAAGACTATACGAACCGGGAAAACGACTATACGACTATATGTTGGTGCCGTAAGAACTGACAAGGGCACGGCATCGGCAATTATTGACTGCAATTATTGACTTGCCTGATGCCGTGATAATTATCTCGCTAAAACAACAACATTGAGGGGAGTCAAGTCTAAACTCTAAAAGTTTGGTGCTGTGATTGTCAATTGGTTTGTCAAACAATGCGATTATGAAACACCCTCTTGTGAGAGACTTACGTTGTTCAATTAATAACTAGAGCGACGCATCAGAACCATGACAACTGTTGTGTCAGCACATAACTTACAAATAGACAATTGTCAGGGAAAAAATTGTAGATGGACTATTTACAAGTAGAAGTCACGATAGCCGAGTGGTTGGGTACCAATGGATTTTTTTCACAGAATTTGTACGCTTTATGTCGTTGGCTTGGACATAAAGATGGCGCCGGACTAGCAATCTGTCACGTTGTCCCAAAAATGTGTTCGGTGGAAAATGGGTCGAAAGGACTTCTTAGACCTCTGTGTTCTCCAGTATCGAGATTGGCGTGAAGATATGCGTTTTAGAAAAATCCATCGGTACGAACCCGGCGTCCGGGCTCGGCTCTCGGCTGCGGTCGGGGGAACAGAGCGAGAGGGGAATGGGCGGCGACGGTTAAACAGAGCGAGAGGGTAATGGAACGTTCGCGCACGCGCAGGTGATGCTGGGCAAGTACGCGGAGGCGGGGGCGGGCGCGTGGCGCGGCAAGGACGCGGCGCTGTTCCTGGTGACGTCGCTGGCGGCGCGCGGCGGCACGCAGGCGGCGGGCGTGACGCGCGCCTCGCCGCTCGTCGACCTCGCCAGCTTCGCGGCCGCGCACGTGCTGCCCGAGCTGCGGCGCGCGCCCGGTACGCTGCGGTTTTTATTTTATTTTTTTTTATGTACACACACTCAAAATACGCGCTAGTTCGTGGAGTTGCGGAGATCAGCCCGTCGTAATCTAATCTAATCTTTATGTATTTATATATTCTTTATTATACACCACATTTTAAGAAAAAGAACACAATGACAAGGAACAACAAAATGTTACAAAAGGCGGTCTTATTACTAAAAGGAAATTTACAACTAGTACACACTAGTGAAACGAAGTCACGATAGCCGAGTGGTTTGGGTGGTCGGTATTACGAGTCGAGAGACCCGAGTTCGATACCCAGGTGTACGTACCCAGGTTTTTCGAAAACCTATGTACGAATTATATGAAAACTTATGTACGGGCTCACCACCTGTCACTTTGATGCGAAAATATCTTCGGTGGAAGGTGGGTCAAAGGGACTTAGTTGTCTAGACTAGACCTCTGTCTACCCCTGTATTGGGAATTATGTGAAGTTTAATTAAGAATAAAGTTCACTTCTACACACACATTGGCATTATGTAAGTATGCACATACTGTATGTGGTAACCCTTTTCCCTTCCCTTTCCTTGAGCCGAGTGGTTGGGTGATCGGAATTCGAGTCGAGAGACGCCTAGTTAGATTTCCAGGTGGTAGGCTTGTGCCAATGAATTTTTTTTTGTAAAACTCATCTACTACTTATATTGTTGGCTTGGACATAAAGACGGCGACAGGCTCACCAGTTGTCATGTTGTCACAAAAATGTCTTCGGTGAAAGGTAGGTCGAAAGGACTTAATTATATAGAGCTCATTACCCCGGTATAGGAGTAGATTTTTTTTATTTTTGGGTTTACTCTTCACGAATCGATTTTCATACGTAAGCCCGGTAGTGAAATCAATGTTTCTCCGTTACGTCATGCGTATTTTTGTGAAGAGTTTATCCTGCGCAGCCCCTAGCACAGAGTAATCACGACTGCATGGGAACACTTAGTCATCAAAATACATTGCATAGTTATGGAAACGCCATAACAATGCAATTTATTTTGATAAATATAGATGAATGTATTTTTTTTTTGTATAATTATGTATTTAATTAAATTTGTTCCAGTGACCGAGTTGCCAGTGCTAAAAGCCGACGCGATCAAATATATTATGACGTTCCGCTCTCTGCTGCCTAAGGAGTTCATTCACACCGCTTTGCCTTTACTGGTAATATATGAATTGCGTACTATTAAAATACATTGTCTAACATTTAACAACCCCTGATTAGTCATTTCGTTATGGCGGGATTAGATTGTCATTATTTAAAATTTAGCTTTATTTTAAGTCACGATAGCTGAGTGGTTAGGTGATCGAAATTCGAGTCGAGAGACCCGAGTTTGAGGCAGGCTTGTTCCAATGGGTTTTTTCAAAACTGGCTTGTTCCAATGGGTTTTATCAAAACTTATATACGATTCATATCGTTGGCTTGGACGACGACGGGCTCACAGCCTCTCACGTTGTCTCAAAATATCGATGGAACCTGTCTACCCCAGTATTGGGAATGGCGTGAAGTTGTCATTTCAAACTCTACAAAACGAATAAGCAACAAGGCGATGTAACAAAATTAACGTAAATATAATATTTGGGCACCTGGGTAGTATAATCATTTGATTATATATATTTAGCTAGTAGCTTAAATAAGCTATGGTACCAATTTCAATGAAACTTGCACTGTTTCCAAAGATGACAAATATAAAAAGCTATTAAGAAGAGATAGGTGACAATCCGATTAATAGTTATTGGGATTTACATGCAAAGACAAACATACATAATATATACAAACTTATACTGTACTAGCTACACCCCGTGGCTTTGTCTGCAGTTTATCACTTAACACGGAACCCTAATTATGTTTCTAAAATAAAAGTAGCCACTCCAATTTTATTTATATTTAGATATATACAATTTTGTTTATTTAAATGGATGTTCTTAAGGTTTATTATTTGTGAATATATTGCAGGGAAATTACTTTTACATACATACATACTAATTTCAGATTGAGCATATAACTGGCCGTGGTGTAGTCTGCACATATGCTGCTTGCACAGTTGAGAAACTAATAGCTGGTGGAATGGTGCCCAAAGCGGTTCTACAGCCCCATGCACCAAAATTGTTAACTGCATTATTCGGTACATTGGGTGAAAATGCAGATCCGGCAGACCATAATGAGTATGTTATGAAAGGTAAGTTCAAATTTGATATCATTCTTATCTGTATATATTTAATTACTTGTCCTGACTGTCTGAGTGATTACACAATGTAGAGCTTTGGGGTTCCAGAATAGAAGTTTTGCATTTAGTGCTTTTCATGTTAAAAATATCTAATAAGGAAAAATTTATGTAAATTTCATCCCCAAGGACTTAAAAAAAGGGTGTTAGAGTTATTTTAAAATATGCTGACTCATATGTTCTTTTACTTTTTTTATATTTATTGGCATTGCAAATATAATTGGATAAAAATCAGTTTGAAGTTGAACAGAAAGAAGTGTGTCATACATATAAAAAGTCTTTGAAAACTTTTGTCGAAACTCTTACTTTCCTTCTGGGGTCCTAAGTTCAGTTTTAGAAACTACATAGATAGATGTAGCTATAAAGAACAATGACTCTAAAATCGTCTTTCTAAGTGTCTTTAAATAACTGCATAGTGAAGTTTTTATTTAGTAGCTTAAAGAATATAATAATTGACTTAGGTGTTATGTAAGGCTGTAATTAAGTAACTGCAAGGTCTTAAATTTTTACATACAATAACAGCTTAGGCTTGACTCTTGATCACACTGAAGCACGGAGCATTTTATAAATCTCATAAAGTATATAAAAATGTCCATTATTTCAGCCATTCTACGGACACTGTCATGTCTGCAAGAAGAAGCACTGCCATATTTGGGTGACGCATTACCGAAGTTGGCGCAAATGCTAGCCGTTGTGTCGAAAAATCCTAGCAAGCCACACTTCAATCACTACTTGTTTGAAACACTGTCATTGGCTGTATCGTATGTATCATTATAATTATTAATTTTCTTTAAATTTTGTCATTGTTTGAATGAATGAATTTAATTGTAATATTTTTTTCAGATTGGTAACGAAATCAAATCCCAATGCTATTTCTGCTTTCGAAGATGCTCTGTTTCCAATATTTCAAGAAATTCTACAGAATGATGTTCAAGGTATAACATGTTTATTTGAATGTAATGCTCGATTTTAATATAATATTAATTTTTATAATATAGTACACCATATTTTTTATGAACTAAACTGAATCGTAAAATTTAAATAGTGCTCTGTTCCCTGGTCGACTAAAAAGTAGAATTAAAAAATTAATAAAAATTAATTTTCAAGGCTTTTTCCTCCGACGCCTCTCACGAAAATAGAAGCCTCCCACCCACTCATGGGAAGAGAAGCGGTTGTATTATTTCTATACCGAGACCACGTAGTGTTTAATTAATTTATTTAAATATGTTTATGAATTTTTATTTAAATTTTGATGTCTTATAATCCATTTAACTTTGTATGGCGCAAAGCCGCACAATTGTAAAGGTAAAAATACAATTAGCTTTGTATTTCACTGTATTGTATAGTAACAGTTTTCTGCTGCCGTTACACTATAGTTTTCTTCAAATAATGAGTAAAAATTCAGGTCCTTCGAGCCGGATCAACGTCGCCATTAAATGCCCCCGTAGTGCCCCCATTTACAAATAGCTATATAACTTTACCTGTCCTGTAATGTCGTACGTGTGTGTGTCCGCGTGCAGAGTTCATGCCGT
This sequence comes from Sericinus montela, assembly GCA_029286605.1. Lineage (NCBI taxonomy): Eukaryota > Metazoa > Arthropoda > Insecta > Lepidoptera > Papilionidae > Sericinus > Sericinus montela. The sequence continues at coordinate 6,635,487 of JAGSMR010000024.1, forward strand.
ACGTGTTCCAAATGCTGTCGCTGCTGCTGGAGCTGCGCGGCGCGAGCGGCGCGGGGGCGGGGGCGGGGGCGGGGGAGGGCGCGGGGGCGGCGGCGGGGGCGGGCGGGGACGCGTACGGCGCGCTGCTGCCGTGCCTGCTGGCGCCGCCGCTGTGGGAGCGCGCCGCCAACGTGCGCCCGCTCGTGCGCCTGCTGTGCGCCTTCGTCGCCGTGCGCGCCGAGCTCGTGCTGCGCTGCGGCAAGCTGGTCAGTGCGCGCGGCGACCGCGACGGCGACGGACCACACCGGCATTCGCAGCCGCTGATTACGAAAATCGATTTCGTAATCAGCGGCTGCGAATCCTGCACGCCGGCGTGACTTTATTTTTTTTTTTTTGCGCTGTTTTCTAGTCAAAACCCCGAAAGCGGTAGATATGTACGCAGCGACAACTGACGGTGCAACAATAATTCAGCCTACCTTGTTTTGAAAATTAATGTCATTTTCGACTTGACAAACCTTGAAATCATAAACAAATGACCTTGTTTAAAGAGTTAGCATAGTGAAGGTTGTACTATGCATAGTTCAGGTCTACCTAGTGTACTGCATTAGTGTAGGTCTACCTACAGTCTTAAGAAAAATGCGTTTGCATTATGTCAGAAAATCCTCAATTCTATCATTCCAATAACTTTTTCACAATACACAATAACAATACATAAAATTTCTCTTTCAGAATGCAATGCTAGGTGTATTCCAGAAGCTAATAGCATCCAAAACAAACGACCATGAGGGCTTTTATCTTGTACAGACAATGCTCTACAAATTTGGAGAGTGAGTATTATTTTAACTTGTTACTTTAATTTTTATTTTAACTATTATAAATAAAATAAATAAATATCTTCTCACCAAATGTGGCACCGAATCTCTCTTCACCGAAGATATTTTTGGAACAACGTGACAGGTGGTGAGCCCGTCGCTGTCTCAATGTCTAAACCAACCAAAAAAATTCGAACATAAGTTATTTAAAAAAACCATTGGTACGAGCGTGCCACCTGGGGATCAAACACGGGTATCCTGACTCGAAATTCCGACCACCCAAACCACTCGGCTACCGTGACACCGTGAAAGTCTCATTGCAAATTTTAAATATTCGCGTAAAAGCCAATATAACAGTAATGTTGTATGTTTTAAAATTTTAATTTTTTTTCAGTTCCGTAATGCAGCAGTACGCGAAGCAGATCATGACTCTGCTGTTCCAAAGGCTCTCCTCGTCGAAGACCACTAAGTACGTGCGCGGTCTCATCGCGTTCCTGGGCTTCTACGCCGCCCATTTCGGAGCAGACGTGCTCATTGATCTCGTCGACTCAGTTCAGAGCAAGTGAGTGTAAAATATTATGAGGAATTCCATGAATTTATTGTATCGATGACGGTATGCCTGCTCCGACCTCGTCCCGAGTTCGAATTTCCCGTTGGGTCAATGTAAATAGCACTTTTTTTGTCTGGGTGTTTGTGGTATGTTCGTTATTTCTGATGTAATAAAATATAAGCTTAGCAACTTACATTTGGATCAGAGTAAATATGTTGTTGTCCCTATATATGTATTTGTATTAACTTTGGAAGACCCTGTGAGTAAATAGCTCGAATATCATAACTGGACTTCAATCCCCAGGTGACAGGCTCGTATCAATGGGTTTTTCAAAAGACTTATGTACGAATTATATCGTTGGCTTGGACATAATCACGACGACCACCTGTCACGTTGTCCCGAAAATATCTTCGGTGGAAGGTGGGTCTAAGAGACTTAACTGTCTAGATCAGACCTCTGTCTAACCCTGTATTGGATATCGCGTGTGTTAAAAAACTGCGGTTGTTACAGCAATCCCATATTGTTGTGCACACTAGAAGGGCTGTTAAACAAAACCACAACTGTGTACTGATCTACATTGCTATATGAATATGGTGCCTAAATCCAGTACCACATTGGACTAATATTGCATATACTGCTAATACATTATTATTTTCCGATATATAGATATCTAGATACTTATTAAATCCACTTAAGTAAACCATACCGCGATGTAAAATGTCATTAAGGACATCTAGTTTATGTAAATAAAGTTACAAAATGTATACAACTTAATATTATTTTCTTTTAACTATATGCGTCTTAAACAGCGTGAAGGTATACACATTTATTTATTGATACTGTGAAACGTCAGCATGTTCGCGATGTACACGGAGCGCGTGCTGGTGGCGGAGCTGCAGCGCGTGAGCGGGCCGCTGGAGCGCAAGGCGGCCGCCGTGGGCTGCGTGAAGCTGCTCTGCGAGTCGGCGCACTTCCGCCACGGCGCGCTGGCGCCGCTCTGGACGCGTCTGCTGCAGGTGCGCTCTCCCGCCCTTTCTGCATTCATTTTTTTATGTCAATGGCTGATTGGCCATTCAGCCAAATAGAAAGTTTGATTTTTTTTTTTATAAAATGAACGTATATACTGTATGTATGTGTCAATTTTCAGTCCACTGCAGAACAGTAACATGTATAAATTGTTTATATAAGTGTATTGATTGATGAACTACTTCAAAATCGTAAGACACATGGTTGTACTTTGAGATTATCTGAGTGAAACTATCTGGGATAGTGTTCTGTATGTATATATGTTGGTATACTTATGTATTACATGCGTGGCTGTGCTCAAGCGCCCTCTGTGAATAAACCAGTGGGTAGCAAGCTACCGGCTGTTTAACTCGCTTCTTGACCGTATACCTAACAGATAGGTTAACTAGAGCTCAAAACAACGATTTATAGAATTCCTGTCAACTTTTATTTTCAGAACACTTGTTCAGTGCGTAAATCCATAGATTTGTGGTCAAACAAATTAAAGGCCTGTACAAAACCCAAAGGAGACATAAATATTTAAGTTAAATTTTAATTATATTACACTACTTCATAAAAAAATGCATTTTCAATTGTCGATTATGATTTTGTTACCATTGTTCTTTCACGTGAACAAATAAGGTATTGTACAATTACCTTGTTTTACTTTGAAACCTGAACCCTATTTACGAAATTGGTTCAGTAATATATTGTTGGGTAGTCAGTGAAATTAAAATTGAAATGCCGTGCGTGTAATAAGAAACGGTGAAACCGCAGGCGCTGATATCGCTGTTCGAGCTGCCGCCGGACGAGTCCTCGCTGCCGGACGACCACTTCGTGGAGGTGGACGACGCGCCCGGCTACCAGGCGCAGTACGCGCAGCTGGCCTGCGCGCGCGCGCCCGCCGCCGACCCGCTCGCCGGTGCGCCACCACCACTGTCCACCACCGTCCACCACAGTCCACCACCGTCCACCACCGTCCACCGCCGTCAAGAGCGGCTCGAATCGTCAACGACCATGTTCCATCTGATGGGCTAGATCCCCTGGCATTCCGAAGAGACGTTGCATCTCTTTGCATTTTTTACAAGATTCACTACGGGGAGTGCTCCGAGGAATTGTTTGGATTAATCCCAGCCGCTGAATTTCACCATCGTACCTAACGGCATAGTCAAAAATTCCATCAACACCACCTCGACGCTTGGCATTCCACCGCAGTGCGTTTTTCGCGGAATTTTCTGCCACGCACCTGCACTTTATGGAATGAGTGCCGTCATCGGTTTTTCCGGACCGATACGACTTAGCGATCCTCAAGAAAATAGCCTATACCTTTCTTAAAGGCCGGCAACGGTATTGCAGATGTTCATGGGCGGCGGTAATCACTCACCATCACGTGTGCCACTTGCTCGTTTGCATCCCTTTTCTATAAAAAAAAAAAATGGCTCCTCGCGTCGCAGCTTCAGACGGTTCAGTTCGACACACATATCACTGTAACTTATTGGCCGCGGCTTGACATTGTGGCGGTTAATCTGACCGTTTTACTGCGAGGGTGCTTCGCGTCAAAAGAGAGACCAATGCTCGATGTACCGTCTTCACCCGGTTGAAGAAATTCTAGCTCTGAATTGTCGGTAGTCTTCTTCTTCTTTCTGCCCTTATCCCATGCTATGTGGGGTCGGCACAACATGTCTTCTTCTTCCACTCTCATCTATTTCCCGTCATCTCAATACTCACTCCTTTCTTTCTCATGTCTTCTTTCACACAATCCATCCATTTTTTATGTCAATGGCTGATTGGCCATTCAGCCAAATAGAAAGTTTGATTTTTTATAAAATGAACGTATATACTGTATGTATGTGTCAATTTTCAGTCCACTGCAGAACAGTAACATGTATAAATTGTTTATATAAGTGTATTGATTGATGAACTACTTCAAAATTGTAAGACACATGGTTGTACTTTGAGATTATCTGAGTGAAACTATCTGGGATAGTGTTCTGTATGTATATGTTGGTATACTTATGTATTACATGCGTGGCTGTGCTCAAGCGCCCTCTGTGAATAAACCAGTGGGTAGCAAGCTACCGGCTGTTTAACTCGCTTCTTGACCGTATACCTAACAGATAGGTTACAAGGATTAATTAGAGCTCAAAACAACGATTTATAGAATTCCTGTCAACTTTTATTTTCAGAACACTTGTTTAGTGCGTAAATCCATAGATTTGTGGTCAAACAAATTAAAGGCCTGTACAAAACCCAAAGGAGACATAAATATTTAAGTTAAATTTTAATTATATTACACTACTTCATAAAAAAATGCATTTTCAGTTGTCGATTATGATTTTGTTACCATTGTTCTTTCACGTGAACAAATAAGGTATTGTACAATTACCTTGTTTTACTTTGAAACCTGAACCCTATTTACGAAATTGGTTCAGTAATATATTGTTGGGTAGTCAGTGAAATTAAAATTGAAATGCCGTGCGTGTAATAAGAAACGGTGCATCCGCAGGCGCTGATATCGCTGTTCGAGCTGCCGCCGGACGAGTCCTCGCTGCCGGACGACCACTTCGTGGAGGTGGACGACGCGCCCGGCTACCAGGCGCAGTACGCGCAGCTGGCCTGCGCGCGCGCGCCCGCCGCCGACCCGCTCGCCGGTGCGCCACCACCACCGTCCACCACAGTCCACCACAGTCCACCACCGTCCACCACCGTCCACCGCCGTCAAGAGCGGCTCGAATCGTCAACGACCATGTTCCATCTGATGGGCTAGATCCCCTGGCATTCCGAAGAGACGTTGCATCTCTTTGCATTTTTTACAAGATTCACTACGGGGAGTGCTCCGAGGAATTGTTTGGATTAATCCCAGCCGCTGAATTTCACCATCGTACCTAACGGCATAGTCAAAAATTCCATCAACACCACCTCGACGCTTGGCATTCCACCGCAGTGCGTTTTTCGCGGAATTGTCTGCCACGCACCTGCACTTTATGGAATGAGTGCCGTCATCGGTTTTTCCGGACCGATACGACTTAGCGATCCTCAAGAAAATAGCCTATACCTTTCTTAAAGGCCGGCAACGGTATGGCAGATGTTCATGAGCGGCGGTAATCACTCACCATCACGTGTGCCACTTGCTCGTTTGCATCCCTTTTCTATAAAAAAAATGGCTCCTCGCGTCGCAGCTTCAGACGGTTCAGTTCGACACACATATCACTGGAACTTATTGGCCGCGGCTTGACATTGTGGCGGTTAATCTGACCGTTTTACTGCGAGGGTGCTTCGCGTCAAAAGAGAGACCAATGCTCGATGTACCGTCTTCACCCGGTTGAAGAAATTCTAGCTCTGAAATGTCGGTAGTCTTCTTCTTCTTTCTGCCCTTATCCCATGCTATGTGGGGTCGGCACAACATGTCTTCTTCTTCCACTCTCATCTATTTCCCGTCATCTCAATACTCACTCCTTTCTTTCTCATGTCTTCTTTCACACAATCCATCCATCGTTTTTTTGGTCCCCCCATAGCTCTTCGTCCATCCACATTCATCTCTAACATTCTTTTGCCTATATTACATTCTTCCCTCCTCATTACATGCCCGAACCATGCTAACCTACCACTGTTCATTTTCTCTGTCACTGGTGCTACTTTCAAGCTTCCCCTTATATACTCATTCTTTATGCGATCTTTTCTAGTCACTACTCCACACATCCATCTTTACATTCTCATCTCTGCAGCATGAACTCTTCTTTCATCCGTCACTTTCGTTGCCCAGCACTGTGATCCGTACAATACGACAGGTCTCACGATCGTTTTGTAAACTTTGCCCTTAAGTTTAAGAGGCATGCGAGGATCGCAAGTTATTCCCGAGACCTGTCGCCATTTCATCCATCCCGCATTTATTCTATTCTTTACGTCCCGGTCGACATTGCGTTATTTTGGATCACTGACCCAATGTAACGGAATTCGGAGCAGACTGGTAGGAGAACACCATCCAAGGCAATATGAGAAAAATTGGATGGACTACTGAAGTCACAGAACATGTGTTCGGTTTCGGTTCTGCTTATTTTTAATCCGACACTTTCCAGTTTTTCTTGCCATTTTCCCAGCTTGCTCTGTACCTCAAGTGCATTTTCTCCGACAAGCCTGTATTTTTCAACCAGTTGCCGAAGTGCAAATATGGCATCCGTGGTTCCCCAGCCCGGCACCAACCCGAATTGGTTCTGTGTTACCTCACTCTTCTCTCTCATTCGTCTTGCTATCACTTTTTCCCATATCTTCATTCTGTGTGATATGAGCTTTATTCCCCGATAGCTATTGCAATCTTGTACATCACCATTCTTTTTACAAACGGGCACCAGTGAACAGTTGCACCATTCATCGGGGATCACCTCTTCTTGCAACAACTTATTGAAGAATAAAGTCAGCCATTTCCATCCATCTGCTTTCAGATACTTCCATGCTTCTACTGGTATACCATCTGGCCCTACTGCTTTTCCATTTTTCATACTCTGTACTGCCATCCTAACTTCGTCTTCAGTCACCTCTTCGACCATGCCCTTATTACTCCTAATATTCTCTAGTACTCCATTCCACTGATTTTCCTCATTCATAAGTTTGCTAAAATAGCTCTTCCAACGTTCTTTTATGCTCTCGTTTTCCGTCAAAATCTTCCCCATTTCGTCTTTCATACATTTCCTGTGATTTACATCTCTTGCGTTTCTTTCTCGCTCTCTATTCTATACAGATCTTTTAGGCCTTTTGGAGTTTCCAGGAAATCGTACAGCTTATCCCGTACCTTAGCCCTTGCGATTGCAACTACTTTTTCGCCTTCTTCTTAATAACTTGATAGGCAGACCTTTTCTTTTCTTGATCTCTCTCATTTCCCTCTTTCAAACTTTTCCATTCCTTAAAAACATTCTTCTTTTCTTTAAAAATTTTCCGCACCTCTTCATTCCACCACCATGTATCCTTGTCAATCTTCCCTTTCCCCTTCGTTTCTCCAAAAACATCCCTTGCTACCTTCCTTACATATATCGCCATCTCATTCCAGCAATTATTCACTCTAATCTCTGCCATATCACCCATTTCTACAATCTTATCTACTACTCTTTTCCGAAACTGTCGTCTGAACGTCGAACTGTCTGAAATGCCGGTAGTGACGTTAAAAATAATAACACACTTGGTTTTCATACAGAAAGATGTACAAACGTCATCTATTTAAATATTGTATGTGATCCACAATCATATTTCTAAAAAACTCATCTTCACAAGCTATCTTAATCGAATTCCGATCATTCTGATTTAAATTCAGCTCGGCTATTGCGCCTGTAATAATACACTGAAGGTTTTACTGTAGCATTAGTCACCTTTTTGCGTACATTACTACTTTTATTTAGATTGTTTACAACAGCTGTTACTAGTTATGTGTGTGTGACAAATAAAACTTTTCTTTCTCTCTTTCTTTCTTTACCCGTAAGGTAGAGTTTGCCATAATCTTGGCAAGCTAATCGCAGTGCCAGATACGTTCCACCCCAGACGCTGCTACCCGGCACTGCTCTGTTGAATTTTGATCTGGTATTTATCGATATTGCCATCCCGCCATCTATTGGTAGCCAAATGCATTTCCGAAGCTTTTCTCTTTGTTGATTACGTAACCCACGGAAATAGAGAGGTAATTTAACGCCAATACCGTTCGGTAATTTTTGAAGAGAAAATTTCTTTGCGCGCGGTACGCATATTTTTTGATGAGATTTTATCTGAACTCACGACACCGTTACGAGACGCAGCTATAGTGTGTCCATATATGCATGTACCTTACAGCAGACCGAGAACGCATCTAGATAAATAAAATAAATAAATAAATATCTTCACGCAATTCCCAATACAGGGGTAGACAGAGGTCAAATCTAGACAATTAAGTCCCTTTGACCCCACCATCCACCGAAGATATTTTCGGGACAACGTGACAGGGCTCACCAGCCCGTCACCGTCTTTATATCCAAGCCAACGATGAAATTCTTACATAAGTTTTTGAAAAACTCATTGGTACTGCCACCTGGGGATCGAACTCGGGTCTCTCGACTCGAAATTCCGACCACCCAACAACTCGGCTGTCGTGATTAAATAATATCTAGAATAGATCTAGATAAATAATAATTTTTTTTTATCCAGAACTAAAATAAATTTTCACTTCTGTCGCCACTCCCGACCCTTGATTGTTTTTAAATATATGTTTTTTTTTAAATATATGTGTCTGTAAATGCAGGCGTGGAAGACCCGAAGCGCTACCTGGCGGAGAGCCTGGGCAACATGGCGCGGCAGTGGCCGGACGCGCTGCCGCCGCGCCTGGCCGCGCTGCCGCCGCCGCACCGCCACGCGCTGCAGCTCTACCTCAACGCGTACAGCGTGCAGATATGCTGATGCACCGACCCACAAATGCTCCACTAAACCAACGGTGCCGATTATCTGTTTAGGAAGCTGCATCTTTGTTCCATCGTAAGTTATTATATTCATATTTTGTGTAAATGGAAGTGTTCATTGTGTCATGTACTGTTGTATGATATGCGTTGTATTTATGTATTTAGGCAGTTTTTGTAAAAAATATTGTATGTAATTATTCAGCGGTGTGTTGTGTTGCTCCATTTTATGAGGTCATACCAAATATTGCTTAAGTGGTTTCCTAATTTGTTGCCATCAATTTTCATTAACAAATGCCAACATGGCAGACTTTCTAATAATTCGCTTAGTTTTTTTACGCTTACTCTATTATTAAAATATTAAACTTAAAGTTCCACGTTTGTTAAAAGAAGAGGAGCTAAGCTCAAATTTTTGTTCATTGTTTACCTTTCGACATAGTACTAATTGTTATAAAATCAATATAAATTGAAAAGTTTTTTAGGGCTAGTTCAGAACTAGAAATTTTTGAATGAAACCGTGGTATAACGCCATCTAGTTAAACTTTACTCATTGTTTCCTTTTAATAAGTACTTAGAGGTAGTAAACTCAAATATTTTTCCAGCTCGATTAAATTAGGATTAGAATGTTTTATATTTTTTAGGACATTTGTAATTAGGAATGTGAAGGAAGTTCGAAATTGACGGTTTTTAAACACATTTCAATTCATTAGTGTTTCAAATTAAACTATACATGTATAATTCGAAAATAAGAACTAGATAGTGTGTATAAAAAATGTTATTAAAAACACATAACTGCTTATGAAAAAGTATGTCGTTACTGTTATTACATTTGTTTCAATAATTGTTATTCACATTTAGGCATGGCACATCAACTCAAAAACTATTGATTACGTATTTTGGTGAACACAGTACTGGCAGTCATGTACTGAATATTACCATCACTACTCTGTGGAAAGTTTTTTATGCACTTATATGGATTTACCACCATCATTTGATGTCTAGACTATCATGGCTTAAAAGTAAATGAAGTTAACATAGTAATAAAAGTAAATGAGATCTTCATCGATCGAGATCTTTCATGCTATCTGCCAAGTACAGCACGCCAGCAAGAATTCGTGATATTTATACAGTTTTGATTCACTTGTGGTTGGCAAAAAATGCAATTCTTTTTGTGTATGTCAATTTAAAGAAAAAGCTCTTTGGGTATAAATCCTATTGTTGTATAGTTTTCAGCAACCAACCGTTGCTGAAAACGTTTTTCAATTGTAACAATGAGATGTGTGTGTAGCTGAATGTGCAAGCCTAAGAGTGTGTGTAGGGATGCATACCTGTATGATTGATGGTGTGCGAGTCTTTGAATGAAATGATTACTGTGTAAATATGTATGAAAGACAGTGTGAAATAACATTTCTTTATTTAACATAATTCCGAAGGAAGATACTTGTGTCCTCTCATGTCAGTTAAAAAAGTAATTACAATTTTAGTCCTTCAAATATTAATGATTGTTTTGTATTGAATATGTATTTGATCACCTTTGTATAAATATCTTTTCACCTATGTATACTACTCTAATATATACTGTACCATATACGGCAGTTTTATTAATAGTTAAACCCGCGTTGTATTTTTTTTATATAAATACATTAATAAATAACCCGCAGTTTATGTTTTTATTTGTTATCTTATGAAAAAGTCTTATCCTCTTGTTACTTTTTGTATATCTGATTAATCTTTAGCTTAATGGTTCTGTATTTATTTATATGTATGGGTACTCTCTTTTCATAACAATAATAATCGAATCGTTAGTAATAAATTGTATTGGAAACTTGGATGTTGTTCGACGTAATCAATATTTTTTACATTTTGTAAACTTGAAAACTCACTGTAGACTGAAAAAAAGCAAACTGTGAACTACAAATATATGAGAATTTTCCTGTATGTAATATTGTGATATTAAAGTATATGCAAAACAATCGGTTTTTTATTTGTTTGCATGCAAATGCAAGCTTTAGGCAAATTCCTTAGTTCACGGTCGGTAATCAAAATACATTTCATGTTATGAATATTCTACCCCTCAGACGCACATTGCACTGGGATTCCAATCAGCAATATGTAACAGAGCCTTTTTTTATTGATATTTAAATGTTATAATATAAAATTGACGTAACTCTGTGATTTAGTAAAAAAACTATATGAAATGTTTAAACACTAATACACATGTAAAATAACTGGTGTTTATGATAACAAAATCATACTTTATGATAGTACGTCGTACACAAAAAAAATTAAAATGGCATGACTGTGGTTAAGTATGTGATACCTCTTGAATTGTCAGCTAAATCCTACTACTTTACATTCTACTACGCAAATAAATTTCTTTTCATTTAACCTTTGTAATTGTAATTTTACATAGTAAAAATTAAAAAATTCTTTAATTAAAAGATATCTTACACATTGGACATTATAGGCGCTGCACATTTGCCATTTTTATTAAAGTTCGTTGATGCTTCTTCTACTAAGTCAAAGCAACAAAAATTCACGAACTCCGTAAAGGTGTTGTTTTCACAATTTCGTTGGATTTTAAATTTTTTCAATATTGTTATTGTAAGGAAAGAGGAACCAAAAGGGATAATAATACAGTCAGATTAAATTTTAGCAATGTATTTCCAAAAAGCTGTTCCATACGCGAAACCCATCTAATGACAAAAAACATCAAATTATTCAATACGAAAATGGTTACATTACAATTTAATAAATCATCTTTATAATGGATATATGAATGTTAATTAATGGAATGACCTCTACGTGTATGAAAATTAAGAAGTAATATTATTTATTAAAATTCAGGTCAAATGCATAAAGGAAAAAACTAAGTACATATAATTTGTACCGTAATAAAGTTATATTCAAGTAAAAATAATTGAAAAGACAAAAGAAAATTTCATAAAAGAACCATATTTTTTGAGATTTAAGTTAATATGCAAATAAAAGCAATGCTTAAATATGTCAAAACTCGCAAATCAAATTTCATATAAGACAGCATATAACAAAGTAAGTTTTACACTAAAAATATTAAATCCTAATATGTATTTTGTGGAGTTTTAAAATGTAATACAAATTATTTTAAATTCTTGGAAGGTTATTGCACATCCGAAAGCATACAATAATAATTTGAACTACAAAATGGATGGAGGAAATTACACAATACAAGCGAATACTTTTAACAACTTAAAAAAATAATATCAATTGATAATTAAATTTTCTGCACATTATTACAATAATTTACTTTCATCCATTTTGTTTCGGGACTGCCATCCATTCAACTTTTAATGATAAAAAAAAAACATTTTGATGGAATAAAGTAAATAAATTACACATGTATGTTATAAACTCGAAGATTACATAACAAGTTGATATTTAATAGGCCAAAATTACACACTAGACATGGCAGTCCCATTCCAACAGAGGATCACTTCAGAGCGCACTCCACAAACACGGTGCGGTGCAGGGTCTCCGCCACGGGCGACAGGGGAGGGGTCTGGGGCCCGGTGATGCGCTCTCCCGCTACGAAGTGCGCCTCCGTCAGCGGCCACAGGTCCTTCAGGACGGCGGACAGGCGGCTGTCCACCACGGCGCGGACCTTCGGCACGGGGAAGCCGTTGAAGGAGGAGGCGACCGGCAGCGTGTAGGCGCCCATGTCGCGGAACATGAACCAGGCGCCCACCGGCTGCGCGGGCAGCCGCACGCGCGGCACCACGCAGTCCAGCCCGTCGCACGTGGGGCCCCACAGCGACGACGTGCGCGGGGCGCCCTCGCCCTGCAATTGACAACACTCGAGTAAGTCGCGCCGCGGTTGTATCTACCTAAGAATATAACGCGGGGGGTGTTATGTTCTTAGGTTAATATATTATAATATTGCTATCAGGAAAATAGCAATGGCCATCGACAGATGACCGGAATAACCATCTCAAAAAGTACTGAGTCGAACCTAAAAGCTTCAATAGAGGCAGAGACAACTGACAGATGGCAGAATAAACATATAAAAACATTGTCCTGGATTTGCAAACACAGGGTCCTTAATAAATTCTTAAGGTTATATACTACAGAAGACATTTTACCTGCAGCGGTATGGGCACAACTTCCTGGTGGTCGTAGAGCAGGCAGTTGAACGAGCCGTACACGCCGTCGTTGATGAAGTACATTGTGTGCATCTCGTCGCCGTTCTCATCGTCCTTGGCAGGCACCTGTTGTTTCATCAAGAATTATAATACAATTTATAAGGATCCAATTGGAAAGGGGTTACATTTCAATTTATTACACTAAAGGTGACCCATATTTCAACCTTGGTAACAAGAATATCGTCCATGGAGTGCTGGGCAGTGTAGTAAACATTCACATTTGTATGTATGGTTAATCCTAATTGAATCCATATCTGGATTCATACTCATAACCCTAGGCTTCAAAGGTAGTGTGTGCACTGCTTACTCAGAGCTTTTAGATTTTGTATGAAAACTGTTAGAAACCCCCAACAACCCAACCCTCTGAAATGTTAGAGAAGCTGAGACGTGCGAAAGAGATTTGAAATTTCAATTGAGGCCAGTGTGACATGGTGGCGGAGATATATATATATATATATCTCCGCCACCATCTATATATATATATATATATATATATATATATATATATATATATATATATATATATATATATATATATATATATGCTGGGGTGTGGTACAGCGTACCTCTCGCTTGGCGTGCACCATGGCGGCGAGCGTGTACGCGGCGGCGGCGAAGTAGCGCCCCGGCTCGGCGATGACGCGCACCTCGCAGCCCGCGAAGTGCGTCTCCAGCGCCGCGTTGATCACCTGTGCCGCCTGCCGCGCATACAGTTTAATTAAAATACTATTAAATAATATATACAGGAGGATTATATTTTATTTAAGTATATAGTTCATAATTATTGCTAATTGCTGTAGTAAGTAATTTTATTAGTGTGTCCAATTTATTTACTGGGTGTCCAATTTAGTCAAAACCACAACGAAAAAGTGTAGTTAAATGATCTGACATCATGAAAAGCTGCTGCCTGCCTCTATTTTTTTTATTAATAAATGAGGCTTATAAATTAAGTCTGTCTGACTGGTTATATGTGACCCTCATGGTCAAATGAACACATGCGCATTGCATAAATCATCACATAAAACTATTAAAAACCTCAGTTGATTTGTGATGAAACTGCTTTTCAATACCTTTCAAACTAAATCCCAGCAACACTGCATAGCTGGTAAGCAGTAGCCAGCATATAATAGTCGGGCTATACACACCGAATGCAAAAATCGGTATAGTAGACACAAACACGGGGTCCACCAGCACAGAACGGCGCGGGGTCAACGCACCGCCGGCCACTGACCTCGCGAATGCTGGAGCCGGCGTGTCCCGGGAAGCCGCCGCCCAGGTCCAGCAGGCGCATGCGGTGCCCGGCGGCGGCGCCGAGCGCGAACAGCGCGCGCGACAGCTGCACGGCGCGCGCGTACACCGCCGTCTCGCGCGCTCCAGAGCCCACGTGGAACGACACGCCCACCACCTGCGCGCCGATACAAAAAAAAAAAATTTAATTGAAAAAATTACTTCGCAACCCTACCCGCATGTAAATATAAAAAGGTATATGTTACCTGGTCCGAAGAGAAGAAGAGCACCACCCTCCCTCCCACAGATGCATGCGCTAATTCCACTGTATGCACCACCACCACTACACTCAAACCAGGTAACATATACCAACACCGAAAACGCGACACGTGTTTCGCCTCAAAACAAGGCATTCTCAAGCGAGTAGACTCTACGAGGTAACATATACCTTTTTATATTTGCATGCGGAGGGTTGCGAAGTAATTTTTTTAATAACAACTTTACAATGAATTTCCGCAAAGTAACGCCTGAGTCAATTAACTATAAAAAAAAAATACCATGCCTAAAAAAAAAATTGCATGCCTGCGGTTAGAGCATGTGATACCTCTTGAATTGTCAGCTAAATACCACGCCCGCGCCGCACACGACACAGGATCGTGCGCACAAAAACACTATAGACAATCGTGACTTGACAATCGATGTGGGCGAGTGGCGTACAACGCCGGTTTTATTATTAATAAATCTTTTGAAGAAGGCATATTCCCAGACTTATTAAAACATTCAGTTGTCCGGCCACTGTTTAAAAAGGGGATCCAAGTAATATGACTAACTACAGACCCATAACACTGATACCCATATTATCTAAAATCTTTGAAAAAGCTTTATTAATGAGAATGCAATTGTATGTAAATAAATATAAATTGTTAAAGAGCGAGCAATACGGATTTAGAAAAATAGTACAACCACTTTAGCTTGTTTTAGTTTATTTAAAACAATAACTCAGGCATTAAATGTTAAAGAAAAAGTGGCAGTTGTTTTTCTCGATATGACCAAAGCATTCGACCTTGTACATCATGACACATTACTGCAGAAATTAAATGCTTATGGAATAAGGGAAAATGTAATGACTGGTTAAGAAGTTACTTACAAAATAGAAAGCAATGTACAGAGATTTCGAAACTCATTAACGGTAATAGAATGACCTATGTATCGAACACTAAATATAACAGATATGGCGTACCGCAAGGAGCATTTTGGGACCATTTCTTTTTTATTATACATTAATGACTTACCGAATGTATCTAAACATCAATCCATCTTATTTGCTGATGATACATCTATTGTTATTAAAAGTAAGGACTTAAACAGTTTAGAATATGAGGTGAACAATGCTCTGCATAATGTAATACACTGGTTACAAATTAATAACTTGCAGATAAATTTAAATAAAACAAATGTCGTGAGTTTTAAAACATTTAAGTCCAATAATGCGGTGATGAAAATTACACACGATGGAATCGAAATAAAACGGTTCCAGTCATAAAATATTTAGGGTTATTGTTGGATGAAAATTGTAACTGGAAAGCTCACACTGAATATGTTTGTGACAAACTTAACCGCTTTGTTTATGCTATAAGAAGACTTCGAATTACTGTATCGAAAGATGCCGCACGTTGTGCATACTTCGGATATGTCTCAGTGTGTTAGCATATGGGCTCCTATTGTGGGGAAATTCTGTTACGTTAGAAAAGTTTTAAAATTCAAAAAAGTGTGTACGTGCTATTTGTGGCGCTTGGTTTATGGATAGTTGTCGCCCACTATTTAAAGAATTAAAAATACTTCCTGTGGCATGCATGTATATTAGGGAGGCATGCATTTTGTAAAAGAACACCTGATCAATTTGTACAATTTAATAATATAATACCAAGAAATAGACGTCAAAACCGACTGTATCTCCCTAGCTGTAGGTTAAATTTATTTAGAACTAACTGTTATTGCTCTGCAGGCACTATCTATAATAAACTGCCCAGTCAATTTAAAGAGATGCCTGTATCATTATTTAAAAATAGGTTGTCTAAATGGCTCTTAGATTACTGCTTTTACAGTGTTAATGATTATTTAAATACCAAATTGACGTTTAATTAACTAATTGTGATTTGACTTAACTAATTGAATTTATTATTTATATTGTAATTTAAATTTATTTGTAACATTATATAAATTGTAGATTATTTATTGAACTATTATATAAATCTGTTTTAAAATTTAAGACTTATGGAATAGAATTATGGAAAGATTCTTTTTTAGATTGATAGGAAATAAACATTTTAATATAAATTTAATTATGATTGCACGCCGTACGCGGCAGTACATGTTGCCCATTAAATATTGTATCACCATACCACTACCATGTATCTGCAATAAATAAATTTGAATTTGAATTTGAATTTGAATTTGCGTGGTGTCATCGGCTCCGAGGTGCCGGAGTTCGATTCCCGGTCGGGTCAGTATAGAAAACTTTTTTATTAAGATCTGGGTTTTTGTGTTACCTTTGTGAATTGCTATAGGATCAAAGCAATATATGCAATGTTGTCTTTATATACATATATAAATGCATGAATGGTATTATTTCAGTGGTGACACTATATTAGATCCTGTTGCTATTATTTTTAGAAGTCCCTTTCTCTTGTTACTACTTAATCTATTTTGTTGCTTTTTTTTACTTTAGACATTAATGTACTAGCTTCCAGAGTTTTTGGGACAACGTGATAGGTGGTAAGGCCGTCGCCGTTTTTATGTCTAAGCCAATGATACAATTCGTACTTTAAGTTTTTGAAAAAAAAAAAAATAATTGTACGAGTCTACCTGGGGATCGAACTCGGGTCTCATGACTCGAATCCCGATCCCCCAACCACACGGCTGTCGTGACTATGGCAGACAGATGCAAAATATACGGTAAGATGCCGAGTGTACCGCGGTCATGGATCCGCTTGCCAAGAGTAACCATTCCGGCAAATATTGCAAATAGGAGAGGCGCCCTATTGCATTCCTACAGATCCTTTGGTATATATGTTCGTGTTAGTTTCAAAGAAAATGCAACCTTAAGCCCGTAGACGGCAGCGATCTTGAGCAGCCGCGGCGCCTCGGTGACCGGGTCGCAGCCGAACTTGATGCCGAGCGGGCACAGGGCCGAGGAAGCGTCGCAGCGTATGCGGATCACCAACCTTCAACATAATCGACCGGATTAGTTTAATATGTAAAAATAAAATAAATAAGATATTTCTTCACGCCTTTCCCAATACAGGGGTAGACGGAGGATTAGATCCTTTTGACCCACCCTTCACCGGGGATATTTTTAGGACAACGTGACAGGTGGTCAGCCCGTCACCGTCTTTATGTCCAAGCCAACAATATAAATCGTACTTAAGTCATTGAAGAAACCCATTGGTAAGTCTTGGGGATCGATCTCTTGACTCGAATTCCGATCACCCAACCACTCGACAGTCGTGACTGCAATTTAATAATTAAAAACGAATTCGAATAAAACTTAATATAGTTACAGAGAGTTATATACAGAACGTTTTATCAATGCTCAACGAAACCGACAATTTGATTCCTTAGAACCACATATTTTACGAGAGCTTATTTGAAACAACGTGATAGGTGCTGTGACAGCCAGTCCATTTGAGTCCTCTAAAAGTTACTTCTTCCTGAAGGTCAAGAATTCTCGTGAAGAGAATTTCGATTACCCGGTACCCGTAATAATTGTTTGCATGTTCTGTTTTCGCGCAATTTTAAGTTCTAAATGCACTCACTCAGCGTGCGGCATGAGCTGCTTGATCTTCACGAGCTCCGTCTCCGAGTCGAAGGTCATCAGGTCGACCCCGACAGAGGAGGCGTAGCGGATGTGCGACGCCATCTTGGCCGGATTGGCGAAAATTATACGCCTGTGGGAATGACAAATACAATAAGCAATAATGATTATAAATTCGACAGTTATTTAAAGGCATCGACGCGACTAAAGCCGCGGGTGAAAGCTAGTCACATATGTAGAACAGGGTCCACTCACTCCGGACGAACGCCGAGGCCGGTGACGAGCTCGATCTCTGCCTTGGAGGCGCAGTCGAAGCCGGCGCCCAGCGCTGCCAGCGTGCTCACCAGCAGCTTGTCGTCGTTGCACTTCACCGCTGCAATGTCACAGATCACTCACTGTCTGTCTGTCAGTCACTGTGCAGTTCTTAATTACAATGACACCTATAGCAGTTACGATGACAGATACAACATTCTCGATGGCGTGAAGTACATGTTCATAGTTTAAGCTGAGAGTTTTTTGATGTTACTGTTATAAGCTTCAGTGTACTTAACAGAGAAAAATATAAAAAATTGGAGAGGTTTGGCCGGGAACAGTTTGTCAAATTATCGAAATGGCGATTGGCGGCGAATGCATTCGACGTGACTGGTGGGGTCCTTTGCATGCTCCGCGCACTTTGCAGACCACTTTCTCTCCCATAAACCTCGAAAGACACGCCAACAATATGGTTTCGCAGACAGGGAGGAAAACAATTTCCATAATATTTTGCCAAAGCAAGCACACCATTTAAATTAGATACGAAAATATTGCAGACGGACTCACCGTAAAACGGCTCGACGCGTGGCAGCAGCTCCTTCCACTGATGGTACCGGGCGACCACCTCGCCCAAATCCATCAAATAGAAGGGGTCCTCCTGCGTCCCCTCTTCCACAATCTCTCTAATCACACTCTCCGGGGTCCACGGACCCTCCATCACACGGATGCGCTGTTCTTCTTCAATTACCTTCATTTTGCACGGGATTTTGGTTGCTTTCGGTGTCCTTGAAACGATATTTGCAGACTTTAGGCTGTCTTAGATGTCGCTTTCTGCTCGACGTACAGTGACTTTGATCTTTGTGAGCGGATGTTTAGAGGTGTCAATAGATAGGCAAGCGATCTCCCCCTGCGGCGTGGTCTCCCGACGGTACCGTTGCCCCGGCGACGCCGAGGCGCGGTAGAGCGGCTATACTGCGCTTGCGCAGGCGTATGGCGGTCCAGAGTATGGGGGAAGGCGGTGTCAGGTATCAGAGGCCGGTGGTGGGGGCCCACTAGCGCTAGTCCACAAGTGTCAGCTGGAAAATTAATATACTGTTAATTTTTTTCAGTTTTTATGTTCAAAGTTCAGTTAGTTGCAGTAGCAGAGTGTGTGAAGTGTCTTGGCTATAGTTGGGCCAAAATGTATCCAGGAGACCAGCTCCAGCTGAAACAGGCTTAGCATGGTACGTACGTGTCTCGCGTGGTGTGGCGTCAGCGGGCCCGGGCGCGTTGCCAGGGCGGGTCGACGTTGAGGACGCGGCGCCAGCAGCGCGGCGGGCGGAGGCTCGGGGGCGCGGGTCGCCCGGCACAGCCAGACGCGCCGGACACGGCCGGTGCTCCCTGCGCAACGCACACAACACATATATTCACACGCCACATTAACAAAGGAAGCTGATGATGCTCTAACACCTTCAGATCCGTTGAGACCTCACGCCTCATATCTGGGGCGGTCAGAGAGAATTGCTTTCACGTGTTTAGAACGCGATGTTCTAAACACGTGATTTGAATGCTATGACGATGACGATGTTTAGAATGCTATGGATATTATGGATGTAGGCTACGAAAAGGGCTATGCTCGGTGTTTCTCCGCGTGATAGAATCCGTAACTACGACAACAGCAGCAGAACCAGCGTAAGAATCAGCACGCTGAAGTGGCAATGGGACGGCCACATAGCTCGTAGAATTGACCACCTCTGAGTAAGCAAACACAGTGTAAGACGACCCTCAATAAATTGAGCGACGACCTATAGAATATTGCAAGGAGTGGAAGGATGAAGGTGACATAGGAACGTTGTATGTGGCAACCTTTGGCGGAGGCCTATGTTCAGCAATGGACTAAGTGAAATAAAAGCAGTATTTTTATAAATAATACAATAATCAAAATATTAACCTTAATAATATATTATGTATGTTAGTATAACGCGCTTAAGTAAATAGCATGTCGCGATAAAGGAAGTTAATTTACAATGATAACATATTCGCCCCAAAAATGTAACATTTATCCATTGAATGGAGTAAACAGTTCGATCTTTGACCATCTCCACAGATATACAAGAATATTATATACTACGACTATGTTTACTACATTAAAGGAATAATGTTAAATTTTTTGGGAGTAAGTTTAGTCTCTTATCATTAGCTAGATTCCTATCATCTTTTACGGACACCAAAAACAATAGGCCCGTAAAAGTTGTAGGTATCTAATACAGTAAACATCGAAATAAAAAGACGAAAGTCTATATCTAAATCTAAACAATAAAACCCAATGTTACAATCTAGTTAAATGAGAAAAATATAAGAACATATTAGAAATCTTACAGCTATTCTTTAAACTACACAACTATGTATAAGTACCTTAGAATTGATTGAAGAAAAATCTTTATATAAATTAACACCTCGATACTCTTAGCGACAGCGCTACCAGTCCAGGAAATGAGATTAATTTATTGAACAAATACAAAACGTGAACTATATCGGCGATATGATAACGATAAATATCAAAAAAATATATAAAGTGTCACAGATACTCCCTCGCAACTGATAACAGACATCTCTTATTATGCAAGAAGTTATCTCTTGAATCCATCAATCAAGCTCTCTTTGTGTTACACTCACACGCACCCAATATGTAATTAATTTAAAATCATATTGCATCTTTTAAGACAATTTGCTAGACCCAAGCCAAACATAAATTTTAAACGCTTCTATTTATTATGAATGTCGACCAATTTTCAGAAACTTACAAAATACCAAGTCCCTTTACAAGGAGTTAAAATGTCCGATGCATCGAAGTCCGTAATATATGTCTACAAAGGATATTCTAGTCATCCTTTGTTCAAAATGCAACTTATTTTTTCATATAAACAGCGCGATCCGAGTGCGAAAGCTTTGAATTAGATATGAAGGCGCGGTTGGCTCATGACATGTTATTACGCCATTGTTAACAACAAACAGACTTGCGGTGCATGATTATTGTTTACATTATTAATGATATTCGCCTTTCTGTTGAAATTGAAATAATGGCTAATTCTGGCAACTACATTGTGTTAATAAATTGAAGCGTAGTAAGCTCTTGTCTTCAGAATTGGACAAAGATCGTTATAGTTCACTGCCTATCCCATTGTTCCTGATAAAAGTTGAAAGTCCAAAACTGTCTATCCCAGTATTTTGTAAAGGATTTGAGAGATATGTATTTTTTCATAAAAACTGTTATAGAATTTATAGTACGTTCATATACATATGTTCCCTACATACGGCATAGGAGTCTGTAACACCCCCTTACTTTCTGTGGGTGTTGTAAGAGGCGACTAAAGGAAAACTCATAAATACGTACAGAGGTCTGGTTATACCGCCATGTGTAGTTAGCATATAACCAAGAAACCAAAGAATAATCAGACCGAATTTACAGCCGATTTTGATGAAGGATAACAGCGGCTAATGTGACAGGTGTCTGGTACTGCGATCGCCAATCCGCTTTACAAGCATGGCGGTTATGAAAAAACCTCTTTATGTGAGAGGCCTATGACCTGCAGTGGATATTTTTAAGCCATAGACCTTTCACGTCGCAATACAATTTTCATTATATCAACACGTCAAGCATTAGTAAACAATGGCGACGGGTTTTCCTTTGGGCGGCCATCTTAAACCGCGGTCGCGAAGTCGATATTATAGGCGATGTGACGTAACATGGCGTCGGCGCGAGAGTTGGCGAGCAAGGTCAATGTTACTACGTTACGATTATGTGAACTTGTTAATATGTATTTTAAGAAAAATCACAAACATATACATTATACGTTCATACAAACAAAATTCTCTCAGAAGTTTCATACTGAAATACAATAAGTACTGAAAAAAGTTACTAGCTACTGTGTATGACTCTGTCAAATGTTACTTTAAGGTAGGTATTTGAAATAAACTTAAAACCTAAAATAATATGAAGAATTTACTCTGAATAATTACATACAAAAGGACATACATAAAAAAATCCTTATTCCGTGTGAATCATAACAATCCTCCGGGAAAGTAGTCGCTCGAAATAAAATCAAGAAAACATTTTAAAGAAAAGTCATAATAAATACCTTTATGAGCGTAATTCTCAAAGCTTTTATTGACTTCTAAGCAACAACCTCCGGGTTGTTGCTAAATGGTAAACTTTAAAAAAAAAAAACTTCAACGCAAACCGTATCAGCTAAACTGATCCGAAACTAATTTCGTTTAAATTCACCGGATTTTGGGAGCAAAAGAAACAACTGTCACTGCGGAGCCAACAGAGGCGAACTGATAATTGTTCCATGCGACGCGAGTATATATGGCGGTTCATTATCATCTGCGGGACATCTTTATCACGAGATGGCACACACGGCGCTGATGTAACTCGGGATGGGAAGTTGCGTACAACACCCGAATTGACTGCCCCAAACCGCTTCGTGTGACGTCACTAATAAGGTCGCCGTAATCTATACTTATAAAAAAATAAAACAAAAAATAAATATCTTCACGCCATTCCCAATACTGGGGAAGATAGAGGTCTACCCCCGTATTGAAAATGGAAGGACAATTAAATTCCTTCAACCCATTTTCCAAATATTTTTAGTTTTTGAGTTTATATCCAAGCCGATATAATTCGTACACGATATAAATCGTACATAAGTTTTTGAAAAAAACCCTTTCGTGGTTATATGGTAATATGGTTTATAAGTGTTATAACAAATTGATAAAATTTCCACTCACCCCCAACTCCGTTACCAATGGATCCAGTTAGGAAAGGTTCCTACACCAATTTCCACGGTTCTTTTGGGCCTCATGGACGGAATTTTAAAGTACATTTAGTGATCTATTGAATTGTGACAACTATGACGATGTAAATTTTCCATTTCCCATGGTGTTCGAACAGTATAAAGATTTGACTTGGGAGTCTTTAAGCGACAATAGAAAAAAAATTAATAATTATCTGACTGTTGGTTATTCTTTCACGTAAAATATAGAGAACATATTTTTTTAACAAAAGTACTTTTAACTTTTACGTCTAAGATTTCGAAATATTTTATTATGATCATTCTACTGGTTCGTAACACATGGATTTTCTATAGGCAAGCCAAACGCGCGATATCACCCGTAAACATGTTTATTTAATTGCGCGGTATTATAACACCAATTCCATTTATTATGATGATATTATGATAATTAGATGGAAAACTAGAAGATTAATCCTTCACGTATATTCCCTTACTAGGGTAGGCAGAAGTCTCGACAGTGAAGCCTTTCGACCCACTTTTCACCGAAGCTTATTTGGGATAGCATACCTTATAGTAAGTCATCCAAAAACAATTGAAACTTGAAAATATATAACATTTTAGAGTGTCCAATGTGATGTGAAAAATTCATTGTGTCGTGCCTGTGTCCCCAATATAGGCAGCAACGTCTAAACGGCGATATATCTTTTACCTCGTTCGCCAATCGACGGTAATGTTTAATCCAACTTCTAATGTTAGAGGACTAATTCCCGCAGTGGAACGTAAGGAAAGGTAGGAGAAATTCATGATTCTTACGACTAAAGGGCATTTTTAAAAACAAGAAGTGTGAAATTCTCTTGAATTGCCACAACGCCACCACAAACAAACGCTGGATTGTTTAATCGTTGTCATTGTAATGAAACAAAATCATAATAAATAATAAACAGGTCTCAAGAATTCTGTAAAAATAATAATAATTCCCAAACCCTATTAGTCCAACGTCGTCACACAAAGCGCGTGCCAGACATCAAAAAATAAACAAACGATAAAGATTATAATTTCCAAGAAATGATAAACTAATTGTAAATACACACATGAACTAATAAAATACTTACAAGAATTAAAACTATCAAATATTTAATGAAGAAGAGGGGCGTGGCGTTTGTAGAGGTATCAGACTAATTATATTACCACCATTTTTTATCAGCATAGATACATTATAACAGTAGATGGATACTCATCTTACCCATCCATCCACCATACCATCATACAGGGGTAGACAGACTACCCTAGGCTAGTATTGGGAATGGCATCTATAACATTACAAACTTAGCATTTATTACCACTCCACTGTCAGTGTGTCCACTGTACTGCACTCCAGTACAAATTACACAAACAGTGTAGATTACCTCACCATGCTTCCTTCACTAGAGGGCTCGTGGTAAATTCAGCACATAAAATTACTATAAGGTTGGTGGTAGCGGAATCAGGAAATGAACCTGGGCCACTCGGCTGTCACGGTTAAAGGGATATTAATTCGACAATCTGTGGTCTTTGGTTACTAGTTTTATACAAGACTATTACGAAAGCTGAAACCTTCGGTGGAAAGTGGGTCCAAGGAACTTAATTGTCTAGACTAGACCTCTGTCTACCCCTGTATTGGGAATTGCGTGAAGATATTTATTTATTGAAATATATTGGGTCTCCAACGTTGCTTCATTCCGAGGATTGTTTAAAGTGTCGCCCTCAAACAACGTGCACAATTAGGTCTTCATTAAAACTAGTTAAGAGATTGTGCCTTTTGTGTTACACAAAGGGAACAATCGATGCTATTCAACAAAGTGATCCGGTTCAAATGAACCAAATCAATATACATTTGTGAAGTAATAGAGATTGTGAAGATAAATCATATATCGATGGTATCATGATCTGAAGTACACATCTCCGAAAGAAAATATTTTTCAGGCCCCCTATAGTAAATAAATATCTTCACGCAATTCCCATTACAGGAGTAGACAGAGGTCTAGTCAAGACAGTTAAGTCTCTTCGACCCACCTTCCACCGAAGATTTTTCTTGACAACGTGACAGGTGGTGAGCCCGTCGTCGTCTTTATGTCCAAGCCAACGATATAATTCGTATATAAGTTTTTGAAAAACCTATTAGTACGGGCTTGCCACCCGGGGATCGAACTCGGGTCTCTTGACTCATAATTCGGACTACCCAACCACTCAGCTATCGAGACTTAGGCCATTCAGGCCCCCTGGTTTAAACCGAAAAATATGCAAATACCCGTGGTATTTGCATATTGAGGTCTTAAAATATTGAAAGTGAACGGAAGAGATACTTTTTTACAAACTGCTAATGATGATAGTATAATTTATCTTCTTGTTAACAACTCCAACTTTCAATGTTTGCAGTGGTCTGGTTCACGACAACAGCGGCGGACACGAACCCTGGATCGCACATAACCAAAAAGCTTATACTAGGCTGTATGCCATGTATTCAAAGACCATATTTATAAAATTCCTTCAAGTTCATTAATTTCATAGTAAAATTAATTACATTCTTTCTAAAGCGAAAAGATCTTTACTAAAGTTGTTGTGAACGAATGACTGACTTATTCAATAACAGAAACAAAGGTATTAAATACAAATGTACAAAAATGATAAAAAATAATCTAAATAAAAATTTCACTCGAGTTTACTAACAATAACAATGACCCGTGTAGTGTCAAATGAAATGGAAGTACTAACTCAGCATAATGTCGCGGCATTAACCGCAACGCTGTTTTTCAGACAGTACCTGTCCAATTAATGTTTTAAAATCCGGTAAAAGAAACGAGAGACAAACAAAAAGAGACAAACTGTAAAATAAGCTTCTTATGCAGTCACTGCGGGTTAATTACAAAACCTAATCACTTGAAGGGACCTTCTGGACTTTTGGTGGTTTAAAATTCATTTATAATACTACGGGACGCAGTGGTTCACCACTCCACCCGATTTCATCCAGTGGACGACTTGACGTAAGATACTATAAGCACTGCTTTGAAATGGCAACCCACAAACGGTGGGATAACCCTTTCAAAAATACCTGACTAAGGTGAGTGATTCTGATCCGCCTCACGTGGCGATTATGGCTAACCCTACTCACTGAAGAGACCAATATCACGCAGTGAACTTGTACAGGCCGTTTAATTATCATCATCATAATACAATTAAAGCTAGACATATCTAAATGGTAATCTAAAGGTGCTTGCACTATCTAATCTGTGCTAAAGGTCAGGACCTCAATCCGGGACGGACGCGTGTCGATAAACCTTTCAATAATTACTCTCATAACCTTACTTATTACTTTATCTTCTTCTTGTTTATCGGTCCGACTTCACAGCTGGCCATAGGTATCGAAAGCGTAATTAATACCTAACATGTCATGCCACGATGGGTATGATCGAAGTTCGTAATATCCAATACCTTCCTGTCACTGGTCTAAAGCCTTTGATGGTCTAAGATTGCTAAAGTTTCGTTTAGTCAGTAGTGTTGGTCGTTATTTTTAAAGTGGACTGGAAAAATACTCTGTATAGTTTGCATATTGCATGTTATAGTCAATGACAGTCAAACCAAATCGTTTATCGATAGTCTTTTTTAATCTATCTATTGAATGTACTAAACATTAGTATCACCCAAAATGTTTTACAATGTTTAGAACATTTTGGTTGTTTTTAAGTGTTGAAAATTTTATAAATTTAGTCTTATTGCTATTTAAATATAACTTATTAGTATTGAGCCGATGGACTATTTTTGACATGGCACAATTTATCTCATCAAGTGAAACAACATGTCGTTGGATTTTAAATATTACAGAGGTATCATCAGCAAATAATACAATATCGTTTGTATTCCCTAAGGTAAATCATTAATATAAAAAAGAAAAAGAAATGGACCGAGAATCGAGACCTGTGGTACGCCCACAGCTACCGTCGATCCAGAGGAACATGCACCATTGATTATAACTCTTTGAATTACATTACATTTGTACGATTTAATAAAAAAAAGACGCAAGAAAAGGAAGTTATAAAAAGTCAATTGTTCCTAACCCATTCATGTTCATACGTATCGTATTGAAAAATATCAAACAGCAAGATCAAACAGATTACAAATAATTCGGCGTTGGTGAAACTCGCAAATCATTGATTTTTGAATCTAGGTCACTAGCTATGGTCCTTGTAATGTCTGTAACACGGGGGCAGATTAGACAAACAGTAGAGTGGACAGGCCTTCAAAACTTATCTATGCGTCAAATTGCCGATACCTATAGTGATATAATTTAGTGGATGAATTTGCATATATTAAATTTAAAATAAATCTAAAAAAAAATAAACAAAAGCCTCTGTCACTCCATGCATCAACTCTACAACCTTCATCGTTTAACGTCGGTGTTGTTAAGAGGTTTGTTATTTTTTCAACTACCCTAAAATTGTTCGGTACTGATCTTCGGTATCGTGGTTAGATAACCTTTACTTTTTCCCCTGGATGTAGTAAAATGGCAATGACTACCGAATAGAGGGGGGAATACTACTAAATAAAACAGTTTGGAGATGACCCAGAGGAAGGCATGGCCCTGGCAGTACTTGAGATACTACTCGTATCTTTAACATATAACTTAGATTATGTCGATAGAGTGCAAAGGTAACAATTGCTTTCATAAAAGTAACGCCACGTTGACATGTGTATGACATACCCTATCCATACGATGTACATAAATTGTAACACTTTTAATAGGACGCTAATTATTTTCTTATCGCAAGTATTGTCGACTGACTTACAGGGGTTATGTTTACAAATGATATTTTTCACTACAAGCTCTAATTTAAACATTGTAATCACAGTTTTATCACTTAGCAAACGTAACAAATTATCATTTGTTTTGTCTTTTTTTTTGCATACATGTACAAAATTTGATATGTTAAGAGGTTATTGTATTTCGAAGAAAAACATATATATGTGAGCAGTTACATAGTAACAGGCCAACGTAAGTGTATTTATGATTATATATCACTATAATCATAAAGATAAAAAAATAAAACTGTTTCTTTTTTAAATTAGCGGTAGAAGCGTGACTAGAACTTCTCTAACATTCTCAATGTTAGAGAAGTTCTAGACTAAAATAGAAGAAGAATCAATAT
The DNA here is from genome assembly GCA_029286605.1 of Sericinus montela. Classification (NCBI taxonomy): domain Eukaryota; kingdom Metazoa; phylum Arthropoda; class Insecta; order Lepidoptera; family Papilionidae; genus Sericinus; species Sericinus montela. The sequence goes on from JAGSMR010000024.1 coordinate 6,663,666, forward strand.
TCCTGGTAAATGTCCGATTGCTTGAACAGGTGATGATTACGAGGTGTTCAAAGGTGCTGACCTGGGAACGGATCACTATCTAGTGAATATCAGATTTAGGTATATGATCGCAGGCTGGCTCTACCGGGTGGCGGTAGCCAGTCGGTGCCGGTACAGTGATGCATGGTGCATTAAAAGAAGCAGTAAATAAGAAGAAAGCATGGTGAGACTACTTGGCCTTGGGTAGTGATATGAAGATATGAAAGAGAAGATGAAAGAAAGATATAAGCTAGGGAAGGTTCACACGAGCGCACAGACTGAAAGTGCGTGAATGGTATTGAAAGGAAGCGGACAAAAGATTGTCGCGTCACTTCAGAGAGAACTCCAGGGTCTTATGGAAAGAGGTTGGAAAGGCCCGATATGGTGCGACAACCTTCAGAATGAACAAAGTGCCTTCGGGAACCGGTGACGTCATCTCCGAAAATCGGGAGGTCATGCAGCGATAAAGTGAGTTTTACAGAGAAGATAATGAGAGAATAAATCAGAGAGAGAGAATGCATGGTTGTACGTATGATGGTCTTAGTGAAATATTCAGGGGTGGCGCTGTAACCGGTACACCAGACACGGACTTCAATGACACTAAGGTATGTATGGTAAGTATGAAATAGATCGAATGCGCGATCCGAAGTTTTAAATATGGTAAGGCTGCAGGACTAGACAAAGTTACGACTGAAATGATCAATGTATGGTGTGCCTCGGATTTAGATTTAGAAAAGGCTGCACAGTTCAAGTGTTTTCTCTTCGCATGTTCACGGAAAAGCTTCTGACTGCTAATCTGAAGATTTTGTGTACTTCTGAGGATCTTGAGAAAGCATTTGATATTGATTTAGGCTCGTCATGAATAAAAGAAATAGTGCCAAAGTTAACTTTCTAAATTTATAATAAAATAAAAATACATTGTAATGTGATATTTTAATAAATCATAAAATACTACAATAATTAAGTACGTGACAACGATAATATATATTCGATTTGAGTAAATACCGTTAGAAACGTGATTTTATAAACATATTTAAATTTACTAAAGCATAACCAAAACATTTAATTGTAAGAATAAACTTCATTGAAAACACCTAGGCTACGAGCTAAGTATATTTTATTGCTTGATAAATTATTTACAACTTTTTTCTTTTTTAGTTTTACATACCAGCTTTTATATTTTGCTGTTGGTTGCGGGTTCGAAACTCGATAGTAACAAACATTTGCATAATGAATACAAACGTTTGGACTGGAGTCACGTTGCCAAGGACTCACAGTTACACAGAGAACTCTACATTAAGACGGGACTCATACTTAAAAACTGTATGATGTATGAATGTTCAACAAATATTTATTCTTTTTCATCGCCGCTAACAAAGAAAGCAATATTAGGTTTCTTGTAATTTAAAACAAATTGAGCTACAATCAATCATTTGACCGCACTATATTATTGTTGCTTTTCGTTGATTTCGCGTTCCATTTTAGTTTTATACATATATATTAGTAATTTATGATAGCTGTTAGACATAACAAATTCCAATGCCTCCTGATAAGGACAAGGTAAAAACATAAACATCAAAGCTATCCTAAATTGATTAGGTCAGTAGAGATCTACAAATTAAGCGTTACACTCCCAGTACCTTAGGTACGTTTAGATAGGTTTTCATTTATATAGATATTTTCTTAAATGTACTCAAAGTTTTTTGACAACGCCATAACTTACATAATTTACAAACAACAATGACATCAAAACCATTGAGATATTTTTTCTAATAAGAGTTTTTATTGTTATTTTGTGTTATTTTTTCTAAACTTGTCCGTAATATGATTTTATTGACGTTTAGATACTTCGTAATTTCAGTACTTCCTTTTTAAGTAGAGTAAGACGCGTTACTGCCCGCGGGAGGAAAGGCGATGGTAAATGTTTACATTGATGCCATCAGTTTCATTACATATAGAAATTTCACATTGACGTTGTCTGTAAATGCCCATTGCTAATCACATGACAATATATTACAAGAAATTAGAGGCAGACAGTTTATGCCACCCTGTTCCAGAATAAACGGTTGGCTAGCGGATTTCCCGTGTCCAAAGACAAGCAGGTTTTCTCACGGTATTTATCTATCTATACAGAGCACTGGCCATAACACTACCACGGCCTTGCAGATTTCAATCCTGGAAATATTTCAACTAACACAAGGTTAAGCAGTAAGCAGTAAAATATATGGAGCGTCTAGGCAAATTCCTGGAATCATTCACGTGCATAATCCCCCAATCTAAAACAATCGTCTAGAGCTCTTGAGCAAACAGTCTGTGTTTGCCGAGGCTACGACTACTGTCTGAAAAGTGATTACTGCAGACGAGTTAATACCGTTTCGCTGCATCTTACACGTAAACAGCGAATTGCGTTTTCCTTATATAAACAACTGGCTGCAACCCGCGGCTTTGCTAGCATTTTCACACGTAACGCGGAACCCTAGTTATGTTTCTAAAATAAAAGTAGCCTATGTTACTCATGATAATATTAGCTGTCTGTCAGTGAAAGTCCCGTTAAAATCGGTCCAGCCGTTTCAGAGATTATCCGGAACAAACAAACAGGCAGACAGACAACAATTGTAAAAAAAAATTTTGGTGTATGTATTGTATATATTCATATACATTCAGTAAAAAACGGTTATTTCTCTCTTTTTATTTATATGTATAGATAATGCACGTGATACATATACCTGTAATCTAATAGGTAAAAATAACATTAGTGTCTTCGTTACCTACGCGCCTAACTTTTAACGCATCGCATATAATATTGAGTTTAAATTGTGTTCAGTGGTAGTTGTCTATTTGCATTAAAATCAGATTTGTTTTAAATTTAACGGTGGGTGAAACTGCGTGGTACAGCTTGTCTAACAAATAAAAAAACATACATGTACTTTAGCTATATTTTTTCGCATTCGATAAATGCAATTTTATTCAATTACTGTCGATAGGATTTTCGTAAACGTTATGACGACATAATAGTTTATAACATTCTATTCTATAATCTAGTTTCATGTAAATTAATAGACAGGCGAGTTTACGGGACACAGCTAGTATATAATAAAACAAATGAGGCGAACAATGAAGGTCTTTAACCATAATAAAAGATTACAAATAACTTCACAAAATTACAGAATAAAATATAACTATAATACACCACCCTATGTATCTCTTATAATGGAAGAACCGTTATTGAAATAATACAGGTCATTTATCTATGTACATATACATGTACTGATATACGTATTTTTTTAATTATAAATAACTACATAATCCACACACAAAAAACTACAAATATTCTAAATTTAAATTTGCCTAACAGTTTATTAAGTTTCAATGCAAAATGTTTCATTATGAAATTTAAAAACATTGGACACTTTTTATTTCGAAAATAAATTTCGCGCGATGAAGTGTTCTCAGGCGGGTTCACGCGCATGCAGCGGGCAAGTGAGCTTTACATAAAAGCTCTTAAAATATTCCATCGCATTCACTATAATGGGTTTTCTGTTTTCTTCAATTTCTTTTACAAATTATAAATACATATTTTTTTTAAATAAATACATATATAGAGAGGGACAACATCACATACATTGCTCCGATCCCAATGTGAGAGGCTAAAGCACTTGTATGGGAATCGGCATCAACGAAGGCACCACAAACACCCAGACCCGAAAAAATGTAGAAAAAGTGGTTTTCCTACATTGACCCGACTGGGAATTGAACCCGGGATCTCGACATGGCGGTCCCGGGTTCAATTCCCATTCGGTGCTTTCGCCGCAAAACCGTATTTATGTAAATAAATTCCTGCCCATCATCATACGTCAACGGACATCAAACGTTCTTTCATAACAACACTGATTTTGAAAATAATAAAAAAATAATAGCAGTTCGCAAACCTGCGAAAAGCAGGTTTATTATGGTATGTTAGAATTATGAACTTCTAAAATTACCGCCCTTTGTTACTTTATTTTAAGTTGAAACAATAGTCTTTAAATAAAATATAGAAGAGGTCTTTGCCCTTTAACAGAATTATTCATGGTACCTTTCACACTACCTAATACTTACTATGTTGTAGCTAATTTCCATTATATTTTATCTATGTCTTCACGCAATTCCCAATACAGGGGTAGACAGAGGTCAAGTCTAGACAATTAAGTCCCTTTGACCCACCTTCCACCGAAGATATTTTCGGGACAACGTGACAGGTGGTGAGCCCGTCGCCGCCTTTATGTCCAAGCCAACGATGAAATTCGTACATAAGTTTTTGAAAAACTCATTGGTACTGCCACCTGGGGATCGAACTCGGGTCTCTCAACTCGAAATTCCGACCACCCAACAACTCGGCTATCGTGACTTTTTTTTTTTTTTATATTTTATCTATAGAAGCAGTATTTGTTATGGAATTTATTCATTGATACCTTGCAATTATAGAATTATCTTCAAATCCTTATTGGTTACTGGTTTTTTATTTTCTGCTGACTTGCCAGAACGGCGTGAATACCCCAGGAGAGATAAAGATAATAATTTGAACTTTAACTTCATGCACTAGAATAGGTCAAGCTTCAGATAATAAAATGATTGTCACGCTAATAACCAGTGTAAGTTTGAAAACGGCGCCAAATGATAACAGATTAAAACTTAAGTTTTGTTTATATAAAGATATGTTTATGTGAGGTTATTGTATTAAACTGATGATTAAAAAAATATCTTCACGCCATTACCAATACAGGGGTAGAGAGAAGTCTAGTCTAGACAATTAAGTCGTTTCGGCCCACCTTCCACGCAAGACATTTTTCGGTACAACGTGACAGGTGGTGATCCCGTCGCCGTCTAAGTTCAAGCCAAGGGATCGAACTCGTGTCTCTTGACTCGAATTCCGATCACCCAACCACACGGCTATCGGGACTTTTTAATCTAATGATTTTAGTATAATAAAATATAGTATAATAGGTATCTTCCTACATATTTCATATTGAAACCAGGATATCATGATTGGAACCAGAAAACTAGTTCAATCCTTTAAAAGACTCATACCAATTTATTCGAAACATATATAAGTACGATTTGTGTCATTGGTTTGGACACTCGGACCGCGGATTACCGACAAGTGGTGAGCATAGAACATAGTCCCGAAAGAGCCCCAGTGAGATTTGGGTCGATAGGACAAAAGCGTCTAAATCTCTGTCTGCCAGTGTACTGGAAAAATGCATCACACATTATGTGATAAGATAAATACACTACAATTGACTGAATGAACTGTGTTTACCAAAACAAAGTATATTTTCTTTTTCTATTCACTTAACTGGTGTGGACACAGTTCTTGACAATTAAGTCCTTTCAACAAAGTCATTTTTTGGGATAACATAAACATTACCATGTTCTTGAAAAACGAACTCAGGTCACTTGAATGAAACTCCGTTCACCCAATCTGCTACCGTGACCTTTGATCCTGTTTATCTTAGAAGATATGTATATATGTAAATATAAGCAACTGGGATAGAACTTGAATCTTAATTGCTCATACTATTAAAATTGTGTTATAGGAACTGGCATACATAAAACCACCTCTGATAGTTACAAAATCTTAAAATGTGTAATTGCTTTTACTTATAATTAACAGTTTTCACAGATCCAATGCATGTCCTAAGGTTCCAAAGAAATAACATACTCACAATTTTTTTCTTCACAAGCACTTGGTAAAAAAAATCAAGCAAAGAAATAAAAATTTACAAGAAAATACTACAATTTGAGTTTAATGGTAATTTAACTTTGAATGGTTTCACTCTTCAGTAATACATTGACAATGATAAAAAACAATGGCATGGGGCATGTGTTATCAATAAAGGAAAATAAGCAGGAAATTAAGTTACTTGGTTTAGTGTTAAGAACAGTTTCACATTTATTAACATAAACCTTTTCCAAAACAATAAAAATATATTGGGATCACATCACCAATGTGTACTTAATGTAATGAGTAAATCCAACCTAAGAGATACAAAAGCAATTCTAAATTGCTTGTTTTACATTCTAATATTCTTACATTCTAATATTCATGCTGAATTTTCGATTTAGATTTTATAGGCCCAAGTCAAGTCTGTCTTTAACATGGGTTACCTGTATAACCTGGATAACCTGTTGACTGACATTACCTAGTCAGTGTATTAAGTTATGAACAATACCAGAATCTAACTGGCAACCTTGGTCCTTTAAATAAAATTTTCCTAAATTAGCCTCAGGCACCATACTTAGGCCTCTTCCATAAGTAGAATATGCAATAATAGCTTGACAAGTAGTTTGGAGATTGGAGTATCAGACTCCTTGCACCATTGTAATTAACCCGCCTGTTAATGTTCCCCAAATATTTTTTGATGTTCTGCGATTGCTACTAAAAATCAGCAGCCATTGCTACTAAAAATCGCAGGCAGCAATTTAAGGCTTCTTCTTTTGTCACCCTTTATGATGCCGACAGGAAAAAAGATAATTGTTAATTCTTATACCAATTCCACTCTCACTGTGTAAAATTTTGTTTATTACTAACTAATGCATGCAATTATATGCATGCAATTATAACAGCTTTTTGTTGTTAAATAAAACAAATTGTTTTATTATTATTGTTATTTGCATAATAAAAACAAGATATAGTGTTTGATGTTGTTCTTATATTATCAGTATGACCATGGTTATTGTTTATACTTTGTGACTATGTCTTTCATTGAATACAAATATACTAAGTAAAATTATTGATGTCAGTTAATAACATATCCTAACCATGAAAGCTAACACATTAATCTGATTGAAATTTAAAATTTATAATTATGTACAACATTCAGTTTAATCAACAGTTTCGAAAGTATGGAACTTTTGAAGCTGTTGATTAAACTGAATGTTCTAAGCAGTCCAAAGACAAGCCAGTACTATTTACTTATTGTGTTAATTAGTTCCCCATTTAATGGCATAATTTTGAATATTTTTATCCAGAACATTAGGTTGTAAAAAATATCACAATCACATTTCATTTATTTTATTGTTGAATGTCTGTACTCATATATAACTAAAAAATTTTAAAACATAAGAGATACTAAAAATTCATAGCTATATCATTATAAATTCATGCATTTTGAATTTTATCCAAAAGTAACTCCAGTCTTCCCGTCATTACAGGCTGGCCTTTTTTTGTCTTCTTACTCAATTTCTTGAATCTTTCTTGCTTCTTCTTCTTATACTCTTGTATCTTCTGCACTCTTTCCTTTCTCAATTTTGCTAATTCTTCTTGCTTCTGTATTTTCTCTTGCTTAATCTTTTCATAATGTTCTTTTGCTTTTTGGAATGGATCTTTTTTTGTTTTCTGCAATTCCATTTTAGTTGCAGATTCCTTTTCAATTAAATCAGGATGCCTTACAAACTTACCAACATTAGAGTCATTGGAATCAATAATATCTTCATCAAAAGATTTTGGTTTATAGGAACCGAGTAATGGATCATTTTTGATGCTTTTATGATAGTCATATAGCAGTTTTTTCTTTCTCTGTTCTTCCCATTGTTCTAATTTATATTTTTTGCTGTATTTTTTTAAACGGTAAGCCTTTTTATCAAAAGGTTTCTTGCCTTCAACTTCATTTCCTTTTGGACGATTTTTATCTACCTCATATGGACAATTTTTATCCATCTCAGACTGTATTTTGTCTTTGTTTTTGATTTTTGTTTTTCAGCAACATTTTTATTACTACCTTCAGGTTTTTTTTTATTAAGAAAAAAAGAATCTCGTTTTCTCTTATCCATGATAAACTTCAGACCTAAAAAGAAATGGAAAAGCGTGTTTGAGAAGCAAGAAGTTTATTATTTTCATGCAAAGTAAAAATTACAAGACAATATTAAAATAATGAAAAGGAACAAATAACAATAAATAGGGTCACGCTTTTTCATTTCCAAGCATAGGTATATACAAAATTATATATTAAACTTATTTATATTATCTACATAATTTTATGCACCTAAGAACTAAATAAATAGTACACAGGTCTTCCACATTGTCTACTACTAATAATGGTAGTAGACAATGTAAAAGAGATTGTAACTTGAACTACAAAACAAACATAAAACTGTAACAATGTGGGAAATAACAGCACTCAGACTGGCAAAGGATTAATTGTAATCACCCTAAGCTAAATCTCAAGTTTAGTTATGAGGAGAACCATATATCACTCTACATGAAATATATAGTAATGAATATTAGCATTGCACTCAGCAATGCCATCTTACAGTTTGTATGGCTAAATAAAAATTTAAGCATAATTAAATTAAATTAAGTACTGAAGGGCACAGGGTGCGTAAAATTGATGTTTTGGGACACAGGCAAAACTTCAAGTTCTGTGAAATATTCAGTATCTAATTATAGTTTACGCATTTATAAATTGACCTTCACCAAATACAACTAAAAAGCATCATCCAGAGTCACATACAATCATAGGTTTCGAATTGTATTAGACTTAATTACATGAGATTTTATTTCGATAGGCATTTTAGACTTTAAATATATGTATGTTCCAGCTACAATATATGATAATAAAAGTAAAAAAGAATAGCATTTAAAAATAAATTACAAATAATATCGAATAATATATAAAATAACAATCAGTGTATTTGTAGTATCTTGTAGAAATAACCTGATAACAAGTTCTAGAATAATGGAAATGTGGTCCTCTCGACACGATATCAATGACGTAAATTTCGTCACACGGCCATGGGCAGTGATTCAGATAGAAACCGAAACTTATTATAAAGGAGAGCGCATATTGTAGCGTGGATGTAATAGAGATGACTCCACGTTAGTAAGAGATAATGAGAAATGTCATATAGAACAGATACGTCGTTTTTTACGAAACCAATATGGAAGATGGCATGATCAAAACCTAGACATAGAGATGTTTTATAGTGATAATATCAGTTTCTTAAATGAAGAGAAGCTGGGTAAATTAGGCCAAGAAAGTAAAAAACTGTAAAACTTACCAAATTAAGCCACCCACTGGGTAGGCTTTGAAGTATCGGCGGAATCTTGATAGTTTAGTTGCACTTGGCACGAGAAAACTTAACCACGATTACAGATTTTATATCACGGTTTTTGAAATGATTTATTTTACCGACCATGCCCTAATATGATTTATTTGAATAATTTTTGCGAAAAAACACGATGGACGTTTCGCAAAAATGTCACAAAAGGAGCGAGAATGAGAAGGAAAATGGGAAAGAATATGCGCTTGCTGCGCCCTCTACTTCTGGGTCCGTTTTTATTTTATGCAAAGATGTCATGTTACAACTTCGATCACTAATCAAGGGCATGCGCAATAAAATTTGGAATAGAAAATACTAAATGCATACATACATATAAATACATACATAATAAACTAATGTAATCTATTACAATAAATGTAATTAAAATTTAATACTTAGAATACGTTAAAAACTACAAAATGGATACATAATGTAGCAAAACTATTGAACGTTATAAGCGTGAATAGGAATGCCGCTAAAGAATTAATATAATATTGCCATCTTGAATATTGCAAACGCAACACTATTGTCTCAGTGATTTGGCAGATGGAGTTAGTAAATACGTAAAAGATATGTAGTTTTTTTTATTTATAAAAAAATATTTATACAATTTTAAATTACATAATGTCATTGGCAGAAATATAACCTAATATATTATGCATTAGTTTATAGATATAAAACACAGATATTATATCAATAGCTGATCATATTTAGATTTAACGTACCTACTGCCAATGGTAATATTTGATCGAATCTTCAAATAACGGATTTTGATAAGGCTTTTTAGATGTTTCTAATGAACTTTTTTGTTTTCTAACAAAAATTACATAACATACTCAACGCCAGGTCTACTACTCTAGTACTCAACGTGAATATATGTACTCAACAGCCTGTAAGAGTTCACTACAGCATATATGCCTCTCAAATAAAGAGGAAATGGTAATCGACACGTTCTACCACATGGTTGGCACCTCGCGCCTTAGAAGCTGCTGTCTGACAACGGTCTGGTAATTTTAGAGATGAATCAAATAACCATTTATCGATCAATCTGTTTCTTATTGTTTGGTACTTTCATTACCTAAACTCCCTCATTCGATTATGTTTATTACAGTAATATTTTTTATTATAGCTCTAATTATTGCTTACTTGTGTTAAGATAGTGACTTATACCTCGATGATAATACTATTGTTATAGTGTGAAAACGTGATTAATACACCAATATAACTGACAATAGAAGTTAAATGTATTAAAAATATTCTGTATATATGAAAATACAGTATTCTTATGTTTACGTTCGCAAATCTCGAAAATATTCGATGCATTTTTGATGATTTGAAATTTAGGCAGATCGGTGAATTTTTACACTTGAGGGTCTGTAAATACTTAGTGTGCTAAATTTCCCACAGGGTCGGAAGATAGGTTGTTTATATAAGACAGGGTCTACAATGAACAATAAGAAACCGTTGTTGTTAAAGTTAATTTTAAGTGTTAAGAATTGGAATCACCAGGGAGACAAATTCTCATAACAGTACGATAGATATATTGCAACTTTTAAATCAAATCCCGGTCACATGTCAACGTCCGCAATATGTAGTCGAATACCTCGCGTATTGGATTACCTACCTACTAGGTGCTGCTTACTAAGTACAGATGTGTACAAAAAGGTAATCTTTGTAATATTGCATTGCTTAGTTGAGAAATTTTTTATTTTATACATTTTTAATTAATTTATTTAGGGACGCGCTTACCTGGCTTTTTTAACCTGGAAAAATCCATTATGTAGACCCAGCTTCCTGTAGTAGAGCTGGGTTATATCGGACTACCACCAACTAAAACCCACGGTGGTCATCATCAGCGTTGAGGAGGGGTCACGCCAGGGGTTATATGACGGGAACAGACTTTCCCCAGAATCCCTGCGGTGCTACCGCGGTGTCTCAAGAACACGTCGGTTCACTTTTCTTCAGAGTCGCTTTAATGAGCACTCCCTCAGCATCGCCGACACGACTGCTGGCTGGGAGAGTTTCCGTCCAATGCGGCTCACCAGAATCCGTCTGTCTCTTGCTGGCCAAACCCCGTACGTAGCGTTGCAGAGTCCTGGTCCATCCTACCGCTATTAAAAAGGTTCGTCGTCTTCTAACGTCCGATCCTACACAGATAATCACCGAAAGAGCTATATCCGGTAATAATCGGTATAATGGTCACTTGGCCGCTTGAGTCTCGAAGACCGGCAGGAAAGCCTCGACAATGCGTTTGCGCGAGTGTCGCACATCACTGAGTCGAGCGTACCACGTCTCGAATGCATTCTGACGCTTCTGCAGCTTAACGGCTACGAACGCCTCTACTGGCTCAATATCACCATCCTGGTGAGGGATGCATATTCGGTTGCACACCCGCATCCAAGTCCGCCAATATATCTAAGGGTAGAAAGCGAGCCAAGACAGTTGCCGCCCTAAAGGATATCATGCGGTCTCCTCGTACGATCCCTATGGCAATCCGCCGTTGTTCACTGTAAATTTTAGATCGATATCGGTGAATGGCAAGCCTTTTCACCAGCTAATTACTGACAGCTTACTACATACCTGGCAGTGTCACCATCAATATCAGAGTTTGCACTAGCACTATTTTAACATATTACATTACATTGTAATAAATGCAATGAATAACTGTGGTGAAACATATTCTAGAAAAATATATAATACCACCAAATACTTTGTTATTAAGTATCTATACCTAAAACATAACTAGTCAATATGGAACCAAAGATGATCTTTCGTTTTTGCTAGAGTAGCTAAATATTTAAATTAAAAAATGTGGCATTATAGTACCGAAAAAAAAATATTACGATGACTAGTCTACGTCTACACTAGTTAACAGACTCAGGCGTTACTTTGCGGAAATTAATTATTATTAAATTGTTATTAAACAATTAAATTGCAATATTCCTCATGAAAGTGGCCCTTCTGCGGTCGCTTATCGTAGAATCTAATCGCTTGTCTTGTTTTGCGGCGAAACATGTGTCGAGTTTTCGATGGTGATATATTTCCTAGCTTCGAGCGTAGTGGCGATAATACGTCCAGTTGAATTAGTGCATTTATTTGCAATCCAATGCAATTTCATTTTTGCATTTTGTGGAATGGTGTTGGTAATAACAACTTTATACATCTACACTATCAATTCATATGAATTTTAAATCCTTAAAGAAACATGAATATAAACTAAAAATCATTCTAGAGACATTTTGAGACTCTAACTTTAAGTTCCTTGTCATTATAGTTATTAGATTGTTTATGGCCCTACAATATAGATAGATGGCATTACAATTACATCAGCAACAATGGGATATGCCAACGAATACCGTAACGGTATTCGGCAGATGGCGAAATAACCGTCCCGAAATATAACAATCAAAAATAAGTTAGCCCATTAACAGGCAGCAGGTCAGGTACTGACCGATCCGATTACGATGACGAAATCCGATTGCCAAGTGTGGCGATTATGGCATATCTTCCTTACAGGATCCTCTGCCCTACAGTTCACTTTTACAAGTCGTTATGGATGTGTCATCTAAAATCATTATATGAACCAAGATCTTTACGATTACGTAACAAAATTATAGTCGATGTTGATATAAGAAACACGTATTCACCAGACCTCTGCCTACCACAGTATTACAGGAAAATTGCTTGAAAATACGATAACCAGACCCAGACTGCTGCTTATCCTTTAAATTAAAAAAAAAATATTTTTATGCTACTTATTAAAAAAGTCTTATATTAAAAATGGCCATTTTATAACGCCTATGGCCTATGTCCCGTAATAAGATGTTATTTTATATTTATCCTTTTTTGCAAACAGCTAAATACAAGGTCTGAATACAAAGACGAACTCAGTAATGCCTGGTGTCGTTCTCTTTCAGTCAACCCAGGGAGGAGAAGTAGTAAAATGTACGCAAGTGCAAAATCAGTATATAAATGATGATTATTACTTATAGAAAATAAAATAAATTGAAATTATTAAAATCATTTTGTAGGTGCTCTCATGATTCCAAAGGAAGTGCGTTTCAGAGGAGTATAGCCTGAACTGTGAAGGAAAAGATAAAGAAGTCAGTAGATATGCTGTGGAATACTAATTTTAACACAATGTACAGACCGTGGACTTTAGTTGAATTTAAAAAGTTGTGTCTCAAATCAAAAGAGAACCTAAAGGTTAAATTACGGAAACGCGTTTCGTTACGCGTTTTACAAGTATTTTTGAATATTTATATTTAATTCTCTATGTTAATGTGCCGATGAACGGGTATGGTCCATCATTAATGAAACTTGAAAACACAGACGCATGCCAAGAATTATTTTAAGGCAGTTAATGTAGTCTCAAACTGATTACCATAGTTTTTATTAGTATCATATTAATTAAATATTTCGTTTTTAAATAGATGGAATGGCTATTCCATCTTGGTCCTCTGAGGTGAAAACACAACCTTCTTTCTTTGAAATTGTTAACTATAGTCCATGGAGTAGTCACTAACTATAGAAAAGAAAGAAAGTGTCTAACACTGGTAACATGATCCACTCACACCCAGCTCACCACTGATGACACCTCTGACGCTATTTGACAGAAAATATGACTGACGAAAAAAAGTTTTTTCATGGCATTACTGCGAGGTTATCGCAAAATGAAGACATAAATAAATACATAACGGCCTCTTATCTCCATGCTTGGCAAGCGGATTGGATCTTCGGTCTGAATATTTTGATCTAATATTTTTAGAGATGGTTGTACATCTATCGGTGGCAAAAATTTTCTAACAATCTCAAAATTTATTAACAATGTGTTAATAAATTTTGAGTTTAGTAATCATCGCAAAAGACAACTGAGAAAAAGTCGTGATAATCGCAATGTTAATTAAATAATTATTGATGATTAAATACTTTTAACCCAATACAGGGTTAGACAGAGGTCTAGACAATTAAGTCCTTTGGACCCACCTTCCACAGAAGACATTTTAAGACAACGTGACAGGTGGTGAGTTCGTCTGTTCGTTTGCCGTCTTTACTTTCAAGCCAACGATATAAATCGTACGTAAGTTTTTTCTTTGAAAAACCACATTGGTAGGAGCCTTGGGGATCAAACTCGCGTCTTTTGAATAGAATTCGGAACACACACTCGGCTATCGTGACTCATAATTATTGAAGAGTCCGTTTAAGGATATTATGACCTATTCTGTTTCGCAAAATAATATTTGCAATTACTGACATTTACTTAAATATTGTGACGCAAGTAATGGTAGGAGCGATAAAAAAAGATGTATCGAAATAATGCGGAAATATATTAACTTTTGTTCGTGAATGTCCATATGCATGCTTGATTGGATTCATTAGGGTTAGTGACGGGTAAGTGCTTTTTAGTGTTTCCTGTATTGATACATTCTTAAAAAAACTTTTTAATAATTATAAACAGAAAAATTTCTTTACGCCATTCCCTATACCAGAACAAATAGGGTACATGGTAGACAGAGGTCTCGACACACTGAAGACATTTTTCGGGACAACGTGAAAGGTGGTGAGCCCGTCGCCGATAGAACTCGGGTCTCTTGATTCGAATTTGCCCTACCACTCAGCTATCGTGACTTATGACATGAAGATATATTTTTTTAAAATGATACATTCTTAAAAAATGTTTTAATTTTTGTAACAGCCTGTGAAAGTCCACTACAGGACATAGGTCTCAACCGTAACGGAGGATTTGCCACAATCGCCACGCGTAGCTAGCGGATTGATAATAACAATACTAGGTAAGTTAGTATATACCAATAGTAGTTACCTTAGAGGCCGCACCAGTCCAAATGTACCAGTTTTCTGAATATTGGTCTGGTATTTTTAACGAGATGGTTATTCCGCCATCTGTCGGTTACTATTATGGCATTTAAGGCTGTTACCCATAGTCGCCTCTTATAACATCCACGGGAAGAAAGAGCGTGATAGATTCTTTCGCCATAGCCACACGCAATTTTTTAATGAATCTGTGATTTCTATATTATATTGATTTTGTAACCTGAATTTGAATCAATAGACTTGATTTTAATTCCCTAGATGGAGGCTCAAACCAATAATTGTTTGTCGACCTCCGTCGACCAGGTGTACACACCGGTTTATAAGGTTTTCGCCAGCGTTTCAGCCAACAGCGGGTTTGTTTCCGGTTGAGTCAATTGGATAAGGAAAACTTACGACCAGACGAGGGACATAACCCTAACTATCATTTTAAATGGGAAAGTAAGTTTGTGTATTCAGGTCTAATCTTCTATACGTTTAATCGAGAATAAATGTAAATTAAGGCTGACGAGGCCGGGTGTAAAAGCTAGTAACACATATGCAAATTTTACTTTATAGAAGAAGGGTACATTATTACAGTTGCTAATATTTCATGAGTATACCTTTTATTATTTTACATTCTTACACTAAAACTTGTCCTTTTAAAATTATACTTAGGGTATAATTGCAGTTCTGCCTCCCGCTATTAAGTGGTAAGTGTCCCATTCCAGTTACTGCTACACAGTTAGTTTACCGTCCTTGTGCGTTGAGCTGTTGGGCCAACGTTTGACACAATTCGCAGTGCAGCTTGGTCAGTCGCGGTCCTCGTGGTCCGTCCGCCGGTATAACCAGTTTTCGAAAACGTAACATTATAACCAATAATATTAATAGTTTTTCGAAATCATATCAGTTCTGAATTGGTAATTGCAACTGTTATATTGTTCTATATATATATCTAACTTTTACTAAGTACTGGCCGAAAAGTAACATCGTTAGGAATTTAATTGTTTCGGTAATTTAAAAACTGCTTTCTACAAATAAAAAAACATTAGTGTGTAATTAAATATCTTTTATTAGTGTTTGTTACTATTAAGAGTGAGTCTTTTACATAGACTACATTATAGTGTTGTGTCCAAAGATATTTATAAAATATTTAAAAGTGTTTCCTAATTAGTAGTGTAATGAAATTACATAGGTTTAATTAGGATTACATTCCAGGTACGTGTTTTTATTTTTTATAATTTTTATTAACTGGTCTTTAAGGTCGTTCTATCTGTCTTTTTTAAGCATTTTAAATTATTTAACTTTCATCCTTTTCAAATAACACTCAAGCACGATATTTTCTTATAAATTTCTTCCGTTCCCATAGCTCATACTCTTTCTCCGGTTCTAATAAAGGTACCATTTCGGCCTAAAATACTCACAAGAACGAACTTTAACATGATAGAAATAATTACATAAAAGAGCATACCTACGTAGTTTCTGTGGCCGATTTTTTCTTTGTCAGAGGAACCTTATGAGGATTTATAAAATAATAATTTTCACAAGTTAAATTTATGTTCCTGTATCGAAAATTTAAGATTTTAATTTGATTTGCCGGCGACGGTCTCACCACCTATCATGTTGTCCCAAAAATATCTTCGGTGGAAGGTGAGTCGAAGGGATTTGCGTCTATATTGGGAATTGCGTGAAGATTTATTTATTTATAATTTGATTTGACGACCTCTTTGCACAAGTGGCGTACACCCCTGTCTTCATGTCCCGGGTTCGATTTCCGGTCTGGACAATGTAGAAAAGCACTCTTTCCACATTTTCTCGGCTCTGGGTGTTTGTAGTACCTTAGTTGTTTCTGATTCCATAACACAAGTGCTTAAGCTATTTAATTTGGGAAAAGTTCAATGTATGTGATGTTGTCCCGATCTATGTATGTATTTATTTATTAATTTATTTGGACTATTCTTTTAGAGGAGCAAATTTTTTTGCCGATTCAAATTGGTTTAATTTGGAGCCAGATATGAACATTCAACTCGATTTACAACCTTTTAATATTGCGGAGGAGCACGAGTTCTCTGGTTGTATTAATAATTATAATAATTCGTAGTTTCTGTCTCTTCACGCATATACAATAACTCATATGGTATAGCAAGCAATTCGTCCTTTCGACCCACTTTTCACCAAAGCTTATTTAGGAAAACGTGACGGTGCTTTTTTTAATTATTTTATTTAATGAAGTACAGTAATAAAGTAAACAGTATTTATATTTTCCTCTTTTACCTCGTATTTACTAAATACTCTATTAAAGGTGATCGTTTGTTTCTTGGAATTTTTACGGCTTCAAGTCTTCCTCGTAAGTGTATGTAGGGCAATAGCCGGGTACAATGTGCACTAATTGGATAGACGAAGACCGGATGAGCTTTAAACAACTATTTCCTTTGAAATCGTTTAACATTTAAAAAAATATTACATTTTTCTTTACAACTAGTATGTAACTGAAACTGTTGACGAAGCGATACATGCGGTTAACCAGTTAACCAGTTAAGTTGTTAACCAGTGGTTAGCAACTTTCTCTCAACTATTTTCATTGAAAAATATTATATTTAGGCATCTATCTCTAATACGCTCCAAAATGAATCTGAAATGTATGAGTAAGATTAATACGTTACAATATTTAGTGCGATACAAACCATAAAGGTAACCTAGCCTGATCTCACATAAAGAACATAAAATGTAAGTAAATTTAATCCATTGAAAAATAGAACTGTTTTTACACGACAAAACTCTGGTAGAACTAGAACTAAGATGGCGGTATATTAATATTTTCCGCGAGCTAATCATGCTCATGCATGAATGTGTAAGGTAGGCTTGAGACGGTTTACCTCTATTTTTAGACTGTAGATGACATCTAGTTAGACTACTATTTATCATAGGTGCCCAGATGTGCTGAGAAAGGTGATTTTGAGCATATTTGTCTAATAAGTAATACGTTGACGACCCGATAGCCGAGTTCGTAGTGACCCTGCCTTCGAATCTGAGGGTTCCGGGTTCTATCTAATCCCTATAGGATCAAAAATTTGTTGCATGAATATGAATGTTTGTGCTCGAGTCATGGACGTTTTTATGAAAATTTATTTAGTACGTAATACATAGTACCATTGTCTTGGACACTAAGACGGCTATAGGCTTACCACGGGTTACGCTGTTCAAGATAAGTTTCTGTGAAAAGTGGGTCGAAAGTACTTCCAGTCCAGACCTCTACCTACCAGTGTGGGAAGTTGCGTAAAGAGAAAAATAATATAAAAATACTTCACTAACACGTAAAACATGAACACAGAAATACATAGATTTAATCATACAAGTACATAGATATAATTATAAATGGCGACATAAGTTCCATCACGGTATCCTAAAAAAAATTAATGTCCTTATCAATTACATACTTAATTACGAAGCATCATTACTCCGAGATGACCTCGATTCAACATTCGCTGACATCTTTTAATCTTGTCATTGAATTGGCGGGAAATTTGCAAGTGGAAGCTTCATTAGCATAGACAGAATATCAGTGACATCGCACAAATTTTAAGTTAATATGAAACTGCGAACTTTAATAAGATGCAGGAGATTCTGCAACATTCTTTTTGCTAATCTTTTTGGAAGCCTAGTGTTCAGTGATGGATCTGATAATCTACAGAAGAAGAATGAAGCTAACATCTCTAAGTTGATATTTAAAACGTCTATTTTTAGTGGTAAAGCGTATTCAAAACAAAAATTATAGTTATTTTATACTTCATATTTTATATTATATAATATGCGTCGGCTCGGCAGTCCGTACATTGTTAGCCTATATGTTCTGTTTGCCCTAGTCAAAAATCGTTAAGCACTGATAAGTCATTCAAAATTCATTGATTCAAAACACTATTAAAATGATAAAAAATAGCACACGATCGACTTGAAAGTTACAGACAAAAACATTCATGATCCGAAGTCGATATGTAAATCTTTAGAATAAAATTATTAGCGTCTTTGAATTGCCTTGCGCGCGTGTCATTGATTTCCCATACTAGTTTCTACCGGCAACTTCGTCTGCGTAATAACTCGAAATTACAGCGGAACCCTTTATTTCAACTTTCTGAACTCTCAAAACAAATTCGAACTCTCAAATTCAAAAACTGAAACTCTGGAACCGTAAATTTCCCGGAATCAATAGTATCCAGTGTTAAACCAGGTTATAAATTACCTGTGCTCGAGATGTCGTCCAAATCCTTTCAGTAAGTTTTACGTGATCGTCTTACAAACTTAATAAGAGATTATTGCTGTCCAGAAGTTGTTTTTCTAAAGGACCCAGAAGGACTCAGCCTACATACATACTGGTTGGTGTGGGAGGAGGGTTTACGATCGCAGTAATAGATAATTATAGTCTTTATAATTAATAGATTGTTAAATTAGACTTGTAGTCGTCTGCCCATAACCATTTTTTAATGAAGACTTTTCCCTTAGTTGTCTTTTGCGATACCTTGAAAATGAAAGGGGATGGTAGTATTACGCTTAAACGTGTGAAGACTCAGGCCATGCCATAATAACAAATTAACAACCGACAAATGACGAGATATTTACGATATTATAAAAATTAAACCAGTAACGTGTTTGCTTCATCTAAGGTGCGAGATGTCGGATATTTTGATCGTGTGACATTTTTGTATGATTATATAATATAAAAAACTATGCAAATATTCAATATAGTGTCTATACAGTAGTGTCTATATAATTATACAGTATATTTTCTTTTTTATGTCTTTTCATATAATTTAATAAATTTCTTTTTAACTAAACATATTTACGATATCTTTTTAGTCATTGTTTCTGCTCCTAAATAAATGTTTTCCAATTTTCAATTTATATTTGCTTCTTTTCCTACTTCATTTCAAGGTTACATTTAGGCCTTTCGCAATTATTAAGCATGCATGTTTTCAAGGAACTGATTTTGGTTCATGACACTTTATATCGCTATTTTGTAGTGTACGAGTATTATTACAGTGTCATTAGATACTGTCATACGAATATTAATATTTCTTCAGCGTTTTTTCAACATTCTTCAATAAGAGAATGTTTTTGTATGCAGATATGGTACGAGTACGTTATACTTCCAACTATTTTCGAGTCGATTACTTTTTTAGCTTAATCTTCTAATATTTTTAATGAGACGATAAAGCTAAAAATAGGCATTGGAAGATGTATAATGTTAGCTGCTGTTGCTGTTGCAATCTTAGACACAAATCTTTCAGCTGTGAAAGCTGTGCAAGCACTGATATTACGGTACGCTGTGGTTCGCAATCTATTATATTATTAACTTGTGGGCTGAGAAAAATTTCATCTTATACCTCGAAGATGACAACGCATCAACCGTCCTATAAAGTTCTTGATTGCATAATCGTTAACTGCCAAAGCCTTCAGACTCCGGAATAAGTTACCTCCAGATATTCGGAGAGTGACTTCATTGCCTTCTTTTAAGAGAAAGGTCTCAGAGCACTACCTCTGTTATAGAGAGTACACATAGTGAGTAGAGCCTCTAAATTTATGTAGTATAATAATTAGCTATAATACATTTAAAGTGGAGTATGTATGAGTTAAGGTTATGTATGTAAATATATTTTCCAGTATTATATGCTGTACATATTTATGTGTATTTGTATATATCTATCGTATATATCTGTGTATATATCTGTTATACACAATAGTTGAACATTGAACATTAAACGCCCTGAACATAGATAGATAGTCTGTTTATTATAGTGTAGTTCTGAAAAATACATAAATCTACTTTGGACTTTCCAAAGTAGATTTATGTATTTTTCAGCATTTTTAACACGTTTATGTTGGTGGTTTATGTATTAGTAACACCCTTTTCGTCATTCGAGAAATTGAAAACGTATATTTATATACAGCCACATGTAAATCGAATGAATATATATAGATGTCCAGTAATATGTTGCAAAGAATATTCGTAGATAAAAGTGGATATAAGATGCGCATTCTTAACCAAATCCTTATCTTGGATTGGAATTTATGAGTAAATTTTTTTTTTTTTTTTTATGTCATAAATATTTATTTACAGAAAAAATTATGTTAATATTTACAATACTTATTAACTAAAAACTATTATAATCGTAGAGCCCTACTCCTCGTGGCATAGTACCAAGAACGCTGGCTGCATTTCCACGTTGAATGGCTAGACTTAACCGTTGAGCGAGAAAAGAACCAGCCCTCTTGTCACCAGCGGCAACGATAAGTCGCGGATACAATTCCTTTAGAAACTGCATCGCGCGGGGACCCCACGGACCGATTGTCTCTACGGCAAATGGAACAAATATATAGTCTCTTTTCAAAGACTCATATTTACGCCATTTAACCGATTCAGCTGCCTCTGATGCCGCCCCGGCCCTTATCGAAGTACCCTTGATATGAGAGGCCGCTAATGTATCGACGCAAGTTGCGTCCCACACAAGAGCTTTGCCTCTCTCCCAAGGTACTAAAGTCAAGCCGTCGGGTCTCTTACCATCCTCCCTAAATATTCCACAAGGCTCTAAAACCGATGGAATATTTATGGAAACAAGAGCCCTTCGGATGACCTCATTCAAGGAACCGTGACGAGACAGTCTGCCGGCACTTTTTTGGCATGAAAGTCCGTCGAGGCCTAACTCGTCGACGTCGCTGCCACAAGGACATCGATGTGGTTGACAAATCGATGCTCCCAATCGTATTCCTACAGCTATACGTAAACTTTCGTTATCTAGTAATGTACCAAGGTTACTTGATGGTAAAGCATGTAGCCAGTAACTTGATTCCTTTGTCGAAACACCTAAAGTAAATTAAATTAAATTAAGTAAATTAAATTCGAACTCCACACTTTAAATAATGGTCATACCGAATACAAAAATTGTATTATTCTCACTTTATTTTATTTCATTAATGTTAAACGAGAGTCGGCTAATGATCGCGGTCCCAAATGCAACGATAATAAAATACTCGAAAATAAGTGACAATACACTGATTTTTACGATGGCCATTTCAGATTATGAAACTGATTATTTTCAACTCCATCTGAATTAAAATTAAAAAGTTAATTAGCGACCAGTTAATAAAAATACTAACGTTGGGTAAAGGACTTCTCTCTTCTATGCTTGCGATTGTTCCCGCATCATGGTCTACTATAAATGTCGGAACCCTAATTATCAACTCCTATATGTAAAACAGAAAAAAATACAATTGTTCCATTCTTAGTGATCGTCTACATCGCGAAATGAGGAACTATGCAAGTTCAAGTCATGATATAGTTTTAGTTTTGGTTCTTCGCTTATATATAACAGAGATAGCTAACAGTGGTAGAGCCACGCAACAGCTTTTGTTGTTGCATGAATGGGCCGGCTCGACCGGGGAAGTACCACGACCTCACAGAATACCGGCGTGAAGTAGAAGTCTTCCCCACCCCCAATTGGGGGGAGGGGTACACTAAGGCCGGCAACGCATCTGCTATGCCTCTGGTATTGCGGGTGTTCATGGGCGGCGGTAATCACTTACCATCACGTGAGCCACTTGCTCGTTTGCCTCCCTCTTCTATAAAAAAAATATTACATAGATAAGAGTAGTAGAAACTTCGGCAAATCTGCTCTTGAACTCACCTTGCCCCCAATACATAGGGTTTCGGGTTCGAATCCCGCTAAAGGCAAATGGGAAAGTGAACGATTCTATTCGAGTAATGGATTGTTTATATGTTTACATTAATATTCATTAAAGTGTGTATGCTTTAACACTAAGACGGCGATAGGCTCACCACCTGCTACCTGTCACCTGTAAATAACCTCTAACTGACCCAATATTACGTAGTAGTAGTAGATACGGAACATGTTCTGATACGTCAAGTACTATTCTTTAGTCTAACACAAATCGCATTAGCTAATCCACGGGCAAATTTAATTCTAATACTAAACTAGTCACGATAGCCGAGTGGTTGAGTGATCGGAATTCGATTCAACAGACCCAAGTTCCGACCCCAAGGCCCGAAGGATTGACAATGACAATGCCCAATGACTTTTTTAAGAATAAGAATAATTTATTTGCATAAAAACTAATTACAATAATCTATCCAATGTTGGGACATCCTTTTAAGCAAATAATTACTTGTGCCAGAATGCTCCGCTCTTCCATAAATGTTATTACATGTGTTTTTTACAAATAAACATAAACATAAAGCATTAATTTGAGATAACACTCTCTTAGCTACTATTATAAATACAAAGGTAACTATTTTACTGCTAAATATCTACTAAGCATAAATCTACATAACTTATACTACGAAAATTACTATGATTATGTCTATACTACTTTACTGACAGATTTGCTAAATCTAATTATTTTAAAACATTGTGTGTGTGTGTGTGTGTGTCATTTGAGTGTGTATTCAGAAACTACCTTTTTCAGCTTTTTATACAGTACAGGATAAATGTTTAAAAATCTATTCAATTTACAATATAGATAACCGGATTGACTCTTAAACTGGCGACCGGCAAAATTTGTTTTAACGGGATCTTTTTCTATAATAATTCTCCGTTTTATGCTAGTATTGGAGTTAAAGAATACTGTTTTATGTTTTTCTATTATAAGTTGTAGTATATATAATTTTCTAACACTCAATATCCCAGCTATGGAATAAAGTTCTTCTGTAGGAAATCTGTAGTGTTTATTTAATAAAACTTTCAATAATAATCGCTGACCACGTTCCAATTCTAAAAATTTTAAAGAACCTCTCGGCTATGGTGACTATTAAAGAAAGAAACTTAATATAAAAATATTCAACCCACATATATTAGTAAAAAATAATACATCGCACATTTACGAATTAAAGTTTTTTTAATAAATGTTTATTGGGCGATAAATTACCACGGCACGAGCTATAACAAAAACTCGTTTCTTAATTTAAATATTTCGTTAACAAAATTAAAATGAATGCAAAATTTTCTTGATTTATTCAAAAGTGAGTTCCTCGCTAATGTCACCGGTTTGGTCGACATTTTTAGCAGCGACGTCTTGTTATTTAAACGAGCGGAACACGATTCTTGGAATATGATTTTTATTTGATAACAAAAGATATTTTAAGTCTTGGTTTTGATAAATTGATAACATCAATCATAAAAAGTAAATTTGCTATGACCGATAAAAGGCTTTCTTAGCTTTGATTATTTGAACGCCGGTTCGGGAAATCTTTGTTTTTCAATAACTAAACTCACGAAGTGATGCATGCATCACCATGCATTATCACATGCATGAAGTCACCATTCAGGTCTTTTCTTCTATACATACACGGTGCTGAGATGTTTTTGATTGGTGGAGATCATGGAAAAAGAATGGTTAAGAGCTTGCTTCGAAAGTGCCCAAACTGGGTACTTTTAACTAATTACTGACGCATGGTTTAAGTAATTGAAACAATAAAGCTCATGGTCGGGCGACTAACTTAAGTGCGTGTATGAACAAAATTATGACTTTATATATGTATATATAAATATATATATATACATATAAAATCATAACTTTTTAATTGATTGATTTTATAGAAGCGAAAGATTGGGTCTTAATGATCGGGTCAACCCTTTTTTTCCTGGTCCTTTTTCCAGTCAAAGATGATGTTCAAAGATATAACAATAATAATGTCAATAGTATATTGCGGAGTAGAATAGGGGTAATGTTACATAACCTCATTCTTCCCTAGGTGTTGTAAGAGCAGCTCTGGACAGCGTACTGCAAGTTTTCGATCGACATTTATAATGCCCACAGCCAGGGAGTAGAATGCTCTACCGGCATATATTTCCGAACGCTTACAACCTTAACCTCTCCAAGCTGCGAGTACACAGGCTTCTCATGAGCAAACTCGCTCGAGGTCGTAGGCTCGTACCAACGAGTTTCATTTTGATAAAACTTGTTGTGATGAAAACGTGATTTTTTTACATATGTTCGATTTATATCGTTGGCTTTTACATAAAGACGGTGACAAGCTCACCGCATGTCACGTTATGCCAATAAAAAATGTTTCGGTGAAAGGTGGGTCGAAATGGCTTACTGACAATTAACCTCCTCTCAGTCTACCCATTTTTAAATAAAAAGGCTATCTAATAAATGGCTATCGACAGGATCATCCTTACAATATCAAACTTAAACGAAGCAGAGCGATTAATTCAGCGACAAATTCTACAGGGCGAGATGGCTGATATTACAATTGACAGTCTTGCTAGCTAAGCTTGGAGATGTGGTGGGTAATACAAAGAGTATTATACGGGAGACACTCATATCGATCAATCTTCTAATTTTTTGAGTCCTGCAGTGGACTTTACAGGTCATAATCACCACGCTTAGGAAGCGACATTTACGTAGCAAAGGCAATGTCATTTGTTACATCGTAGAACTATTATTTAGATTACTTCTCAGCATATTTTCATTAAGTTATCTTTATTTTATTTTAACGACCACCGTGGACGAGTAGCGTACACACCAGTTTGCATGGTGTCGCCAGCTTCATTCCCCGAGTTCCATTCCCGGCCGGGTCAATGTAAAAAACACTTTTTACTCGTGTCTGAGTGTTTGTGTTAAATTCGTTGTTTCTGACTTTAAAATACAATTGCCTAGGCTGCTTACTTTGGGATCAGATGATGTTGTCCCTATCTAAGAGGGTATTATCTACCTAGGTATGTATTTTTATTTTCAGAACATCAGGTGCAATGAAAATCCCTCGGCTGTCCGACGACGTGCAGAGCCCTGGTATGGCTTCCAAACCTGTCACGATGATTCACCACGGGCAGTACACGGCCGGGGAGACGACGGGCGGCTTGAGCGTGCTGTTCACGACGCTGTGCATAGTGGACCTCTTCGGAGTTTTTCCCGTGGTGGCCTTGCCTAAAAGCATCATCGCTTGCGGTTTGTCATTTGATCTCGATACCATTTTAATCTAGTGAAATTTCGCTGAGAACGGGAGTTGCCAACAAAAAAAATATC
Organism: Sericinus montela; assembly: GCA_029286605.1. NCBI lineage: Eukaryota > Metazoa > Arthropoda > Insecta > Lepidoptera > Papilionidae > Sericinus > Sericinus montela. Next base: position 6,689,610 of record JAGSMR010000024.1, read on the forward strand.
TTCATGCATTTTCCAATATAAGTCCTATTTGGGACAACGTAACAGGTGGTGAGCCTATCGCCGTCAAAAATGTGTTCTAATATTTTAACAATGTTAATCCGGGCATTCTAATAAACTGAATGGTTTCACTAGTAAATTTTAGACCATGTTAATAAATTAATAATAATAAGTTAATAAATTATGTGTAATAAATTCTCAAATTTCGCTTACCACTTCAAAATATTACGTTCTTGTTTCTAATTTAAGTATTTACTTCGCTCGAGTCCAGCATAGAAATTTTCTGATTATTTAAAACAAATTGACTTATCTGAATCTCAAATTGGTTTTAAAATAGTTACAAATTTATCTTTAGTGAGACTAACAAAGACGACAAAGGAATCCAGTTACTGGCTACATGCTTTACCATCAAGTAACTTCGGTACATGACTTGATAGCGAAAATTTACGAACGGCTGTAGGAATGCGTTTGGGTACACCGATTGTCGGCCAGATTGATGTCCTTATGGTGGCGACGTCGACGAGTCCACAGTTATCATGCCATTAAAGTACCGGCAGACTGTGTCGCCACGGCTCCTTAAATAAAGTTATCCGAAGGGGTCTTGCTTCCATAAATACTCCCTCGCTTTTAGAGTGTGGAATATTTAGCGAGGACGGCAAGAGACCGGACGGCTTGATTTTAATCCATTGGAAGAGGGGCAAAGCTCTTGTGTGGGACGCTACTTGCTTGGTTGGTGGCAAATAGGAAATTGGTGCAAATATGAGTCTCTGTGTTCCATTTGCCGTTGAGATGATCGGTCCGTGGTATGCTCGCACGACCCGGTCTCGCTGGTGACAGGCGAGCCGATTCTTTCTTTCTAGCTCAATGGTTGATTCTAACCATTCAATATGTTAATGCAACCAGCGTTCTTGGTACGTGCCACGAGGAATAGGGTTGTACGATTATAATAGTTTTTAGATGATGACATTATATAAATATATTGTTGTTTCTGTAAATAAACTATTGGAATAATTTTGACGATTGCCATTAATAATAAATATGTATATTTACAGGTCTTTATGGCATCCCGCTCGTTTTAGCGGTCTTCGCGTTACAACTGTACACAGCCGTTCTACTTGGAAAGTGCTGGCTGTTGGCTTATGAATTGTCGCCCAACATACGAGAGAAAAGCAGGTTAGAACTGATACTATAAGATATTACATTTTAGTATCAATAACAAACTATCACTGATTTTTAATTACTTGGTTTTGACGACCTCCGTGGTCGAGAGGCATACACACCGGTTTTCATGTTGTCGCCAGCTGCAAGGTCCAGGGTTCCTATCTATTTATGCATTTATGAGCTATCAATCCAACTAAATATGAATGCAGAACAACTGACATTTAAATTGTGAATCAAATAAAGCATTATAGGTACAGAAAATATTGACAACAAAACTCACTAAAGTAGTAAATAGCAATCTAAATTAAAGTAACATAAATGGACACGATAGCCGAGTGGTTGGGTCGAGAGAATCTCGAACTAGATTCTCCCCTGGAGATAGGCTCGTATCAATAAGTTTTTTCAAAACTTTTGTACCATCCAATCATTAGCTTTGACATAGAGAAAGCGACAGGCTCATCACCTATTGCGTTGTCCCAAAAAAAGCTCCAGTGAAATGCGGGTCGAAACGACTAAATTGTCTAATGCATGAAGATAAAAACATAACCTTAAATATTTATGTAGAATTTTTAAGATTACAAAAGAATGTTCAAGTTCCTCATCATCATCAGTGTGCTTTGACCTCAGGTTTCCATACGCAGCGGTCGCGGAGCTTGCTTTTGGAGACAACGCGAGAAGATTGATCACATTCTTCATCGACGCGACAGTTTTCGGTGCTGCAGTTCCCAACTTCATATTTGGTAAACATTTATACACATTCATACATAAAAGGCCAGTTGAAGCCCAAGGTGTGCCCAAGAGTATAATCCTCTTCCATAGATGAAGGGTATTCCATTATCGCCGTGCATGGTAAGCGAATGGGTCTAGTATAAAAAAGCATAGTTGACAATTTTTCTTGGCCTTTTTAGTATTGTTTTAGAATCACATATACTTATCACTTAATAGATGCTTATATATACAAAAAGTAAAAGATTTATAATTTTGACGACCTCTGTAGACGAGTGGCACACACTGGTTTTCATGGTGTCGCCAGCTCTGAAGTCCCAAGTTCGATTCTTGGTCCGGTCAATATAGAATACTCTTTTTCTGCATTTTTTCGGGTCTGATTCTGATGCCCTAATACAAGTGCTTAAGCTGCTTACTTTAGGATCAGAGCTATGTATGTGATGTTGTTCCTGTCTTTGTATGTATTCATTAATTATTATTTTTTTATTTCTGATTTCCAGCGTCGCAGAGTATGCAACTGTTCTGGTGGAAGATCACGGCAGGCGGTGTTGGCGTCACGTACTGCGTGTGGATGGTCTTGATTGGTCTTTTGCTGTGCCCCGTTATGTGGCTTGGCTCACCCAAGGATATGAAGTAATGACTAAAGATTTATTTTTTACAGTCGTCAATGTCTGTTGAATCATATTTTCTTGTCTTTCAAAAAAGGCCTTGGTCTTGCTTTGTTATTATGTGCTGATATACCTACAATAGGTTGTATTAGGGGCATATACCATATTACCATCAACCTTTTGCAAGGTTCCTGCTTAATGGGATCTTGTAAAGATTATCAAAAAAGTCACGATAGCCGAGTGGTTGGGTGGTCGGAATTTCGAGTCGAGAGACCCGAGTTCGATCCCCAAGTGGCAGGCTCGTACCAATGAGTTTTTCAAAAACTTACGTACGAATTATATCGTTGGCTTGGACAAAAAGGCGGCAACGGGCTCACCACCTGTCACGTTGTCCCGAAAATATCTTCGGTGGAAGGTGGGTCGAAGGGACTTGTCTAGACTCGACCTCTATCTGCCCCTGTATTGGGAATTGCGTGAAGATATTTATTTATTTATTATATTTGTAAAGATTATCATGCAGTAACCCCCAACTTTTCTTAACTAGGTCTAGCATAGAGTACTAGTTGTCTACGAAAAATTAGTGATTACGCGATGTACATGTAGGTCTTAGTCTATTTCAGTTGGCTGATCCTAGCTTCTCAGAGGAATTAAAAGAAAAGTATACTCATAATTAGCATACAGTTTTAGTAGTAGCTGTAGTCAAGCTGTAGTTGAAGCTGTTTTTTTTTTAATTGGAGGGTGCCATCTTTATATTGCTCTTATGTCATATAAACTAGATAGAAAAAAATCTATAAATTCACTAATGTGCCTATATTTTTTAATAATAGATAAAAATGAATAATAAATATCTTTACGCAATTCCCAATATAGGGGTAGACAGAGGTCTAGTATAGACAATTAAGTCCCTTCGACCCACCTTCCACTGAAGATATTTTCGGGACAACGTTTACTATATATAATAAAAATTATCAATACTTACTTTTTATATTGCTACATATATAAATGTTCCAAGGATTAATTATAATTTACCACGCCCGTTCTTCCAGTGGTTGTCGTAAGAGGCGACTAAGGGGCAATCCGTGAAAATGCAATTTGTTTACTACAGATAGCGGCATAACCATCTACAAAATGCTAGACCAAAATTGAGCAGGCCGGTGACGGACAGCAGTCTATGATGCGAGGTCTGGTAGACTGCGATTGGAAATCCGATTGCTGCTTTTGTTAGGGAGTGCCGGTGTCCTGCAATGGACTCATAGAGGCCGATATGATGGTTAAAATGAAAAGTTTATATAAAATAAAAATATCTTCACGCCATTCCGAATACATGGGTAGACAGACAATTAAGGTCTAGACAATTAAGTTGTTTCGTCCCACCTTCCACCGAAGAATTTTTTTTGGGACAACGGGACAGGTGGTGAGCCCGTCGCCGTCTTTATATCCAAGCCAACCATATAAATCGTACGAGGGTTATTGAAAAAACCCATTGATGCCATGGCTTGGAGATCGAACTCAGGTCTTTTGACTTGAATTCCGATCACCCAACCACTGGGCTATCGTGACTTGAATTTAGAGTTAATGTAATGACTTTAAACACAAATTATAACATTACTATCTCTTTATTTATGGGAATTAACACTTAGTACTAACTGGTAATTTTGTCTGTTACGATGTTTTACAGAAATAATTCTAATTCCAGGTCTCTAGCTCTCACTTCGGTGTGCATCGTAGCCACAGTAGCGGTGTCGACATGGACCTGTATCATTATGGACGACGAGTCACCGTCCAGCTTAGGAGGCGTAATAGACTACACACCATCCACTTCGGATTTTCTCGTCGCATACGGAATTATCGCGTTTCAGGTAAAACATATATTACACACAACTAACAACCTACAAAAAAAAAATTATTAAATATCTTCACGCAATTCCCAATACAGGGGTAGACACAGAGGTCTAGTCTAGACAATTAGGTCCCTTCGACCCACCTTCCACCGAAGATATTCTCGGGACGACGTGACAGGTGGTGAGCCCTTCGCCGTCTTTACGTCCAAATCAACGTCGTAATGAGTGTCATATGAATATGAATACATCTAAATTACATTTTCATTGAAAAACCGACGATCTTCAAACCTAAGCACAAACACAAACATCTTCCTAAATTATATCTGAGAATCGCCTCGTACACATCAGCTTTTAAATGGGAAAATCAACAAACAACAACAAAAATGTTAGTTTAGTACATTAGTTTGAGGGCAACGAGTACAATGTCACTGGCAGACACACGTAAAATATACAATTTTGTGTACTAGATTAAAATTGATGTTACACCATCAACATACACCCTTTGTTGTACAGGCTATAAAGGCTAAAAAGGATAAGGACAGACATAAAACAAAATTTTAGCCCTTTTTCCCTGTTAAGTTACTACAAAAAATAAAAATTTAAAATTTAATAAAAACTTCATCCGAATGGAAGGTTACATTATTTTTATTATTTAAGCAGGAATTATATTATTTTTATTATTTAAGCAAGACCGTCGGTATGTTGCGTGTACACCGGTTGTCACTCTGAGGTCCCGGGTTAGATTCCCGGTCGGGTCAAAACAGAAAACACGTTACTATATTTTCTCGGGTCTGGATGATTGTGGTACCTTCGTTGTTTCCGATTCCAAAATACAACTACTTAAGCTGCTTACTTTGGTATCAGAACAATGCCACATAGATTGCTTCCTATGTATGTATATATTTATAAAAAAAAAAACAAAAGAAATTACGCTATTTTGATATTAGAGAGGCAGCTATAAGCATTTCTATTGCTTGCAATTTTATATAACCTTCAACAATTTTATAAAGGTCCTAAGTATATTGAAGGGTGAAAAGTACGTAAATAGTAGTAGTAGTCGTAGAAGTAGTATATACACACATATACAACGAATAAATACATTACAGAGAAATCTTAATAAATACGTATGTACAATAAGGCGGTCTCATCGCTAAAGAGCGATCTCTTCCAGATAACCTTTGGACTAAAGAGAAACTGGAATTAAGAAAGGAGATGGTGCGTTTTATGTTACACTTACATACTAATATCTAAATAAACTAAACTATATTTTGTTGAAATAATTTTATGCGGAACAGTTCGACATCCACCCGATGCTGCTGACGCTGCAGGTGGACATGAAGGACAGCCGGCGCATCAACCGCGCCGTGCTGGGCGCCTTCCTCACCACCGGCCTCATGTTCACCGTCACCTCGCTGCTCGCCGCCAACCGCTACGGGAACAGCATCGAGAACAACATACTGCAGGGTACGAATGAACGGAATGAATGAATGATTATTTTTTTTTTATTAATTTATTAATGAACGATTGAATGGGTGAATTAATGTGCGAAATAATGAATGAGTGAATGTTAGATTGATTGAATGATTGAAAAGTTGATTTGTTAAAAAATTATAACACACAGAAGAAAGAAAAATAAATAAAACCATACAAAATTAAACTAAATTAACCTTAATATTAAGTAGGGGAAATAGATTCTTCACAAAAATTTTTAATATAGTTTATTTACATTTAGCTAAAGTATGTAGGTACCGTTTTGTTCGATAACTTTTTAACTCAGCTTCTTCAAAAGTGGTTCGGTTTAATTTCGTCGTAATAAAGAATCACAAATGAGAACATAGTTCATTAGGAATCTTTCAGTGAGCTCGTGAGGTACCCAAATATCGAGCTTTTTGGTGTACCCAGTTTTTTTTAAATGCGCCAAAACTGTTTTGTGGTCCATTCCCAGATCTTCAGCTACGTTGTAACTACTGATATACCGATCTTGCTCCACTTTTTCTAAAATGGCATGCATCTTATCCGTAATAGGGCGAACAGAGCGACGTGCATCTTTGACATCAAGATTTCCGGATTGAAAACGCTTACTCGAAATTTGTGCTACTCTCACAGACACTAAGTACATAAAAATCGCAATTTTTTTCGCGGTTTGCTTGCATTTTCACCTTTTTTATAGTAAAATATTCAAATGTATCGAATTTCTTCGTTAGATTCACTCACCTTGACAGTACGAAAAATAACTAAAAATCACAAATATTCCATATTTGGCTTTGGAATTATCTACTTTAAAATTTAAACTTTCAATGATACTAAAACCAGCCAGATACAAATAGTATAGCCAAAGAGATTTTATTTTAGCAAACGAGTTGGGTAAATCAGCATTAAGCTGTCAGAAATAGTTCCGAAATAGCACTGCTTTTCAGTATCAACCCCATGGCAAAGCGTATACAAGTGAAATCATCCATAAACGATACGTCGAAAAAAGTCACAGTACCAGAATTCCGATCACCCAACCATTCTTGGTTGGAGGATCCCCAGGTGGCTCGTACCAATGGTTGGCTTGTACATAAAGACGGTGACAGGCTCACCACCTGTAATGTTATCACAAAATTGTCTTCGGTGGGAGGTGGATCGATAGGACATAATTGTCTAGACCTCTGTCTTCCCCAGCACTGGGAATCGCGTGAAGATATGGACCACTCGACGTTATAAACACCACGGTCTTCCAAAATATCATCTCTATGTTAAACATCTTGTATTACTGTATTTCGTCTACTGAGTAAGACGACTATAAAATACTCTTCCCTTTCCACTTATTTTCTTAACCCTACCGCTCACTCTCTGCCTCCAATCTTGTGAATGTGAATGAACGTCGGTCGGACGTCGTAAAGGATGTTTTAGATAATCTCCGATCTCCGAAATCCAGAATGATTTTGACGTAAATTTGACAGCTGATGTTACGAAAGAGTGTTGTGTTATAGAAAAATAATTAGGGTTCTCCGTTAATAGTTTAATTGTGCGCAAAGCCGCGGGGCCTTACTTTGTGTAAAATTGCACAGAGATTGAAGTTTAAAAATCAATTATACAAGTTGTTGTTATGAATATTTCAATTTTAACTGTCAAATAGGCTATATTAAACTCAGACGCAGCTTCTTGGGTTATTATTATGTTGGTAGAACTACAAGAAGTAACTATTTTCTTTGTCATTCAATTTACATCTGTAACACACTTCTTTCCAGGCATGCCGCCCTCCGTCACTCTGTATATCGTAGCATTACTCGTCACGCTGCAACTCTGCCTTTCGAGCGTTGTAGGAAATTCCGCGCTGTTTCAGCATATTGAAGATTTGCTCAAGATACCCAGACGTAAGTTTTCTAACAAATGTTACACTTTTGTACTATACTATATATTATCTCGATTTAGCCCTCTAGCCTTAAGTATGTGAAATACACATAAGCATTTTCAAAACTGATTAGACAAAAATATCTATAAAAACCTTCTAAAAATCCGTCCTGATTAGCCTACTAACATAAATTAGTTACCTTTTTTCTCATCTATAGCTTATTTCTTTCATGGAGGAACTTGTGGACAGAAAACATTCGATTTGGTATTTTTCGAAATTATTATTCCACTTTACAACCGTCTGTCCTCAGCTATTGCGACTTTTGAAACCTTTTTTCTTAGTTGTCTCAGTGCTCGCGGGATCACCATCTGTCACGTAGTCCCGAATAATCTTTCGCAATATTTTTAGATAGTTAATAGGACGACTATCTAGAGTTCTGACCACCATAGCTGCCTTCTAGAATACTAAGCGGAAGAATGGCAGTACTAAAAAAAATATCTTCACGCAATTCCCAATACAGGGGTAGACAGAGGTCAAGTCTAGACAATTAAGTCCCTTTGACCCACCTTCCACGGAAGATATTTTCGGGACAACGTGACAGGTGGTGAGCCTGTCGCCGTCTTTATGTCCAAGCCAACGATGAAATTCGTACATAAGTTTTTGAAAAACTCATTGGTACTGCCACCTGGGGATCGAACTCGGGTCTCTCGACTCGAAATTCCGACCACCCAACAACTCGGCTATCGTGACTTATACAGTATTCTTAAACTATTATACACCTTTGACGCCTCAAAACAGTGTAATTTTACAATAAAACATTGTTTCAGACTTTTGCCTACAACGGTGCTTAGTTAGATCCGGCATCGTCGGACTGGCTGTCTTCCTGGGAGAATCCGTACCGAGATTCGACTTAGTAATGGGTCTCGTGGGATCCACACTCACTGGTCCCCTTATGTTCATATTTCCACCTCTATTCTTCTTAAAACTTTGCTACTTAAAAGCTAATAATGTGAAACAAGATTATTCGTTAAGTTATAAGCCAAAACAAAACAAGATGGCGGTGAACGAGTCTAGTCAAAATGGCGGAAATGACTTACAAATTCCGAATTCAAATTTCCCGCTTCTTAGTAAAGATAAATTACCATTTCAGTACCAAACATTTGGCAATTATGAGAAAATATATCGCGAATATATTGATGAATACAATGTGAAATGGTTCGACGTATTGTTGGCGGCTATCGTAATGATATTAGGGATGACAGCGACGCTGGTTGCAACGTACTCCAGTTGGGCGGACGCGATAAGCTCGGCGACATTTTCGCCGCCATGTTTATTGAATGCCACGGTCGCTGCAAGAAGTTTCCTACAAAATCCAAGCCGGATTTGATTTTTATTTACATGAGTCCTATTTTCGCTTAATAATTGCGTTTCAGCATGATTGATCGCAAAGTTTCTGTTTTAACGAGTGCTTGCAAAAATTTGGTAAGCTATTGAATTATGTTACATAAAGAATAATAATTCGAATTTTCAAACTGTACTTACTTCTATCTTAAAAAGTTATAAGTTCTATTTGATGTAACCCATCGTTTTTGTTTTTAGACTTCATACAAAAGCTGTGTTTTCTATGTATATGTAATTCTTTTTTTAGTTTTACAAAGAGAAAACTTCTATATTCTATACCTAGAGAACAACTAGTCAGATTTGGTTAGAAGGGCTTTTATAACAAATGCAGGCAACGGCCTCCAATACGAATTTATTTTCGATTTTTTAAATGTTTATATGTATATAATCACATTTAGTAGAAAAAAATACGCGTAATAAGTGTACAAGTCTGAAGATCGTCTCAGTCTGAAGATCATCTCACTCTAAAAGAGTCCCTCGAATAGTATTCATTGAGGATGTCTGTACCGTAGCAACAACGAAAATTTTTAAAAAGGCACTGCAATATTAAATAACTTTGTTTTTTATTTTCACGATTTTTTTAATACAGGGTTTAACCCAAGTTCTAGACAAGATACGTTTTGAAAAACCCATTGGTACGGGCCTTTTTTTTTTGGGAATCTAACTCGGGTCTCATGATTCCTTTGTGTCAACCGCTCACCTATCTTAAATTAAAATAAATTTTGAACTTTACACTAATTTTAATTTTTATAAGTTACTGTCGAAGTTTCCATCCAACACTGTATCAAACATTATATACATAGCACAATTCTGGTCCTCTTTTGAATTGTTATATCATATATTTGTCTTATACTTTTTCAGTTTTATCCCCATTTAACATGGTCCTCCTTACTCTTCGCATACCGTACTAAATCATTCCACAAAGGAATACATCATAAATGCGATATTTGTTATTGATAGACAAAATGATGGTCGATCAATCATATTTGGCAGTAACTATAAAAGTGATGAAATGAATAGTTTATAATACAAATATATAATACTAGTATGTAAATGGTTATGTCGCTGACATTTTCAACCTCATTACGATGGTATAAGGTAATTTAATGAAAGTAGTTTACAATACTTTCATATCATGAATATTATGTATACATCACTGAATTATTATGTTTCTCAAACTTGTACGCGTGTTTTCATTAACACCAATCCAAGATTCACAGCAGATGTCCGGTCACGATGGCCGAGTGGTTGGGTGGTCAGAATTTCGACTAAAGAAACCCGAGTTCGATCCCCAGATGGCAGGCTCGTACCAATGGGTTTTTTAAAAACTTATGCACGAATTATATCGTTGGCTTGGGCATAAAGACGGCGACGGGCACACCACCTGTCACGTCACGAAGGTGGGTCAAAGAAACTTAATTGTCTAGACTATACCTCTGTCTACCCCTGTTTTGGGAATTGCGTGAAGATATTTATTTATATTACAGCAGATAAATTTGTACCGTAAATTAGGTTTTTTTTATAGAAAAAAAATACTAACAATATTTAGTCCTAATATTACGCCACTCCAACTGAGCCTACCAGAGTTCGATCCCCAGGTGGCAGGCCGTACAATCGTTTTTTTTTTCTAAAACATGTACGAATTATATCGTTGGCTGATATTGAGACGTCGACGGGCTCACCACCTGTCACAGTGTCCCAAAATATCTTCGGTGGAAGGGACTCGAAAGGGGTTCGAAAGGACTTAATTGTCTCTGTCTACCTCTACATAGGGAATGGTGTGAAGATGTTGCATAAGGGCAACCTTATGCAACGTCTTAGTTTTAATGGATGTTGGAACGAAATGTAATAATAAAACTCGAAGCGAATTAAACATTTATTTCAACAAACAATGCTATAATTAAACTAATAAACAAAGATGGCAAAACTGTTTGACTCGTGAAGTAGAAAACAGTAAAATTATACATAGATAATGTTAAATATTTATAATTTAAAGGCATTTATAGAAAATGTATCTATGTCAAAATAAAATTACTATCCAGTCTTTTTACTTTGGAAGTATATCACTTCTAATGTATTTCATTTATTTCTTTTTTATATGAGTAAATTTAATAGCAATTTACAACTTATCTAAGCTAATAATATGAAACTGCTTTATTCTATGATAAATATTTCAAAATTTTACGAAGAAGTAAGATAATTAAATTATACAGCTTGTTTTTGTCATATCTATGGTTAAACCATATATTAATAACCAATAACACCTCTATGGTTGGAGTTACTGAAATTACATTATTATTAAGAATACGAAAAGATCAAAATGAAGTATTTTATATGTAAATTTTATCTTTTTATTTTAAATATTAACAGAAAAGCTTCATGTTGTTGATCTCTTTTAATGTACAATAAAAATTGTATTTAGTTCTTCATTTTATCTTTTAAGAAACATAATTCATATTTGTATATAGTATTTTTAATAGTTTTAATACAAAGATAGGATATAAAAATATCTCATACTTATAGTATGCCATGCATCTTATATTGTATTGCATCACTTGTTACAGTCTATTTGAATGAGATGGTTTAAATGTGTCGTGACCACACCGAAAGAAAATCCGTAATTGTTGTCTGGGACAGGCTTTAAGCAAATATTTAAAAAAGATTAAATACATTTTCGTCCAAAGAATAACAATGCTAAACATAATTGTAATATTGTTTGTGGATTTTTCCGGATTCTCAGGTTCACCCTTACCAGGCGCAATCGACAGACTTTAAACAAAAATCATGTGCGAATAAATGTCTCCATGTGCTCAACATTCGTGCCATTAGTTAATATGTTATGTAATTTATTTTATTAATAAATAATACACGTTTGAGCCGTGACAGCATGTGTTACTACTTACATAGATCCTCCCATATAGAAGGTATTCCCGTCTCTATTACATATTAAGAAAGGAAGAGAAATAGAAACAAGATAATGTGCGCGTTTAAATAAATTAATAAATAATAAACAATGTTTTATTATACAAATATCATTGAAATACACAACCAACAGTCTTAAGTACTGAAAAGAATTTACAACACTTTAAAAAATAAACAACATGCTCCTACTTTTGATGCTTTTGTAGGAAACCTTGATGTAGTATTATTATTAGATTTATTTGGAGAAATTTTCCGCTTCAATATGAGAGAACAATCTAAATCGATTCCAAAATTGATGAAGAATCTGTGAATGCAAGTTTTGATAGTCGTGTAAAGCTTTATAGATGATAAATTATTGAAAATACCTAATAAATATTCTTTATATAACTTCTCCTACCAGTAAAGGCAGGCCTACTAAGCCCATTAAATGTAATAGCTGAGCAGAGCTCTTCTCTCAAATATTGTTAGGAAGAGATTAGAGATGGAGTCAGTCACACTACTCCAGTTTAAATCCCCTGAATATGTTTCAGTTTTTCGCTATATGATAAATTCAGTATTAAAATTGATATTCCATATTTTAGCGGTGCTTTTTATGAATATTAACTCCAGGGGTTATCTATTACATTTCCTTTCTAATCAGTATTTATAGGCAATTATTGTTCTTTTTTTATTTATGTGTTTAAATATCTCCTCAGGTTTGTTTATAACATTGATATAAATAATTGACTCTTTCGCATAGGAACTAACACAAAAAATATTTTAAAATATTGCACAAAAAGCAGTCTCCAGTATAATAAATACAAGCAAATATCGGTCTTACCCCACTAACATGGTACGAATTTAAATAATATCTTTTATTCAGTCTGATTTCTACAGGGTTCACATTTAGTTGCTCTTTTTAAGATTAAGCTTTTCACCGTATATCTTTTTTATTTCCTTCTTGTCCAGTTTGCCCATTGCGTTCCTCGGCATTTGGTCCACGATCAGCAGTTTCCTAGGCAGCTGGTAGGGCGCAAGTTTCTTGCCGGCGACTTCTTTGATCTCTCTTAAGGTCAGCTGCGCTTTGTCCTTTAGCACTACTACTGCTGATACTGTAAATATATGTATACGGGTATAGTTTGTTAAACGTCAACTGCGATCCATACATACATTAAATTATTTACAAATTATAGATGTACACACATACAGAACGACCTGTAAAAGTCTACTTTAGAACATAAATCTCCGTGTTAAGGAAGGCTTTGCCATAATCGCCACACTTGGCAAACAGATTGGCGATCGTGGTACGATAGAATGTAGTAACTCTTAAATTTTGGTATAGTATTTTTAGGAATGGTAACTCGATACAATATCTCTACAGACAAGGGTTTTTTCAAGATCTTTCCTTAAATCGCCTCCCACAAGCCAAGAGACTATAGAGGATAGTATAAAATTAATGTATACTTACGTACTGTATAATAATAACTTAACTGAGGGATGGACTAAGGAAATCGCTTTAAAGCGATATAGCCGCCAATTGTACCATAGTCGCCGTCTTTATCTGTATCGTTGGCTTGGCAACGATATAAATCGTAGATAAGTTTTTGAAAAAACCCATTGGTACGAGCCTGCCACCTGGGGATCGAACTCGGGTCTCTTGACTCAAAATTCCGACCATCAAACCACTCGGCTATGGTAACTTTTAATACACAATTTTCCCAAATGACTCACCTATCTCTCCGTATGTCTCGTGCTGTATGCCCAGAACGGCGACGTCTGCGACGCTGGGGTGCTCCAATATGGCGGACTCCACTTGCAGCGCGCTCACTTTGTAGCCGCTCGTCTTGATTATGTCCACGGAGCTCCGCCCGAGGATCTTGAACGAGCCGTCGGCGTACGACACCGTGTCGCCGGTTCGAAACCAGCCGTCGCTGGTGAAGTCCGAGGAGTTCAGCTGCGGCATTCGGTTCCAATATCTGAAACAGTGGTACCAGTGGTAGAGACACGCATCAGCTTTTGTTGTTGCATGAATGGGCCGGCTCGACCGGGGAAGTACCACCACCTCACAGAATTCCGGCGTGAAGTAGAAGTCTAACAAACTTCTGCGTTTCGTCTGGTGAGTGCAGGTACCCGGAGGACCACCCCCTCCCCCATGGGCGGCGGTAATCACTTACCATCACGTGAGCCACCTGCTCGTTTGCCTCCCTTTTCTATAAAAAACAAAATATCTGAAAATTATTTTCAATTAAACTTAAATACGTTGGTGTCGTAAGAGGTGACTAGAGGATAAGTTTTCAAAAAAAATCATTTGCTGCTGGGATAATGGGATAAACATCTCAAATATAACATGCAATTTGACCGAAGGTGGGCCTACGTGGCAGATGTCTGGGTAATCGCTAATACGCTTCAAAATAAAATAAAAAATCGCTATATTTTTCTTCACGCCATTCCGAATACAGTGGTACACAGAGATCTAGGCAATTAAGCCCTTTCCACCAAAGAAATTTTTTGGAAGAACATGATTGAATTTGCCTTCCACCTCGGAATCGAGCTCGGTTCCCCTGACTATTATATAGTATTCCTAAGCAGAGGTCTAGTCTAGACAGTTAAGTCCCTTCGACCTACCTTCCACATTTTCGGGACAACGTGACACGTAGTGAGCCCGTCGCCGTCTTTTTGTCCAAACCAACGATACAATTACATACAAGTACATAAATAAGTTTTTGAAAAACCCATTAGTACGAGCCTGCCTCCTGGGGATCGAACTCGGGTCTCTCGACTCGATATTCCTACCACCCAACCAAACGACTATCGTGACTTTTTGCAAACAAACGTGGTGATTATAGCAAATCATCCCTTACATCTCTGGCTACTCCGTTAGGGATTGTGCTTGAAGATAAGCATGTAAATAGTAAGTATCCCTTACAGACATTTGTGTATGTATGTTTCTACATATATTTAATACCTTGTGAAGACACCTGGGCCCTTCAATAACAATTCGCCTTGATATTCGCCATCCTTGTTCTCCTTATGAATAGTGACGGTCGACTGTTTCCATTCGCTACCTTCAGGGTCCCAAATGAGTTCTTTCTTTGGCGACAGCCCTAATTTTTCCAGGGATATCTGTAATTAAAGTATTGAATTGGTTTAATTTTCGAGTCGAGAGACCCGAGTTCGATCCCCAGATGGCAGTACCAATGAGTTTTCCAAAAAACTTATGTACGAATTTCATCGTTGGCTTGGACATAAAGGCGGCGACGGGCTCACCACCTGTCACGTTGTCCCGAAAATATCTTCGGTGGAAGGTGGGTCAAAGGGACTTAATTGTCTAGACTTGACCTCTGTCTACCCCTGTATTGGGAATTGCGTGAAGATATTTATATTTATTTATTTATTATTTATTTGAATTGGTTTGAGTGTTGTAAGAGGAATGGTGGATAGAAGGCGCAAAATTCATCTCGATAAATACCAGACCAAAATACAGACTGATGATGTGCAGCAGCGCCAAAAGGTGCAAGTTGTCTGGTACTGCAAACGCCAATCCGTTTACCAATCACCAGATTATGATAACCTCACCACTGAAGAAGCCTTTGTCATTCAGTTATGTCTAACGTAATGTAATGTCATTATAAGATCTGAAAGTAAGCACTTGTTTTATGTGATCAGAGGTTCTCTTTTTTTTTATAAATAAACAAATAAATACATATATAGATAAGGACAACACAACATACATTGCTCCGATCCCAAAGTAAGATGCCAAAGGTGGTATGGGAATCAGAAACAACGAAGGCATCACAAACATTCAGATCCGAGAAAATG
This sequence comes from Sericinus montela, assembly GCA_029286605.1. Taxonomy (NCBI): domain Eukaryota; kingdom Metazoa; phylum Arthropoda; class Insecta; order Lepidoptera; family Papilionidae; genus Sericinus; species Sericinus montela. The sequence goes on from JAGSMR010000024.1 coordinate 6,705,401, forward strand.
TAGAAAATGTGGTTTTGACCCGTCCGGGAATCAAACCCGCTACCTCCGAATTGGCGATACCTTGAAAGCCCCTCCACGGAGGTCGTCAATACTGATGCTAATATTTTGTTCTTTAGATACGTGAGGCAAGGAGACTCTTGATCACATTGTTGAATATCTCACGTGGCTGCTGCCCACTCAGTATTTACGAATATACGGTAGAAAAGAAACAAATTAATCTTTAACAATTGGTTGTTTTTTTTTATAGGGAAGGGAGGCAAACGAGCAGGTGGCTCACGTGATGGTAAGAGATTATTGCCGCCCATGAACATCCGCAATACCAGAGGCATAACAGATGCGTTGCCGGCCTTTGAGAAAGGTATAGGCTCCTTTTTTTATAGAAAAGGGAGGCAAACGAGCAGGTGGCTCACGTGATGGTAAGTGATTACCGTCGCCCATGAACACCCGCAATACCAGAGGCATAGCAGATGCGTTGCCAGCCTTAGAGTGTCCCCCCCCCCTCAAATTGGGAGAGGGGGGGTGTGTGGGCCTCCGGTTACCTGCACTCACCAGACGAAACGCAGAAGTTTGTTAGACTTCTACTTCACGTCGGTATTCTGTGAGGTCGTGGTACTTCCCCGGTCGAGCCGGCCCACTCATGCAACAACAAAAGCTCATGCATGGCTTTACCACAACTAACTACCGTTCTTGAAGGTCCCTATGTCGTATCGGAAAAACCGCTGACGGCAGCAAATTCCATAAATTGCAAGTGCGTGGCACAAAACTCCGCGAAAAACGCACTGTGGTGGAATGCCAAGCATCAAGATGATGTTGATAGAATTTTTGACGATGGTGAATTTTAGCGGCTGGGATTAATCCGAACAATTCCTCGGAGCACTCCCCGTAGTAAATCTTGTAAAAAATGCAAAGAGATGCAACGTCTCTTCGCAATGCCAGGGGATCTAGCCTATTAGATAGAACATGGTTGTCGACGTTTCGAGCCGCTCTTCGTTGGATACGGTCAAATGGAAGGAGCTGACACTGGGGTGCCCCCGCCCAGAGATGCGAACAGTACTCCATGTGCGGCCAAACCTGCGCGTCATGAAGTACTGTCGTGCTCTACTGAGCACGCCAAGCTTTTTAGAGACCAATTTGGCCTTCCCTTCCAAGTGACCGCGAAACAGAACGTTGCTCGATATGTCGACGCCAAGGATTCCGATACTGGCTGATGCAACTAGGGAAGTACTCTCAAAATAAGGTGACACGACGAAGGGTTTCTTATTAGCGGTAAACGCGCAAACTTATATCTTTTTAGGGTTGAACTGGGCAAAATTTTGTCTAACAAAATCTCGACTTCAGACACAGAGTTAGTTAAGAAGTTTGTTCCGGTACTCGTCGATGTGTTCCCGAGAAATATTGGCACAGCCAGTGTATTGGGCATCACCAGTGCTGTCGTCTATATAGCAATGAATATTACTAATTTGTAACAAATCATTGATATGCAGAAAAATAGGGTTGGCGATAGCACACAGCCTTGTGGGACACAAGCGTTCACAGACTTGGAGTCCGAGCATGCACCGTCAACTACGACCTTGATGCTCCAGTCTGTGAGAAAACTAGCGACCAATTGAAAAAAATTTCTCGGGAAGCCCATATGATGGAAGCTTCGAGAGAAGCGCTTTGTGCCACACCCGATCAAAGGCTTTAGCTATGTCCAAACTAACTGCCAGGGCCTTCCCCTTGGTCTCTACTGCCTCCGCCAGTCGAAGCCGTACTGACGGTCACTAATCAACTGGTGCTCCTCTAAGTACCTCAAGAGCTGGCAGTTTATAATGGACTCCATTATTTTGGAGAACAAGGAGGTGATGACGATCAGTATGTAGTTGCCCGGATCTGAGCGGTCACCGGTGCCAACTCTGGAGCACACATCCTCAGCACAATAGGGGGGATACCATCGGGCCCACTCGACTTCTGGATGTCTAGGGAGAGGAGTGGTTTGCGCACTGAGCTCTGAAAAAACCGGATGTCCGCCAAAGAGCACACACTGCACGGGATGGTCGGCGGTGAGTTCCCCTATCATTGAGAGTCGAGTTGGACGCAAAAAGAGTACCTAGAAGATCGGCTTTCTCTTTTGCGTCACGGGCCAGCGAGTTGTCCTCCCTGTGTAGAGATGGTAATGATGGCTGACTGAAATTCCCTTGGACAGCCTTGGCGAGGGACCAGAACGCACCAGTTCCCGAAGGCAGACGAACCAGTTTCTCGCCAATTCTGTCAATGTGCTCGGACTTTATCCCTACACGATCGCTTGTCGCTAAACATAGCTCTGTCTCTTTCTATCTTCACTAACTTATATCTCCCTCTCAACTTCCGTTCGCCACGCCCGATCACACTTTTCGTAACGCTCTCGTCACGCATTCACCAGCTCACTCTTCAAATCAAACTTGCAAAAAGAAGTTTTGTTTCGAAATATAGATAGCTAGTGGCGCCGGAATGAAGACCACTAAGCTAGTTACGACGGTCCACCCTGCAAAACAAAGACAGAACAATTGCAGGCATTACCTGCGTGTCGGGCATGGCCGTCTCGACGGTGATCAGCGGCGTCAGCTGGCCGTCGGCGGCGGGCGCGGCCACTCGGGCGGCCAGGCCGGGCAGCGGGCGCCCCACGCGGCCCGGGCGCCGCGCCGCCGCCGGCCGGCATGCGTTGCTCAGCGCCATGCCCGCCTCTGACATGCCATAGCGCTCCAGCAGCCGGACGCCCGAGATCTGCGCACGCGCACACGCGCCCTCAGCTATCTCGCACACTCACGCGGCCATGTTTGACGACGTCACGTTTTCACACATTATCGTTATGTGAGACCGCTGCAGTGAAGCTTAGTTTTGAATGACGAAGAAACACTAATTCCCGTTCCACATCCGATTCTCAGTTCAGTTAAATTATATGTGAGATTTGTGTCGTTGGCTTGGACATGAATATGACGAAAGGCTCACCAATCGGTCACGTCGTTCCAATATAGGCTCCGGTGAAATGTGGGTCGAAAGTAATAAGTAATCTAGACCTCTGACTACCTCTGTGTTGGAATATATATTTTTCTTAATTAATAATTCTACAAGGTAATTAAAGGGATGATTTCCTGATAAGATGTTTCACAATGATTTTAAGAAAAATTGCTTTCTCGTGAAATATTGAGGTAATTGTAAGTTGGTAAACATTTAGTATACCATCTGCCAAACGCTATCCCGCCGGTTGTCCGCGACACGTGCCCGTAAAGTGACTCTATTTTGCCTTTATTTTCTTTTAAAACAGTCATTGGCAATCACTGAAGTGTCAGAGGAGCTATTGTTTTTTTTTTAATTCAACCCTTAGATGTTCCTTCTAGCATGTTCGCGCGCTCAACACTCAATCTATAATCAGACATATGTAGTCTAAGGCGATCGGCCACAAGCATAACAACAACAAAAACACTGGTCCTTCGAGCCGGACGCAGACGCAAAGGATGTTCGCGGGAGACAAGGACCGCATATGCACCGACCTCCTCCCACTTGTTGAAGAGCGCGTCGGGCAGCGGCGCGGAGCCGGCGCACATGAGGCGCAGGCGCGAGGCCAGCGCGGCGCGCACGTAGCCCGCCGTGCGCGCGCCGTTGAACATGGCGTCGTGCGCGCGCAGCAGCTGCGCGTACATCGCCGGCACGCCGTGGAACACCGACACGCGCGCCTCCTCGCGCTCGCCCATGCCCAGCAGCCGCGACCACACCGTGTGCGCCACGAACGCGGGCAGCATGCGGATGCTGCGGCGAGAACACTTCCTTCAAGTGTTTCTTTCGCACAGTTGCGTATTGCAACACTATGTATATTGCAAACGAGCAACAATAAATTATGACACACGTTGCGTTATAGTGATCTAAGATAGGAAAGATGCTTCCATTTGCTAGCGACCGAGATTATGAAAGTTAGTAAACGATAAGAAATAAGATATTTTTTTTATATAAAAGTGAGGCAAACGAACTGGTGGCACACGTGATGGTAAGTGATTACCGCCGCCCATGAACATCTGCAATACCGGAGGAATAGCGGATGCGTTGCTGGCCTTTGAGAAAGGTATAGGCTCTTTTCTTGAAGGTCCCTAAGTCGTATCGGTCCGGAAAAACCGCTGACGGCAGATCATGTGTGCAAGTGCGTAGCAGTATATTCCGCGAAAAACGCACTGTGGTGTAATGCCAAGCATCAAGGTGGTGTTGATGAAATTTTTGATTATTCCGTAAGGTACGATGGTGAAATTCAACGGCTGGAATTAATCTGAACAATTCCTCGGAGCATTCCCCGAAGTAGATCTTATATAAAATGCAAAGAGATGCAACTACTCTTCGCAAAGCCAGGTGATCTAGCCGATCGGATAGAGTACGGTCGTCGACAATTCGAACCGCTCTTCTTTGAATACGGTCAAATGGAAGGAGCTGACACTGGGGTGCCCCCGCCCAAAGATGACAACAGTACTCCATGTGCGGCCGAAACTACACCTTATAAAGTTGCAAGCGGCATGAAGTACTGTCGTGCTCTACTGAGCACGCGAAGCTTCTTAGAGGCCAATTTGGCCTTCCCTTCCAATTGAACGCGAAACTGAACGTCGCTCGATATGTCGACGCTAAGGATTCCGATACTGGCTGAGGCAACTAGGGGAGTGCTCTCAAAATAAGGTGACACGACGAAGGGTTTCTTTTTTGCGGTAAACGCGCAAACTTGTGTCTTTTTAGGGTTGAACTGGACTAAATTAAGTCGGCCCCAGTCCCCGACTTTGTCTAACAAAATCTCGACTTTAGACACAAGTTTGTTCCGGTACTCGTCGACGTGTTCCCGAGGAATATTGGCTCGGCCGGTATAAAGGACATCACCAGTGCTGTCATCTGCATAGCAATGAATGCTACTAATTTGTAACAAATCATTGATATATAGAAGAAACAGGGTTGGCGATAGCACACAGCCTTGGGGAACACCAGCGTTCACAGACTTGGAGTCCGAGCATGCACCGTCGACTACGACCTTGGTACTCCGGTCTGTGAGAAAGCTAGTGACCCAATTGCAAAATTCCACGGGAAGCCCATATGACGGAAGCTTTGAGAGAAGCGCTTTGTGTCATACCCGATCAAAGGCTTTCGCTATATCCAAACTAATGCCAGGCCCTCACCCTTGCTCTCTACTGGCTCCGCCCATCGATGAGTGAGGTACACAAGAAGATCACCAGCCGAGCGACCCTGACGGAAGCCATACTGGCGGTCACTGATCAACTGATGCTCCTCTAAGTATCTCAAAAGCTGGCAGTTTATACTGGACTCCATTATTTTGGAGAACAAGGAAGTGATGGCAATCGGTCTGTAGTTGCCTGGATCTGAGTGATCGCCTTTCTTAGGGATCGGGTGCACCAAAGGTGTCTTCTATGTCATCGGGACGACGCCTTCAGAGTATGAGTACCGAAAAAGACGCGTTAGAACCGGTGCCAACGCTGGAGCACACATCCTCAGCACAATAGGGGGGACACCATCGGGCCCACTCGACTTCTGGATGTCCAGGGAGAGGAGTGCTTTTCGCACTGAGCTCTGAAAGAACCGGATGTCCGGCATAGAGCACTCATTGCACGGGATGGTCGGCGGAGAGTTCCCCCTATCATCGAGAGTCGAGTTGGACGCAAAAAGAGAACCTAGAAGGTCGGCTTTCTCTTTTGCGTCATGGGCCAGCGTGTTGTCCTCCCTGTGCAGAGATGGTAGTGATGGCGACTGAAATTCCCTTAGGCAGCCTTGGCGAGGGACTAGAACGCACGAGTTCCCGAAGAAAGACGAACCAGTTTCTCGCCAATTCTGTCAATAATAATAATAATAATAATAATGCGTTTATTTCAATGCTCGGACTTTGCCGCAGTAATCACTCTTTTGAAGGACCTGGTGGCAGAGTTATACTTCTTCTTGAAAATACTAGTCATTGAATACCCAGGCCCGGTAGCACTGCTGCTTTTGGTTGCCATTCTGCAGGTGCCACCAAACCAAGGCTTTGATCTACCACCGATGGGCACCACAGAGGAAGGAAAGAAGAGTTCCATTCCTTGGAGCACCACATCGGCGACGGAATCTGCAACGGCGTCGGGACTAACTAGCGAGAAGCAAACCTGCCCCCATGGGTAGGATGCAAAGAAAGACTGCATCCCTTCCCAATCCACCGACCTGTAGAGTCACACACGGCGGTGGTCTGCACATCGCGACCGCAATGGGCTTATGATGGTCACTTTACTCCGAATCTGTCAGTGGTCCGATGAACCCAAAGGGGCATCAATGGAGACCACATAGCCGTCCGGATGAGAAGTCAGCAGAAGATCCAGCAGGGAAGGTGTATGATCCTACTCATCCGGAAGCCGCGTTGGCGAAGTAACCAGTTGTGTCAGATCATATGCAAAGGCAAAGTTAAAAACAGATCTCCCCGCATGATCAGTGATTCAAGATCTATATCCTCTCTGACGTACACACAAACTCCGGCCCGAGGCACAAAAGAATTTTCCAGTTTGAACCCCGGGTAGGAAAGATAAGAGGTATCCGCCAGAGAGGATATTTGCGTCTCAGTAAGAAAAAGCAAGGCCGGCTTTGCCGCTTCCAGATAATAGTATTGGACGGCATCAAGATTAGAGTGGAGTCCCCTGATATTGCAGAAATTCACGGCAAGCGTGGTAAGGGGTGCCGAAGGTTTTTTTACGTATACGAACAGAGCGGAACTGCCTGAGCATCCACACTCGGGCAGCGATTGGTTGCCCAAGCGCGGGTGCCCAGAGGGGAATTCTCCAGAATTTCAACAGATTCTGAACAGATTCTCCAGAAAAGATTTTCTGAGAATCTGTTGAGAAAAAAAAATTTTTTTCTTCCGCTACCATGTTTTGGGTGAGGGGGGTGTGTGAGCCTCCGGTTACCTGCACTGACCAGACGAAACGCAGAAGTTTGTTAAACTCCTACTTCACGCCGGAATTCTGTGTCGTGGTCTGGTCGTGGTACTTCCCCGGTCGAGCCGGCCCATTCCTGCAAAAACAAAAGCTGATGCGTGGCTCTACCACTGTTATAATAAGATAATAATTAATCTGAGAATATTTTTATTCTTATTTTTGAATGAATGAAATTTATCAAGTCTCATAGAACAAAAAGTTGTATGTGGAACTTCAGCTGTAACAACGATACTATTAGTAATAGTACTCTTCTGCAGGTCATAATAATTATATTAAATATGACAAAAATACGCAAACATTGTGTTTTGGCTAAAATATATTTATTTTTATGTTATGTGTACATACATTATACAAAATCTGTTGACTGTCGATCGTGAAATAAGTACGTAGTTTTTTTATTATTTTATTTATCTTCACGCACAATCCCTGACGGGGTAGCCAGAGAGAACAGATCGCCAAGTGTCACGATCCCTACATACTTCTTTCGCTTCTTTCAGATTCATCATCTTCTTCATACATGCACGTCTAGGTATCCGAGTACTCTTGACCCTCCTCTCTTCGAGCAATTTGCTCACATGGTCTTCGAAAGTTAATCTCGGTCTACCTCGACACCTTTTAATATTAACTTTCGCGCTATATATTTTCTTCACCATTCGGTCTTTACTCATTCGCTCAACGTGCCCAAACCATCGAAGCACGCCCTTATCCATTTTGAGACAAGGTCATCTTTCAAACCTGCCATATTGCGAATCTCGTCGTTTCGCTTTCGGTCGGCCATGGTAAGGCCGCACATTTTACGAAGAGATCGCATCTCCACTGCATTCAACCTGCTTTTATGCTTCTTCTGGCATACCCAGGTTTCGCTGCCATATAACAAAGTCGGTACCAACACTGCGTTATGTATTGCAAGGCGTGCACTTTTCACAACGCCTTGCCTTTTGATTAACGCAGTCAGGGCACCATTGACTTTGTTCCCGGCAGCGACACGCCTGTCCACATCTAAATCACATCTTCCATCCCGGCTAAACGCACTCCCCAAGTATACAATTTCATTCACCTGTTCTAGACATTCCTGATTTACCCAAATTTCGCACTTCGTTCTTTCTTCGTCCCTTTCAAATACCAGAACCTTAGTTTTATTAGCATTCAAACGGAGACCATTAATTTCACATTCTTCTTCATACACGTGACTAATGCCTGCAGTTCTGCCTCTGATGGTGCTATAAGCACTGCATCATCAGCATAAAGCAGACAATTTACTTTTATGTCACCCAATTTCACACCCAAACAGCTATCTTTCAGCTTCTGTAAACAGCTGTCGAGATACAGTATGAATAGCCAGGAAGACATGACACAACCCTGTTTTACGCCCGTTTGGACGCTAAACATGGGTGACATGGGTCATGCCCTACCCGCACACAGGCTTTACAGTCACAGTAAAGTGACTGCACAGCCCTTAGCAATCGACCATCCACACCATACCCCGGCAACAGTTCCCACATTTTCTTCCTTACAACCTTATCAAATGCTTTCTCAAGATCCACAAAAGCACAGAAAATCTTCTGGTTAGTAGCCAGAAGCTTCTCCGTGATCATGCGGAGAGAAAACATTTGATCCGTGCATCCTCTTCCAGGTCTAAATCCGCATTGTGCCTCCCATAGAAATCTTTCCGATTTATCTTGCATCCTACGTGTCAAAACCTTCGAGTAGACTTTACTTGCTAAACTGGTCAAGCTGATCGCCCGATAGCACCCGCAGTCATAATGTGAACCTTTACCTTTATATAAAGGCACAATGACCGCGGATCGCCAATCATCCGGAACAGCTCCCGTTCGCCAGCACAAATTGCACAGCAGATGAAAGCTGTCCCAGACGCGTGGCCCACCATACTTGACCATTTCAGCAGTAACTCTGTCTAGTCCCGCAGCCTTACCACATTTCAAACTTCTAATCGCACATTCAATCTCTTTCATACTGATGACCTCAGTGTCATCGAGGTCCGAGTCTGGCGTACCAGTCACGGCGTCACCCCGGATCCTCACTAAGATCATCACACGCATACATCTCTATAAAATTCGCTCCATCGCTGCATGACGTCCGATTTTTCTGAGAGGACGTCATTGGTTCCCGAAAGCACTTTATTCATTCTTAAGGCTGTCGCACCACTCCGGGTCCTTCAACCTCTTTCCAGAAGAGTTTGGAGTTCTCCTTGAAGTTGTGCGACAACCTTTCGTCCGCTTCCATTCTACTCCTTTCACGCACTTCCTCAATCAATGCTTTCGTGTGAACTTTCTGGAGCTTATATCTTTCTTTCCTCTTCTCTCTCATATCCTTATCATTACTAGAGGCCAAGTAGTCTAACCATGCTTTCTTCTTCTTATTTACAGCTTCTTTCACTTCGTCATTCCACCATGCATCACCCTTTTTACTACTACCTCTTTTCACAGTTCCACACACGTCTTCCGCTGCACTAACCATTCCATCTCTAAGGCTCTGCCATATTTCTTCCACACATTCTTTCCTAACACCAATGCTGTCCAGCTTTTCGGCTACCCTTGCTTGATATTTATTCCTAGTGTCCGCTTCCTGAAGCTTCCAGCTTCGGATGCTACCGACCGACTGTGGTTCTGGTATCGCCGTCCGGTGGCGCCAACCCGCGAACAGACCCCTAAATCTAGTAATCACTAGGTAGTGATCCGTTCCCAGGTTAGCACCTCGGAACACTCGCGTATCCATCACCTGTTTTCGCAGTCGGTCATCCACCAGGAATAAATCGATCATACTTCTCTCATTCTCTCTTGTTCTAGTATACATATGGATTTTCTTGTGACTAAACATAGTGTTTGTCACAAGAAGACCCTTTTCCTTGCATACAGCCAGTATGAGCTTGCCAGCATCGTTAACCCTTTTATCGCCAAACATTCCAAGCACCGACTCGTACCCTGGCCGAGCGGTACCAACCCATCCATTCAAATCACCACATACAACAATTCTTTCGTTTCCTCTAACCAAGTCTAGAACTTCTCTTACATTCTCCCAAAACTCCTCCAGCTCAGCTCTGGACGACGAAGCCACCGGCGCATAAACAGCCAAAGGAATAACTTCGTCAGTCCCAATTTAAAGCGAACCCAGAGAAGTCTCGAGTTCACAACCTTATATTCAGTCATAACATCGACCAACCGAGACGACAGCAGCACCCCCACTCCCTGGCAGGCGCTCTCGCTCTCCGGGACTCCGGACCATAGAGCTAACGCCCCGCCAGGGAGCTCTTCAGTACCACTGCCCTTCCGCTTGGTCTCCGACAAACACACGACATCTAATTCTCTTTCTTTCATTATTTCAATCAACTCATTCGTCTTATCTCTCATGCCTCCTCTAACATTCCACGTGCCAACTCTGCACTCCGTCCTCCACCTTCCGCCGTGTCGGGCTGTGCGTGACGGGTGGCGGTCCCCATCGCCGTATTGCGCGCCGCAATTCACACCAACGGGGACGAACTGGTGTGCGTCGCCTTGGGGGGACGCCCTAACCCTCGATGGCATGGGTGCGCAGCTGTGTAGAAATGCAGCCCTGAAAAGGGCTGGCAGGGGTCGCGACGAGCACGCTTCTACAATGACCCCCATAGTACGTAGTCAGTCCCGAAATAAAGTAGCAATCAAATAAATCCCGTGCAATACATACAGTCCAACCAACCTTAATACACCAACAATCCTATAAATACGAGTCAAATAAAACGTACGGAGGTTTCAAGGCACAACAATTGGTTACAATAACCGCAATACATTTATCAAGTACAAACCGAGCCCCTGCAGCCAGCGACGCGTTCAAAGAGTTGAGCTGGCCGTGTATGTGGTGCAGCGGCAGCGTGTGCAGCACCACGTCGTTGCTCGAGTACTGCCAGGCGGCGTGCAGCGACGCGATCTGCGCGCTCAGCATGTCGTGCGTCCACACCACGCCTTTGGGCTTACTGGTCGTGCCTAAAGCCGTACATACATACTTACATAACTATGGAGTAATATAATATATACATACATAGATAGTTACAACATCACACACATTGCTCTGATCACAAAGTAAGTTGCTTAAGCACTTGTATTATGAAATCAGAAACATCGAAGGTCCCATAAACATTCAGACCCCACAATATGAAATAAAAGTGTTTTCTATGTTGACCCGATCGTGAATCAGCCTCGGGACCCCACAGCTGACGAGACCATGAAAACCTGTGTGTACGCCACTAAACACATAATACGATCATAAAATTGTTAAAGATTCTGTACATTGAAGGCATTTGAATGAAACTAACTAGGAGTAGATAACTTACACGTGTCTGGGCCTAAAACAAAGACTTTTAGAATTCTTGTAATAATAAGTGTGACAATTTACGAAGTTATAATGCGTCTTGACTTCCACAAAAAATACGTAATGTAAACATAAATGATATTGTTAAAAATATTATCCTTTCACTTATTTATTGCAACAAATATTCCAACATTCATAATTTTAAAAATAGAAAGGAGAACTTTGGTAGCAGTTTCTATATATTTATTAGAATAAGCATTTCCAGAATTATGAAAATTTCACCGTAGCATGATAAACCAACTATATTCTTTTTCAACATAAATGCAAGTGTACTTACCACTTGTATAGATAAGCATTGCATCACTTTTTCCATACCACATATTAGATCTTCCAGTGTCACTCAAATTTTCTTCCATCTTGGGCTTCATAAACGCTGTATCAGGTTGGTACAATTGAGCTGCAATCTCCTTGTCTCTACTGGTAACCAGCAGTGGCCTCGAGAGATCTAAGCTGATAGGACGGAGGAGTTTCTCGTATTCTTGGGTGCATATTACAAGACTGGCACTACTGTCCGTTATGAAGAATTTAAGCAGATCTGGTGGGTGAAGAGATGTTAGGGGAACAGCTGTAAAAAAGATAAATTTTTAATCTCAACATACTTTTCAGTACAAGGAAATTGTAAAATTTTATCTAAGATTTAAAAAAATTATTACAAATAATCAAACGTTCTTTACTTACGGGCTTGTTTAAGTCCACTACAGGACATAGGCTTCTCCCACAACGAGGATTTGTTTGGTATTGGATATGCTTGGCAAGCGGCATAGCAAGCCATGTTCACACTACCAGACACCTTAAATCTGCTGTCCGCAACAAGTCATTTTGGTCCAATATATTTTGACATAGTTATTCCACAATCAGTTGGTAGCCTTGCTATTTTTAGACCGTTAATGTTTTCGTACCACACCCAAAAAAGAAGCTGGTACAAAATTACACCGAGACTGCAAGTCCATCACCTAACTTAACTAGACCTTCTATTTAATTATTTCATGTAGAAAGAATTCCTCCCGTCTGGGATCGAACCTGGGACCTCAGCAGTTGGCGAAGTCATGAAAACCGGTGTGTACACCACTCGACCACAATCATCAAATTTTAAATATTGAAAATACAACAAATAAATATTCAAATAAGTGTAACTCACCTATATTTCCAGACATCCATATAGCCCACTGCACTATTACATGTGACGCGTCATTGCTACACAGGTATGCAATGGTACGTTCTGTTTCACCCACTGTGCAGTAACAAGACATTTGTAATTAATTGTGTTATTTTCATAATTTTATAGTATTTTTTTCTTGATTAACATATTCAAAAATATTGTTGTCTGTTATAAAAACTATGATTTAAAAAAAATAAGAACATGAAAGGTGTTGCTGCACTTATGTTGATGCAAAGTGGTAAAGAAAATAAACAAGGGGTGCAAGGTTAACATCTTTATTTGTCAATAATTCTGTTCATATTATGAAATCAATCAGTTGCATTTGTTGTTAAGTTAATTAGTGACTATGAGAAATACAACAATTTTTTTTGAGAAATACTATATTATTTTGAAAATATTTGTGGGTTAGCAGGATAAAATAAAAATATCCAGTCCTACTAACTGACAGATCACTAAACTCTGTTATTACTATTCATTTTTTAGTAATTGACGCCATCTGCTAGAAAAATAAGCCAACTTCAACATCCATAACTTTATAGCCTGAGAGATATCAATATGATCACCTCATCCACACCTGCATGATGCATTTTTTATTACTTTTTCAAGATTGTGAGCCATGCTGTGCTTTTAGCTATTATATAAAAGAGAAATTCACTGTACTACTGATGTCAAGGGTTTGAATCGCACCTGTGTCAGTTGATTTTTTAATTTCTAACATACTTGAAAAATTTATAAAAACACAACAGAATTGTCAATTATTAATTCCAATAACAAAATCAATCAAGTAGTAGTATTGGTATTAAGTATTAACAAAGAAGTAATCATTACATATTGTTTTATAAGAAGTCATACTAAACAACAACAGTAATGTCATACTTACAAAGTTGTGCAGCTATTTCATTGCTAAGCGTTGATGCAGCCTGATGTAGTCCAGCGTATGTGTAAATGCCAATTTCATCTTGTAGTGCTATGCGACTTGGGAAAAGAAGAGCTCTTCGAAATACTGGGACAACACCACCTAAATATCATAAAAATATTGAATTAGAAGGAAGATAAATATCTTAATAGAACTTTGGAGAAAAGAAAAATAAATAAATATCTTCTCGCAGTTACCAATACAGGTAGTACAGTAGACAGAGGTCTAGTCTAGACAATTAAGTCTCTCGAACCCACCTTCCAGTGAAGATATTTTCAGGATAACATGACCAGAGGTGAGCCCGTCGCCTTCTTTATGTCCAAGCCTATGATATATATTTGATATATATATTGTTCAATATATTGTTGATTGTTATTAAAGATATTTTTAATGAATCATTTTAGTTCAATAGTATTTGACTATATAACAAGTAGTCAAACTGTTGTCACACATTGATAATAAAAAGGCACTTTAAATTTAAAGCAGACATTCCCAATTAGCTATTGATTGTGGCTTGATAAGTTTTAAGGTAAATTATTAAGTAAAATTGTTAGCAGCCTATAATCACCACCAAGGGGACATCTGCAACCATCATCAAAGTTCATGAAAATTGGTAGAAAGATTCAGAAATGAAAGTAACACCAAAAATTCAATCACAGATTTGAATTCATAATATATTACTAAGTATGTAGAAACTGATGATGTAAACAAAAACAAACACCTACAAAGCCTCAACTTTGTACTGATTGCTCTATTACCTTCTAATAAAATATATATATACAAAACATAAATGAAAATATTATTTCTCATTATCACACAATTTTTCATACTAGGGTAGGCAGGAGTTTAGACAATATCCTTTAGACAAACTTTTCTTTGACGCATATTTGTAGTGGCAAACATGTAAAACCCATTATATAAGCAAAGCCATATACATATGAGGAAGGGTTGTACCAGTCTCTTTTTCAGACATCATCATCATCTTAGATACTAACACGTAGATAAGCTCATTACCTGTCACATTATCCCTAATTGAGCTCTGAAGAAATGAAAGCCCAAAGAGCAAATTGTCAAGATCTCCGATCTATGTAACTAACTTAATCTTATATTATTAAAAAAGTCACGATAGCCGAGTGGTTGGGTGGTCGGAATTTCGAGTCGAGAGACCCGAGTTCAATCCCCAGGTGGCGGGCTCGCACCAATGAGTTTTTCAAAAAAAAACTTATGTACGAATTACATCGTTGGCTTGGACATAAAGGCGGCGACGGGCTCACCACCTGTCACGTTGTCCCGAAAATATCTTCGGTGGAAGGTGGGTCGAAGGGACTTAATTGTCTAGACTAGACCTCTGTCTACCCCTGTATTGGGAATTGCGTGAAGATATATATTTATTTATTTTATAATCTTATATTGAAAATAAATGTAGTGATATTTGTGACGTATCACTTACCGGCTTGTATGTCTTGATTGAAAGAAGTCAAAAGCTCTGTATTTAGTTCTTCTTTCACAGCAGAACTTGAAGTCGAAGCGTATTTATAATTTACAATACCAAATGGTTTCCGTAAAAGCCGGTTAATAATTCGCAAAGACCGAAATGAAAATTCCATTGTAGAGATCGTCGGGTAGCGTATGGAAGGATTTCAATACTGTCTTAAAACCGCTTTGCGTAAATTCGATAAATTTTATAGATAAATACGTATAATAATTTTGATATTATGGAATTGGAAAGATAAGACTGATAAGAAAAAATATACTTTCTTATTACACTGAAAATGTCATTTCAGCTGTCGATGTCATTGTCAATGTCAAAGAGAATATAATCACTACGTTAGTGAATGTCATAACTCATTGTCCAATATCATATAACAATGGTAACAGTTGTAGAGCCACGCATAAGCTTTTGGTGTTGCATGAATGGCCCGGCTCAACTGGGGAAGTACCACAACCACACAGAATACCGGCGTGAAGTAGAAGTTTTACAAACTTCTGCGTTTCGTCTGGTGAGTGCAGGTAACCGGAGGCCCACACAGTCCCCCTCCCCCTGCCCAAATTTTGGGGGAGGGGGGGCACTCTAAGGCCGGAAACGCATCTGCTATGCCTCTAGTATTGCGGGTGTTCATGGGCGGTGGTAATCAGTTACCATCACGTGAGCCACCTGCTCGTTTGCCTCCCTTTTCTATAAAAAAAGTAAACAAAATAAAATAATTGGCACAAAAATGATGATGGTAATAAAAAAATAAAATGTCATACTTAATTTTGACTACGTTTAAGGTACAACAATCGTGGACTATTGCTAGCAAAGAGAATATAATCACTATTTTAATTGCGAATTTCTTTTTCATATCAAAATAATACTTTATTTACAGAAAAAAATATGTTAACATTTACAATAAACAACTAAAAACTACTATAATCGCAGAGCCTTATTTCTCGTGGCATCGTACCAAGAACACTGGGAGCTAGAAAACTGATATTAAATAAAGATAAATGAATGCCTCCCTCGACATGTTCTTCACCAATTCACAAATTGGTTTTGATTGTAACTCGTTGAAACATTTTTGTCGTCAAATCTTTTTTTTTGTCGCTAAGACAAACGTAAGTTGTCACTTCTTGCAACAAAGTCGCTAAAGTGGCGACACTGTACTCATCCTGTGTCTATTATCAGTGTCATTTGTCACGTCAAGGTGTCAAACAGTCAAAGCGACATATCAACAACAAAACGTTTATTTGCGTAAAGTAACAAACAATAACTGCTTTAATTTATAAAATTATAAACATAAAACTAATATATCTTATAAATATAGTTTATAGAAAATTTTTATATTTTATTGTTGAAAATATAGTATGTAAGATTAAAAGATAATTAATAGAATAACTTTTATATAATTTATTTTAATGAAGAGAAATGGTGGTCAACGCGCCAGAATCTCCGGTACAGGCCGAAATTATATTTGTTATAGAAGCTACAGCTGCAAATAGCGCCTACATAACCGAATTGAAAACAAATTATATTGTACCCACCTTGGAGTAAGTATCAGACACTGACTACATCTGATTACATTTGACTTAAAGTTTTATTGTATTTGAGTTTTCGATACCCTTCTGTATATATTTTAAAATTGTTATATCTTCAATAGTTGTCTAAATATCCTCCTAAGATATTTGAAAGAAAATAACGTATTTCTCAAATATAATGTATTTTTAAATCTACCATCATTTCCTCTTTATGAAACCACAACATGAAATTACCAGAAAATGTATTGGATTATTGTGTGATTAAATGAGAAAATACCAACGATATAAAGAAAACAAAAGAAATTATATAAGAAGGTTTTTGGGCATAGGTCAGTGTTGGGCATAGTCCAGTCAATTACTGATATAACACATCAAACTTTTATAATTTATATTTGTGATTGTTGTCTTAGTGCAACCTTTTTATGGAAAAGGGAGGCAAACGAGCAGGTGCCAGGCACACGTGATGGTAAGTGATTACCACCACCCAAGAACACTGGGAGCTAGAAAACTGATATTAAATAAAGATAAATGAATGCCTCCCTCGACATGTTCTTCACCAATTCACAAATTGGTTTTGATTGTAACTCGCTGAAACATTTTTGTCGTCAAATCTTTTTTTTTGTCGCTAAGACAAACGTAAGTTGTCACTACTTGCAACAAAGTCGCTAAAGTGGCGACACTGTTCTCATCCTGTGTCTATTATCAGTGTCATTTGTCACGTCAAGTTGTCAAACAGTCAAAGCGACATATCAATAACAAAACGTTGATTTGCGTAAAGTAACAAACAATAACTGCTTTAATTTATAAAATTATAAATATAAAACTTTTGTATCTTATAAATATAGTTTATAGAAAATTTTTATATTTTATTGTTGAAAATATAGTATGTAAGATTAAAAGATAATTAATAGAATAACTTTTATATACTTTATTTTAATGAAGAGAAATGGTGGTCAACGCGCCAGAATCTCCGGTACAGGCTGAAATTATATTTGTTATAGAAGCTACAGCTGCAAATAGCGCCTACATAACCGAATTGAAAACAAATTATATTGTACCCACCTTGGAGTAAGTATCAGACACTGACTATATATGATTACATTTAACTTAAAGTTTTATTGTATTTGAGTTTTCGATACCCTTCTGTATATATTTTAAAATTGTTATATCTTCAATAGTTGTCTTAATATCCTCCTAAGATATTTGAAAGAAAATTACGTATTTCTCAAATATAATGTATTTTTAAATCCACCATCATTTCCTTTTTATGAAACCACCAGATGAAATTACCAGAAAATGTATTGGATTATTGTGTGATTAAATGAGAAAATACCAACGATATAAAGAAAACAAAAGAAATTATATAAGAAGGTTTTTGGGCATAGGTCAGTGTTGGGCATAGTCCAGTCAATTACTGATATAACACATCAAACTTTTATAATTTATATTTGTGATTGTTGTCTTAGTGCAACCTTTTTTTTTTTTTTTTTTTTTTTTTTTTGTCGCTAAGACAAACGTAAGTTGTCACTACTAGCAACAAAGTCGCTAAAGTGGCGACACTGTTCTCATCCTGTGTCTATTATCAGTGTCATTTGTCACGTCAAGTTGTCAAACAGTCAAAGCGACATATCAACAACAAAACGTTTATTTGCGTAAAGTAACAAACAATAACTGCTTTAATTTATAAAATTATAAATATAAAACTTTTGTATCTTATAAATATAGTTTATAGAAAATTTTTATATTTTATTGTTGAAAATATAGTATGTAAGATTAAAAGATAATTTATAGAATAACTTTTATATAATTTATTTTAATGAAGAGAAATGGTGGTCAACGCGCCAGAATCTCCGGTACAGGCTGAAATTATATTTGTTATAGAAGCTACAGCTGCAAATAGCGCCTACATAACCGAGCAGGTACCAGGCACACATGATGGTAAGTGATTACCACCACCCAAGAACACTCGCAATACCAGAGGCATAGCAGATGCGTTGTGGGCCTTAGAGTGCCCCAATTGGAGGGGCCTCCGGTTACCTGCACTCACCAGATGAATTGCAGAAGTTTGTTAGACTTCTACTTCATGCCGGTATTATGTGAGGTTGTGGTACTTCCCTGGTCGACCATTCATGCACCAACAAAAGCTGATGCGTGGCTCTACCACTGTTACTCTGCATATCATTCATGTAAATTTGTGCACATTCACCTTTACTTTGTCTGTGTCTTTAAGTAATTGCATTGTAGAACATGTAGGAACTGAAATCACTCCTTATAGCTATATCCATAAATAGCTAATAACTCCTACTGCTATGAATAAAGGAAGCCATGCTAAATTGGAGTGTCTGTGTGTGTTAAGAGGTCAATAAATGTTATTTATATGATGTTTTGGAAAATAATTATACCAGAGTCAATATTGCATTCCTTTTTTTCTTACTTACTCTTTCATTTTTTATTTCTAATCTATTATATCTTATATTTTTTTTTTCAAAAAATATATTTTTTTGGGTTAATGGTTATCGTTACAGACATCTTTTTAGTAATTTTATTGCTATGAAAAAGTCCTTCGTATTATTCTATGAAAGGTGTCCTGCTAGAGAATCATTGCTGGCACAGTAGGGCAGTCAATATAATAAAAAAATATGAAATAGTAATTTTATACAACTACAAATAATTCAGAATTAGTTAGAAAATTTTAATATAAAATTTTCAGGTATTTCCATGGCGGTGCACTGGAAGAAGGTGCTGGGAGCGGTTCACTGTATGGCATAGTGTCATACCAAGCAGCTGATTGCCACCCTGCTCTTCCTGTTTCTACATTTGGTCCTTTCTCATGCCCACAAAATGTAGTTGACGCTGTAGATAAAATACAGTGAGTACTGTGGTTGATAATATTGACACACATAGTCTAACAGTCTAGGTAAAATAAAAAGGGTGGATCTCTTGTGATTCAGATAATATCTTCACGCAATTCCCAATATAGGGGTCTAGTCTAGACATTTAAGTCCCTTCGACCCTCCTTCCACCGAAGATATTTTCAAGACAATGTGACAGGTGGTGAGCCCGTCGCCATCTTTATGTCCAAGCCAACGATATAATTTGTACATAGGTTTTTAGAAAAACCCATTGGTACGGCCACTTAAGGATCAAACTCGGGTCTCTTGACTCGAAATTCCGACCACCCAACCACACCGCTATCGTGATTCAGATCTGTTTATCTATATAGATATCTATAAAGATTTTAACATATTTTTGAAACAAATGTCTCGAAATGTGTGTTTTAAAAAGCACCAAGAGTGTAATTATCTAAAGTCATTGGATAATCTAACCAATGCGAATTTTTGAAACTTATATAAATTTATTTTTGTATTAAGCTTGAGCTATGTATTATATTTATATTTCTGTGGGATTCTTTATTTTCTTATAGTAAACAGCAGCCTCTATCTTTTCAAACCCCAAAAGCAAAATCACACTTCATATTAGTCTCACAGCAACTGTATGGATATTTATTTTCGTAATGTGTTAGGTTAATAGTTTTAATTTGTTTAAGTTTACATTTTTTTTAACACTGTTGCACAATACTATCTTTAAATCTATAAAAATAGATTCCATTTAATTAATTAATTAAATATAAAATTCAATTAAACATAGGTACACATTATGAAAATAAATATCCATACAGTTGCTGGGAGATAAATACGAAGCGTGATTTTGCTTAATGGATTTGTCGCATTTATAAATTTTATTGGCCTTCATTACTTCAACGTTACTCATACGAATTTGCTGTAAATTTTCTTTTGTTAAATAAATAAAATAACTATTAATTTTTTGGATTAAAATTAGGCTATAAGTTTATACAGGTTATAAGCAATCTATTTTCTAAGTTTAATTCAAATCTATTTAGCCATTATGACATTGGTTTGGACATAAAAACGGCGACGGGCTCACCACCTGTCACATGTCCCAAAAAATGTCTTCTGTGAAAGGTGGGTCGAAAGGACTAATTGTTTAGACCTCTGTATCTCTGTATTGGGAAAAGCGTGGAGATTATTATTTATTCTTTACAGTCTTTCAAAAGTCCTCTGCTGAACTCAGATCGCTACAAATAAAACATTGTGCAGGTGAAATTTTAGTGCATTTGAAGTGTGTGTATGTCAGGGTAATTAAAAGAAAATTTAAGATCAAGCACACCACTGCACATACTGAAATCTATTGGGATGTCCTTTTTATATTAGATACATCGGCGGCCACGCTGAGAACCGCGCATGCATAACAGAAGCTCTGGCAACAGCGCTCGCCTGCCTTGATGAGTTGGGTCGTACAGATCTTCCAATGCACATATTGTTGTTATGTTGCTCGCCACCTTATTCTGCATATGCTGGAGGTTTGGTACCCCCAGGTGAGTTACTACCCCATGTACCATAGTTTTCTTTTTAGTTGTCAGTTTACTTCCCAATTAGGCACATAATAAATCATTGTTTTTAGACTTTGCTTTCAAAAAAGACTCTTTCTTTTACCTAAAAAAGTGTTTCAGGTTTAATAAGATGTAATTTTAATTTGTAGGTTATAAATTATGGGTGAGAAGTGGAGCAAGCAACCTGAAATCAAAACTCTTTATTTGTCTCTCTTTATTAGATTTTTTCTTACAGTCATGATAGAGTGTCGTAAACTTTGAGTGGAATCGATAACATCCCTGTACTTAGAATATACAATAGTTCTTCTGCAGCAAGTGTTGTCAAAATTTTTTAATGTAACTAGTTTTTTAAAGCTGGTGCTTAACCATCATAATGTAGGTTGCTTTAAAGTTCTAAACTACTTAAATATTTTCTATCTAATATATAAAATTCTTATGTGTTTCATATCATGGTGTTTGTATTTAGACTCCCCCGAAATGGCTCAACCGATTTTCGTGAAATTTTGTGTGCATATTGGTTAGGTCTGCGAATGGGACACCATCTATTTTTAAATGCTAGCTAGTTAGATTATATACATCAAGGCAAGAGATTAAAAAATAAGTGCCACCATAGCAGTGTTTCTGGGTGTCTGTGGTGTCTTCATTGTTTCTGATTCCATAACACAATTGCTTTCGCCACTTTGGGATCAGTGCAATGTATGTGATGTTATCCCTATGTATTTATTTATTTTATATATTAATTATATTTGTATGTTACAGGTGCACCGACAACAATAGAGCAAGCGGCTAGGTTAGTTGGCGAGAGGGGCGCGCAGCTTTCCATAGCGGCTGCCAAGCGGCTGCCAGCCCTGTTGGCACTTTATGAACATGCGGGTGGGGAACTACATCAAGCGCAGCAGAGAAACTATGCCAAGGTGAGAGTTAGATTGGGAGTTCGATCATTCTTCTCAATAGCTTTGTGGTTTCACATGAGTTATCAAAGAGGACAAATGGCCTTGAAATTTTCTCCATGTGATACCAAAGTCAATTTCTGTATTCCATATTAATCTTTGATATTGAATATTTTATTATTGATTTCATTTGTAATAAGTTTGGAAGGTTTTTCTAATTTACTAAGATTCTATTTAAATAGATAAATAGATACAGACAACATCACATATTATTGCCCCGATTCCAATGTAAGTAGCTATAGCAATTGTTTTATGGAATCGGAAACAACTAATGTACTACAAACATTCAGACTTGAGGCAATGTAAAAGTGAAAATAAAAGTGTTTTTCTACACTGACCCGTCTGGGAACCGAGTTTGTCACCTTAGAAGTGTTTGTGCTACCTTTATTTTGTCAAGCCCATAGTAGAAGTGCTTTACCTACTTACTTTGGGATCAGAGCATAGTATGTGATATTGTCTCTATCTACATATTTATTTATCAATCTGCCAAATGGTAACGGATTTTAACAATCTCATGAATACCCACTTTTATATTTTAAGCACTTGTATAAATATGTCTGTTGTAACAACCTGTCGCGTTGTGAAAGGTGGATGGAAGGGACTTAACTATCTAGACTGGACCTCTGTCCACCCCGGTATTGGGAGTAGCGTGAAGATATTTATTTGCAATCTGCGAGACGTGGTGAGATGAGTGGAGTCTGCGGTGCGGTGTGAGAGCGTCTCCTCTCGCAGGACCCTCGGCACCTGGTGCTGCTGCGCGGCTACAGCCTGAAGGAGCGGCCGCCCAGCCCCGCGCCGCCGCCCGCCCCCGACCCGCAGCCAGACGTGTACGGGTGAGTAGAGTTGCGGCAGACCGACGGGGAATAGTGCTACGGCTATGGTACACCTGGTTATGTACGAAACACGACTGCTGTGAGAAACTAAATATTACGTTAGAGCGGATTTAGTTAGATGGAGCGAACTCGGGTCTCTTGACTCGAAATTCCGACTACCCAACCACATGGCTATTGTGACTTATGAATTTCTTAAGTGTATTTTCTATATTTAAAATTTGATGACCTCCGTCATCGAGTGGTGTAGACACCGGTTTTCATGACTTCGTCTACTCCTGTGGCCCCGGTTTCGATGCTAGACGGGATGGATTCATTCTATTTGAAATAATTAAAAAGTAGGTCTAGTCTTTCGTGAGGGTGGTATGTAAGGATTAAGGGTCTAAATATAGCAAGGCTAACAACTGACCGCGGAATAACAGGCTGAAAATATTATATAGCCTTTATAACTGTAATGTTATGAGCTTCATAGCTGTAAAGTCAAATGTCTTTATATAAATTTTATAATTCAACTGATGCGTTAAGGCCACGGTATAGCGGAAGTCGCGCGTTCGGACCAAAGTGACTCAGACTGGTGCCGGACAACAGTTTTTAAGATGTCTGGTAGAGCGATAGCCGAGTTGTTGGGTGGTCGGACTTTCGAGTCGAGAGACCCGAGTTCGATCCCCAGGTGGCAGTACCAATGAGTTTTCAAAACCATATGTACGAACTTCATCGTTGGCTTGGACATAAAGGCGGCGACGGGCTCACCACCTGTCACGTTGTCCCGAAAATATCTGCGGTGGAAGGTGGGTCAAAGGGACTTAATTGTCTAGACTTGACCTCTGTCTACCCCTGTATTGAGAATTGCGTGAAGATATTTATTTATTTATTTATTTATTCTGGTAGAGCGATCGCTAAACCGCTTGCCAAGCGTCGCGATTATATCAGATCCTTGTTCTGCCACACGGCTATCGTGACTTTAAGTTTTAAGTTATAAATAGATGTAGCAATATGCCGGCCACATAGCTCGACGAACTGATAACCGTCGGGGGATAAAGGTCCGCGAGTGGCAACCTCGGATGTGCAAACGCAGTGTAGGACGAGCCCCCCACGAGATGGAGTGACGATTTTACTTGACGCAAAGTATTGCGGGAAGTCGACGGATGTAGTGGCCGCGGATCGTTCGTTGGTGAATATTTTCGGGGAGGCTTATGTTCAGCAGTTGACTTTTGGTGGCTGTGAAGAATATTGATACCAATTTCAAAAGTCAAAGCGCTTTTATGAATATCGCAGTAATATGAATTAGCCGTCCATTCGCATTATATAGTATAGCAAAATGGATGAGCATGAAAACCGTAGTAAAACTAAATAGTGGACTGTAATGCCTTATCTTGTTTTATTAATTAATTATATGTTAAACAAGATCCGTGTGTTGGCATAAGAATAATACCATCCCGGCTCTTCTTGTGGGTGTCGTAAGAGTTGACTGGGGTAAAAGCCTTGGAAATGCAATTGGCTACGGACAGATGGTGCGATAATCATCTCTATGAATACCAGATCAAAATTCAGTAATCCGGTGATGAGTAGCTGCGTCTAATGTGCAGGTATTCAGTACTGTCCAACAGTGGACGTGTGACGTACACACCGGTTTTCACGGTGTCTTCAGCTCTAAGGTCTCGGGTTCGGGTTTAGTTTTTCTACATTTTCTCGGATCTGGCTGTTTGTTGTAGCTCCATTGTTTTCGATTCCTTATGACGCGTGCTTCCGCTACTTACTTTGGGATCAGCTCAATGTATGTGATGTTGTCACTTTCTATGTATTTAGTTATTTATAACAAAGATCAACAGTCACGATAGCCGAGTTGTTGGGTGGTCGGACTTTCGAGTCGAGAGACCCGAGTTCGATCCCCAGGTGGCAGTACCAATGAGTTTTCAAAACCATATGTACGAACTTCATCGTTGGCTTGGACATAAAGGCGGCGACGGGCTCACCACCTGTCACGTTGTCCCGAAAATATCTGCGGTGGAAGGTGGGTCAAAGGGACTTAATTGTCTAGACTTGACCTCTGTCTACCCCTGTATTGAGAATTGCGTGAAGATATTTATTTATTTATTTATTTATTCTGGTAGAGCGATCGCTAAACCGCTTGCCAAGCGTCGCGATTATATCAGATCCTTGTTCTGCCACACGGCTATCGTGACTTTAAGTTTTAAGTTATAAATAGATGTAGCAATATGCCGGCCACATAGCTCGACGAACTGATAACCGTCGGGGGATAAAGGTCCGCGAGTGGCAACCTCGTATGTGCAAACGCAGTGTAGGACGAGCCCCCCACGAGATGGAGTGACGATTTTACTTGACGCAAAGTATTGCGGGAAGTCGACGGATGTAGTGGCCGCGGATCGTTCGTTGGTGAATATTTTCGGGGAGGCTTATGTTCAGCAGTTGACTTTTGGTGGCTGTGAAGAATATTGATGCCAATTTCAAAAGGAAAAGCGCTTTTATGAATATCGCAGTAATATGAATTAGCCGTCCATTCGCATTATATAGTATAGCAAAATGGATGAGCATGAAAACCGTAGTAAAACTAAATAGTGGACTGTAATGCCTTATCTTGTTTTATTAATTAATTATATGTTAAACAAGATCCGTGTGTTGGCATAAGAATAATACCATCCCGGCTCTTCTTGTGGGTGTCGTAAGAGTTGACTGGGGTAAAAGCCTTGGAAATGCAATTGGCTACGGACAGATGGTGCGATAATCATCTCTATGAATACCAGATCAAAATTCAGTAATCCGGTGATGAGTAGCTGCGTCTAATGTGCAGGTATTCAGTACTGTCCAACAGTGGACGAGTGACGTACACACCGGTTTTCACGGTGTCTTCAGCTCTAAGGTCTCGGGTTCGGGTTCACTTTTCTACATTTTCTCGGATCTGGCTGTTTGTTGTAGCTCCATTGTTTTCGATTCCTTATGACGCGTGCTTCCGCTACTTACTTTGGGATCAGCTCAATGTATGTGATGTTGTCACTTTCTATGTATTTAGTTATTTATAACAAAGATCAACAGTCACGATAGCCGAGTTGTTGGGTGGTCGGACTTTCGAGTCGAGAGACCCGAGTTCGATCCCCAGGTGGCAGTACCAATGAGTTTTCAAAACTTATGTACGAATTTCATCGTTGGCTTGGACATAATGGCGGCGACGGGCTCACCACCTGTCACGTTGTCCCGAAAATATCTTCAGTGGAAGGTGGGTCAAAGGGACTTAATTGTCTAGACTTGACCTCTGTCTACCCCTGTATTGGGAATTGTGTGAAGATATTTATTTATTTATTCTGGTAGAGCGATCGCTAAACCGCTTGCCAAGCGTCGCGATTATATCAGATCCTTGTTCTGCCACACGGCTATCGTGACTTTAAGTTTTAAGTTATAAATAGATGTAGCAATATGCCGGCCACATAGCTCGACGAACTGATAACCGTCGGGGGATAAAGGTCCGCGAGTGGCAACCTCGGATGTGCAAACGCAGTGTAGGACGAGCCCCCCACGAGATGGAGTGACGATTTTACTTGACGCAAAGTATTGCGGGAAGTCGACGGATGTAGTGGCCGCGGATCGTTCGTTGGTGAATATTTTCGGGGAGGCTTATGTTCAGCAGTTGACTTTTGGTGGCTGTGAAGAATATTGATACCAATTTCAAAAGTCAAAGCGCTTTTATGAATATCGCAGTAATATGAATTAGCCGTCCATTCATAGTTTCGTTCATATGGTATAGCAAAATGGATGAGCATGAAAACCGTAGTAAAACTAAATAGTGGACTGTAATGCCTTATCTTGTTTTATTAATTAATTATATGTTAAACAAGATCCGTGTGTTAGCGTAAGAATAATACCATCCCGTCTCTTCTCGTGGGTGTCGTAAGAGTTGACTGGGGTGAAAGCCTTGGAAATGCAATTGGCTATGGACAGATGATGCGATAATCATCTCTATGAATACCAGATCAAAATTCAGTAATCCGGTGATGAGTAGCTGCGTCTAATGTGCAGGTATTCAGTACTGTCCAACAGTGGACGAGTGACGTACACACCGGTTTTCACGGTGTCTTCAGCTCTAAGGTCTCGGGTTCGGGTTCACTTTTTCTACATTTTCTCGGATCTGGCTGTTTGTTGTAGCTCCATTGTTTTCGATTCCTTATGACGCGTGCTTCCGCTACTTACTTTGGGATCAGCTCAATGTATGTGATGTTGTCACTTTCTATGTATTTAGTTATTTATAACAAAGGTCAACAGTCACGATAGCCGAGTTGTTGGGTGGTCGGAATTTTGAGTCGAGAGACCCGAGTTCGATCCCCAGGTGGCAGTACCAATGAGTTTTTCAAAAACTTATGTACGAATTTCATCGTTGGCTTGGACATAATGGCGGCGACGGGCTCACCACCTGTCACGTTGTCCCGAAAATATCTTCAGTGGAAGGTGGGTCAAAGGGACTTAATTGTCTAGACTTGACCTCTGTCTACCCCTGTATTGGGAATTGCGTGAAGATATTTTTATAACAAAGGTGAAGAAAAGATCTCCTTTATTCATGATCTATACCATGATATGATGATGTGTATATAACAATGGCCCAGCATACCTAGTTTTATCTCACGAAAGCGTGCGAGCCACAATTGTGTGTGTAAATGTACATGTACATTGTCTCCGTGCGGGTAAGCTCACACGCTCAGTTTTAAATACACATCTAGTATCACACGCCCGCTTTCGTGAAATGAAACAGCTGTCTCGCGCAATGAGCGTATGCAACACTGCTCGTGTTGTGAGTTGTGCGCGTGCGCGTGCGCAGGGGCGCGCGGGGCGCGGCGGCGGGCGCGCGGGGCGCGGCGCCGCAGTTCCCGCGCGCGGGCGCCGTGCGCGCCGGCTGGCTGCCGCCGCCCATGGGCCAGCGGCAGCCGATCTACGCGAACAACTCTGCGCTCCTCACGCAGCTCGCGCAGCCCTCCTACCCGCCGCCGCCGCCCACGCACGCCGCGCAGGTAACGCACACGCACACGCACGCGCTTGTAACGCACACCTACACACTAGTGACGTGTTTTTACACGCACTTAATATGAACAGTCGAACAGGTAACGCGCAGGTAACGCACATGCACGCACAGGTAACGCACACGTACACACTTGTGACGTATTTTTACAAGCACAGGTAACGCACACCTACACACTCGTAACGTATTTTTACACGCACTTAATATGAACACTCGAACAGGTAACGCGCAGGTAACGCACATGCACGCACATGTAACGCACGTATGCACGCACATGTAACGCACATGTACACACTTTTAACGTATTTTTACATGCACAGGTAACGCACATGCACGCACATGTAACGAACGTTTACGCACAGGTAACGCGCAGGTAACGCACATCTAACGAACGTTTACGCACAGGTAACGCACACCTACACACTCGTAACGTATTATTACACGCACTTAATATGAACACTCGAACAGGTAACGCGCAGGTAACGCACATCTAACGAACGTTTACACGCACAGGTAACGCGCAGGTAACGCACACCTACACACTCGTAACGTATTATTACACGCATAATATGAACACTCGAACAGGTAACGCGCAGGTAACGCACATGCACGCACATGTAACGTACGTTTACGCACAGGTAACGCACACCTACACACTCTTAACGTATTATTACACGCACTTAATATGAACACTCGAACGGGTAACGCGCGGGTAACGCACATGCACGCACATGTAACGCACATGCACGCACATGTAACGTACGTTTACGCACAGGTAACGCACATGCACGCACAGGTAACGCACACCTACACACTCTTAACGTATTATTACACGCATAATATGAACACTCAGACGGGTAACGCGCAGGTAACGCACATCTAACGAACGTTTACACGCACGGGTAACGCACATGCACGCACAGGTAACGCACACCTACACCTCGTAACGTATTTTTACACGCACAGGTAACGCACATGCACGCACAGGTAACGCACATGCACGCACAGGTAACGCGCAGGTAACGCACATCTAACGAACGTTTACACGCACAGGTTACGCACACCTACACTCGTAACGTATTATTACGCACTTAATATGAACACTGAACAGGTAACGCGCAGGTAACGCATGCACGCACATGTAACGTACGTTTACGCACAGGTAACGCACATCTAACGAACGTTTACACGCACAGGTAACGCACACCCACACACTCGTAACGTATTACACGCACTTAATATGAACACTGAACAGGTAACGCGCAGGTAACGCACATCTAACGAACGTTTACGCACAGGTAACGCACACGTACACAATTGTAACGTATTTTTACACGCACAGGTAACGCACACCTACACACTCGTAACGTATTATTACACGCACTTAATATGAACACTCAGACAGGTAACGCGCGGGTAACGCACATCTAACGAACGTTTACACGCACGGGTAACGCACACCTACACACTCGTAACGTATTATTACACGCACTTAATATGAACACTCGAACAGGTAACGCGCGGGTAACGCACATGCACGCATGTAACGTACGTTTACACGCACAGGTAACGCACACCTACACACTTGTGACGTATTTTTACACGCACTTAATATGAACACTCGAACAGGTAACGCGCAGGTAACGCACATGCACGCACATGTAACGTACGTTTACGCACAGGTAACGCACCTACACACTCTTAACGTATTATTACGCACTTAATATGAACACTCGAACGGGTAACGCGCAGGTAACGCACATCTAACGAACGTTTACGCACAGGTAACGCACACCTACACACTCGTAACGTATTATTACGCACTTAATATGAACACTCGAACGGGTAACGCGCAGGTAACGCACATCTAACGAACGTTTACACGCACAGGTTACGCACACCTACACACTCGTAACGTATTATTACACGCATAATATGAACACTCGAACGGGTAACGCGCGGGTAACGCACATGCACGCACATGTAACGAACGTTTACACGCACAGGTAACGCACACCTACACTCGTAACGTATTATTACACGCACTTAATGTGAACACTGAACAGGTAACGCAGGTAACGCACATGCACGCACATGTAACGTACGTTTACACGCACAGGTAACGCGCGGGTAACGCACACCCACACACTCGTAACGTATTATTACACGCACTTAATATGAACACTCGAACAGGTAACGCGCAGGTAACGCACATGCACGCACATGCACGCACATGTAACGTACGTTTACACGCACAGGTAACGCACACCTACACACTCTTAACGTATTATTACACGCACTTAATATGAACACTCGAACAGGTAACGCGCAGGTAACGCACATCTAACGAACGTTTACACGCACAGGTAACGCACACCTACACACTCGTAACGTATTATTACACGCACTTAATATGAACACTGAACAGGTAACGCGCAGGTAACGCACATCTAACGAACGTTTACACGCACAGGTTACGCACACCTACACACTCGTAACGTATTATTACACGCACTTAATATGAACACTGAACAGGTAACGCGCAGGTAACGCACATGCACGCACATGTAACGAACGTTTACGCACAGGTAACGCACATGCACGCACATGTAACGTACGTTTACACGCACAGGTAACGCACATGCACGCACATGTAACGAACGTTTACACGCACAGGTAACGCACCTACACACTCATAACGTATTATTACACGCACTTAATGTGAACACTCGAACAGGTAACGCGCAGGTAACGCACATGCACGCACATGTAACGTACGTTTACACGCACAGGTAACGCACACCTACACACTCGTAACGTATTATTACACGCACTTAATATGAACACTCGAACAGGTAACGCGCAGGTAACGCAAATGCACGCACATGTAACGTACGTTTACACGCACAGGTAACGCACACCTACACACTCGTAACGTATTATTACACGCACTTAATATGAACACTCGAACAAGTAACGCGCAGGCAACGCTCATGCACGCACATGTAACGAACGTTTACACGCACAGGTAACGCACACCTACACACTTGTGACGTATTTTTACACACACTTAATAAGCACACTCGCATAGGTAACGCGCTGGTAATGCGCACGCACGCGCAGGTAACTCACTGGCCCCCATCACTTGCATGCAGAAGCATTGGTAGCGCATGCGCACACGCAATAATTCTTCACACACACATTCGTCACACACTCGCACATGTAACGCACTGCTAGTAGTGCACACGGCACTCCCAGGTAACACACACACATGCACAAATAACACACACTCACGCTCTGCTTATGCACACATACGCAAAGACTGTGCACATAGAGGCACAGGTAACGTTTGAACACGCACACATGCCGCACTAAAGTGCCGAGTACCGGCACTGTGTACCGGAAAGAAGGAGATTGTGTTCTTCTGTGGTTCGTCTGGTGAGTAAGATAACCGGAGACCCACTTCCCATTTCTCCTCCTTACCCTTCCCTTTCCCAATACCTTCCTTAAAGGTAAGCAACGTACCCGCAGCTCTTTCTGGTATTGGGAGTTAATACATTTTACATAATCTCGCGCACACAAAGCAGCCACATTTATACCCGTATAATATGTATACGTGTAAATCACGTATACGTATTAAACGTGTTTTATACACGTGTAAAGCTTTCAGTATTTAAGTAAAATATTTGTCACATGAGGTATGTGACAAATATTTTACTTAAATAATAATAATAATTTATTTGAATCGGACAAAAAAGTTATCGATATTGAATGGTTAGTAATCCGGTTAGTAACAATTTCAATTAAAACTATGTTAGTATTGTTAGTTTACATCACCTAGTACAATCCCTATCCAGTGGTTCTGGACGGGGCAGTCACTTCTACCAGATATCGCCCTCAGAATGCTGTTGTTGCTACCTCTCAAACGCTGCATCAGTGAGGCTGTTTTTTTGCGGATTATCGCTTGAAATGTATCCGTACGCGCCTCCACAAACATTCGAGACGCGCTGCAACGCCAGGGCAGCCGCAACAGCATCCTGAAAGCGTTGTTGTACTGGACGCGCAGGGCGTTAAAAAAGTAAATAAGTACTTTCTTAGAGCTAAGTGTCGAATATTTTACTCAGTCAGTTAGAACGCCTGTGTTGGTCATTAATCTATATTCACCCCACTGAGTCAGTAAGTAGAAGCAGTTGGTAAACCATAAATACTTTATACTACTATCTGTTTGACTGCATCGCAAACAGCAGCAAAAATAAAAATATATTTTTAAAATGTTTATAGTCAAACAACACCAGTCTCTATTCATGAACTGATATCACAGTCTAGTAGTTATTAATGTAAAAAAAATTGTTTAATTTAATAGTTTAAAAAATTATTATGGGGTTAAAATCGAATTCAAAGATTTTGTTAGACTTTTTATATTTTTACTGGTGTAAGCACAGGTCTAGACAGTGAAGTCTTTTCGATCCACTTCTCGCCGAAGCTTTTTTGGGACAACGTGAGAGGTGGTGTGCCTACCGCCATCTACCGTTTTCCATTACATTTACGCATTTATTAGTATGTACGTAACATACCAAGCTAATTATGTGCTTGTTAAAAGGAGGATTTTTGCAGGCTAACATGCAACGTATGCCGAACATGATGGCGGCGGGCCCATCGGGCGCGGCTTCGAACTCGGCACCGCTGCAGCGCAAGTACATCTGGAGCGGAGTGCTCGAGTGGATGGAGAAGGGCAAAGCGCCGGGAGACCAACAGAAGGTCACTAAGCTTCTGCCGTGTCAGGTATCTCTCGAGCTTCATGTTTCCTATCTCTTTTAATCCGATTTTGAAATTTTTTGAAATATATAATAATTCATTTGAAAGATACAGAAGTTTATTTCGCAAAGTGAACGCAGTGAAAAACATTTGAATAAAAAATAAAATTAACAAATACGTAACAATAACACACATGTAATATTATTAACAATATAAATATAAGTAAGACTAAACTTAATCACTTGTAGTTAAATTTCTCATTGACAGTATATTTTTATTTACAGTACTCGTATATAGCGATTTCATTCTTAACAATCCGCGTGTAAGACACTGTGGCCAGGAGGTAAGAGCGTTGCCACAGATCGGCGAAGGTGGCGGGTTAGAATCCCGCCCGTGTCAGTTGAAATTTAAAAAAAATTTTCTCTGTAATTTAATCACATAAAAGTTCAGCATAAATATGCTTCAAAAATCGATAAAATTGTCTATCAATCCAGTCAATTGTCGTCTTTATACTAATTATTGTATAATTTACATTAGGTTGTTACTTTTTTCAGGTCCAATGAAGAATATTCTATCCATCTATCTGCCTATCTGTAAAAGTCACGATAGCCGAGTGGTTGGGTGGTCGGAATTTCGAGTCAATTAACCCGAGTTTGATCCCCAGTTGGTAGGCTCGTACCAATGGGTTTTTCAAAAACTTATGTACGAATATCGTTGGCTTGGACATTAAGACGGCGACGGCCTCACCACCTGTCACGTTGTCCCGAAAATATCTTCGGTGGAAGGTGGGTCGAAGGGACTTAATTGTCTAGACTCGACGTCTGTCTACCCCTATATTGGGAATTGTGTGAAGATATTTTTTTTATTTTATCTATCTGTCTACCTTCGTAAGAATCATCAAGGAACTGGAGAAAATACAGCATAATGTCACAAGTCATGATATTTTATTGTATGTAGTTTTAAAATAACTACATAGTAATTGGTACTTTTAATAATGGGTATGATACTTAGTGATCATGCATGTGATGGTTTCTTTATCGGTGTATTTAATTAATGTCTTTGCATGTATTTTATGCAGGTGTCAGCAAATTCCAAAGACATAGAGCCCGAGTTAAAGGTTGACACGTGGCCTAGCAAGTTGCTGATGCAGCTGATGCCTAAGCAGCTCATCAGCAGCATAGGGGCCAGTACCTCAAGGACAGCAAGTCGGTACTGTTCCACCTTCAGCCCAACGAGGCACTGGACGCTCTTACTAAGGTCATGGTCAATGGCTTTGTAAGTATTGTCGATGGATCTTTTATATTTTACGGTTCCGATACTCAACTTCTTACTTGCAAATTGTCATATTTATTTTTGGAATGCCCTCCTATTTATTATGGTTAAATATAGACTATATCGGGACCTAAAATATTATAAACTAGCTGCCCCCCGCGGCTTTGCCCTCAGTTTAACACTTAACGCGGAACCCTAATTCTGTTTCTAAATTAAAAATAGCCTATGGTTTTCCGTATAACAATAGCTATCTGTCAGTGAAAGTACTGTTAAAATCGGTCCAGTCGTATCAGAGATTAGACGGAACATACGGACAGACAGACTTGTGCATATTCCGGGATAAGAAGTATACTTTATATTAATCCAGGTAATTAACTACAAGCATGGCGAGAATAAAAACAATCGAACAACAACAAATATCCAAATATTTTGACATTTGTTTTTAGAGTGAAGCAAATACCTTTTTAATATTATACTCATGCCGGCAATCTGCAAAGGGTCTCTGTTTCGGCCCCCAATGGCGTTTTGGTAGCGTTAAACAAAGAGAGAGGTACATCGCCATATCCATCTCAAACATTCAAAAGGCAAGGTTGCAAAACATTTTTAACATTACTAGTGGATTTGCTACGTCTATTCTAAAATAACAAGGCCATCAAGAACTCTGCCTGTACCTTTCTGAAAGCCCGGCAACGCATCTGCTATTCCTCTGGTATTGCGGGTGTTCATGGGCGGTGGTGATCACTTACCATCACGTGAGCCGCCTGCTCGTTTACCCCCTATTCCATAAAAAGTAAAATCACTTCTTGCTGAATTAAGTGGGCCTTATATTATGTTCCTCTTGGTTCAATTTGGTTAACCAAGCCTCACTGAAGCCAAATTCTAGTGTTGCATCATTCAGTACTTCGGCTCTACCAGGGATACAATATGTCATTATCATCATGATCATAACGGCATGTAAAAGTTTACTGCAGGAAAAAGGCCTCTCCCGTTCGGGACGGTTGGCCAATCGCCACCCTTGGCAAGCGAATTGGCGATCGCAAGATCAGATACCTCGTACCGTAGATCCCTCCCGCCCGTCATCAGTATTGAACTTTGGTCTGGTGTATATCGAAATTATCCCGACATCTCTCGGCAATCAGTTGCATTAGTACTTACTACAGCCGTTAGTACTTACTACAGCCACGTGAAGAGAGTGTGAGAGTATCTATGTAAACACTCGGATAAGATATTGCAAGATATTATTATTTTAATTAATATTATCACTAATTAATATATTTTGATTTTAATTAATAAATTCCTTTACACATTGATAGGTTAAAGGCAGTTCTATGTCATAAATATATCAGTAATTGCCATCCTCCATGGACGATTGTTGTATACCGGTTTCCATGAAGTTGCCAGCTCTAAGGTTTCGTATTCGATTGGTCAATATATAAAAACATTTTCGTACATATTTATGGTGCCTTCTTAGTTTCTACATCCATAACACAAGTAATTTAGCTAATTACTTTGGAATCTGAGCAATGAATGAATGTAATGTTGACCCTATCTGTGTATGTATTTGTTATTATTAATGATAAAAGATAACAACTTAAGCCAGTATTGAAAAGTCTAAGTTGATATTTTTGCACACTTACACTACATGACATTTTCGACCTTAGGTGCAAAGTTAACCTGACCCAGCTGTGACATGTTGTTTCCAGGCCGGGTGCGTTCATTTCTCCCCTATGTCCTCGCCCCCGCAGTGCGACATAAAAGTGCTGATACTCCTGTACACTCCAGACAAGAAGGCCTACCTCGGATTCATACCCAATAACCAGGCGACCTTCGTGGATAGACTTCGAAAAGTGAGTATTTAACATATTTTTTTAACTGTATGTTAACCGATTTTAAGGAAGGTTTTTTGAGGAAGATAATGAATGAATTGTACACCAATAAACTACTAATACCAATAACTAAAATTAAAATTAATCAGTGTTACATTTGGCGGCCTTATCGCAAAAAGGCGATCTCTTCCAGGCAATCTGCTGAGGATCTAAGTACCGGTAAGAATTTGACCACGGGTACGGAACGTACGGAAATTCCAGACAAAATAAAAGGAACTAAATAATATATAAATAATAAAGACGACATTTATTTAAGGTTATATGTGACATCTCATACCAATTTATTTGTTGTGTTGTGTTATTCACTTGGTATGAAACCATTTTTCAAAAAATTACTCCTATTTTGGTAAACTTTAGATGTAAAACATTATTTAATTAAAATCATCAAGATAAGTTTCCCAGAAATTGAAACTAATCACATAACATTGACATTATGAGGGTAGGTAAGTAATGTTAGGTTAGGGTAGGCAGCTTAATGTCATTATACAATTGGGACTAAGGGGTTATGGATTGGCTTTCTGCTCACTTCAATCATTATACATCTCATGATAGCATTTTTTTAAATAATATTTATGTACATGGCAAAGGCAAAGATCTATGCAAAATACTTGTACCAAGGGCTGTACTTATTCCTATAGTGAAATATCTTCCAGTAAACACGTTCAGGCGTAATGAAAAATTATTGTTATTAATGCAAACTAAATTTCATGGGATGCATAAAAAATATTTTTTAAATGAGGTAATCTTTATGTCTATTATCTTTTAGTAACTGTATTTTTTAAACTATTTATTTTGTTCACTGAAGCTAGCCTTAAAATGTGGCGCTAGTAAGGTTCTATTCTTATTTTGAAGTATCTCAAACATAAAGTGTCAGTGTCACATCTTGATCAGTTTCATCTTCGAGAAAATTCGTTTTCGGGGACAGCCAGAGGTCTAGAATATGTGACTAGCCCTTTGTAGTCACATATCACTAGCTTGAATCAACTCAATTTGATTGCAACTCATTTTTTTTTCTCAGTACTTTATTTAATTAGGGTGAAAAACTAATAGTTTGTGACTGCAGCAATAAAAGAAGGGTTATAGGTGCATTCTCCGCTCGAGGTCTAATGCAAAGCATTATAATCCAAAATTACACCCCCTATGACCTTGAAATCAAAACACGACAGTTTTTACAATTCTATTAGGCAGCAGATGTAAGTAAGCGTGTGGCACTGACCCTGATGCCTCCTGAACGGAGAAAGAGTACCAGTGTTAGTTAAACTTTATCAATATCTGCAGGTGATTCAGCAACAGAAGATCACTCAGATTATAAACAAACAGCTTCCGGCGGCGGTAAGTGCCGCGGGAGCTATGGGCGGCAACATGTCCACCGCTACTATGGCTGGTAAGTTGATACATAGATAAAAAAATATCATCACGCTAATCCCAACTGGAGTGTCTAACACAGTCTGTCCTCTGTCTAGAGAAGTGAAGTGAAGAAACTGTCGCCGTATTTACGTCCGAACCAACAACATAAATCGTACATAAGTTTGGAAAAAAAACCATTGGTACAAACTGATGCATACCATCTGGGGATGGAACTCATCTCTTGATTCGAATTCCGATAACCCGACTCTCTGTCATTGGTCTGTCAATCACGTAGATTGCTCTGAACCCAAAGTAGTAAGTAGTTCAGAGTTAGTGACACTTGAAACCGGTGTGTACGCCAATTTTGGTAAATTTTGGTTGGGTATTTTTAAAGATGGTTACCTCTTTAAATAAATAAAATAAATATCTTCACACAATTCCCAATACAGAGGTAGACATAGGTCTAGTCTAGACAAATTAAGTCCCCTTGACCCACCTACCACCGGAGATATATCCGGGACAACGTGACAGGTGGTGAGCCCGTCGCCGTCTTCATGATCAAGCCAACTATATAAATCGTACATAAGTTTTTGACAAACACATTGGTACATGTAAGTCCAGAGGGTGGATCCACCAGATTATCTGTCCGATAACTGGTTGGAGCCACTAAGGGTACGCGACCCCGGACCGCTCTAGCTTCCAGTATCACTCACTTCTCTGTCTCCGTGGCACTGTTATCCCACCCATCCCCTCCCAATTCCCTCCTATACCCAATCTATCCTTCTTCAAACCAAGAATTCCCAAGGAGGGTTGGTGTCAGGCAGGCGGCCGATCGGAAAACATTTCCAAATACTTTACAACATGGGTACAACAGGAGATGGAATATGCGACAATGCTAGGGCGTACCCTGCAGGCGACGCGCAGGCGCAGCACCCGGCGGCTGTGAGAAATGGACGAGGGTTGCTGCACCAAGGACGGGGGCAGCGTAAGAAGCTAGTCCGGGAAGTAAGACTGAGGATGGCAAGTTGGAATATAGGTACGATGACTGGAAGAGGAAGAGTGTTAGCGGATGTTTTTGAAAGGAAGCGTATAAACGTTGCGTGTTTGCAGGAAACGAAGTGGAAGGGACAGAAAGCAAGAGAAATCGGGGCGGGTTATAAATTCTATTATTGTGGAAGTGATGGAAAAAGAAATGGATGGGTGTAGTGTTAGATAAAGAACTTAAGAATAAGGTGATGGATGTAAAGAGAGTGAATGATAGAGTTATTGTAGTTAAGTTGTTGATTGAAAATTTGGTTTTAAATATAGTGAGTGTGTATGCACCGCAGATCGGTTGTGACGATAGTTTCAAAGAAAAATTTTGGGAGGATTTTGATGCTGTAATTACGGATATACCAGAATATGAGGAGATATATATAGGAGGGGATTTTAATGATCATGTGGGAAGAACAAGTGACGGATATGAAAGAGTACATGGGGTTATAGTCAGGAACCAACAGGGGGAAACTCTACTGGAAGCAGCTTTGGCCTTTGACTTAGCTGTAGTAAACACCTGGTATCAAAAGAGAGATCAACATCTTATCTCATTCCGTAGTGGCCAGCACTCTACACAAATAGATTACTTTCTTATGAAAAGGAGCAAAATTAACTCGGCCAAAGACTGCAAAATAATTCCCAGTGAGAGCCTAGTTTCCCAGCATAGGTTGTTGATTCTAGACTTGAGTCTTAAAGTAAAATGTATGTAAAAGAACTCTAAACCCCCACCTAGAACGAAATGGAACAAACTAAGTGACAGAGAGTTAACCGAAGAGTTTCGGAAAAGAGTAGTAGATAAGGTTGTAGAAATGGGTGATATGGCAGAGATTAGAGTGAATAATTGCTGGAATGAGATGGCGATATGTGTAAGGAAGGTAGCAAGGGATGTTTTTGGAGAAACGAAGGGGAAAGGGAAGATTGATAAGGACATATGGTGGTGGAATGAAGAGTTGCGGAAAATTTTGAAAGAAAAGAAGAATGCTTTTAAGGAATGGAAAAGTTTGAAAGAGGGAAATGAGAGAGATCAAGAAAACAAAAGGTCTGCCTATCAAGTTATTAAGAAGAAGGCGAAGAAAGTAGTTGCAAACGCAAGGGCTAAGGTACAGGATAAGCTGTACGATTTCCTGGAAATTCCACAAGGCCAAAAAGATCTGTATAGAATATCTATAGAGCGAGAAAGGAATGCAAGAGATGTGAATCACATGAAATGTATGAAAGACGAAATGGGGAACGTTGGAAGAGCTATTTTAGCAAACTTTTGAATGAGGAGAATCAGTGGAATGGAGTACTAGAGGATGCTAGGAGTAATATGGGCATGGTTAAAGAGGTGACTGAAGACGAAGTTAGGATGGCAGTACAGAGTATGAAAAATGGAAAAGCAGTAGAGCCAGATGGTATACCAGTAGAAGCATGGAAGTATCTGAAAGCAGATGGATGCAAGTGGCTGACTTTGTTCTTCAATAAGTTGTTGCAAGAAGAGGTGATCCCCGATGAATGGTGCAACAGTTCACTGGTGCCCGTTTGTGAAAAGAAGGCTGATGTACAAGATTGCAACAGCTATCGGGGAATAAAGCTCATATCACACAGCATGAAGATATGGGAAAAAGTGATAGCGAAACGAATGAGAGAGGAGACTGAGGTAACACAGAACCAATTCGGGTTTATGCCGGGCCGGGGAACAACGGATGCCATATTTGCACTTCGGCAACTGATTGAATAATACAGGCTTGTGCAAAAGAACTTGCATATGGTATTCGTTGACCTCGAGAAGGCATACGATAGGGTACCCCGTAAAGTTCTGTGGTGGTGTATGAGGGAGAAAGGGCTGCCGGAGAAGTATGTGCGGCTTGTTGAGGCGATGTATAATAGAGCCAATACTTGCGTCCGGTCTGAGGCTGGTTTCACAGACAAGTTCAATGTGTCTGTAGGTTTACACCAGGGTTCGGCTTTAAGTCCTTATTTGTTCCTTCTGATTATGAATGCTCTGTCATCGAACATACAGGAGGAAGCACCCTGGTGTATGCTATTTGCTGATGACATTGTGCTTGTCGGAGAAAATGCACTTGAGGTACAGAGCAAGCTGGGAAAATGGCAATAAACAGAACCAAAACTGAACACATGTTCTGTGACTTCAGTAGTCCATCCAGTTTTTCTCATATTGCCTTGGATGGTGTTCTCCTACCAGTCTGCTCCGAATTCCGTTACCTTGGGTCAGTGATCCAAAATGACGGCAATGTCGACCGGGACGTAAAGAATAGAATAAATGCGGGATGGATGAAATGGCGACAGGTCTCGGGAATAACTTGCGATCCACGCATGCCTCTTAAACTTAAGGGCAAAGTTTACAAAACGATCGTGTGACCTGCCGTATTGTACGGATCAAAGTGCTGGGCAACGAAAGTGACGGATGAAAGAAGAGTGCATGCTGCAGAGATGAGAATGTTGACATGGATGTGTGGAGTGACTAGAAAAGATCGCATAAAGAATGAGTATATAAGGGGCAGCTTGAAAGTAGCACCAGTGACAGAGAAAATGAAGAGTGGTAGGTTAGCATGGTTCGGGCATCTAATGAGGAGGGAAGAATGTAATATAGGCAAAAGAATGTTAGAGATGAATGTGGATGGACGAAGAGCTATGGGGAGACCAAAAAAACGATGGATGGATTGTGTGAAAGAAGACATGAGAAAGAAAGGAGTGAGTATTGACATGACGGGAAATAGAGGAGAGTGGAAGAAGAAGACATATTGTGCCGACCCCACATAGCATGGGATAAGGGCAGGAAGAAGAAGAATTGGTACATGCCTGCCACCTGGGGATCAAACTAGGATCTCTCGATTCGAAATTCCGACCACCCAACGACTCGGCGGGTACGATATGATGGTAAATGAAATGATAATAAATTATATCATAGGCGCAGGCGGAATGCCGTCAGCCGGTATGTCTTCCAGCGGCATGGGAGGGGGCGGGCTGCAGTCGGTGGGGGGCGTGGGGGTGGTGGGGCAGATGGCCGTGCCCGGGCCCAGTCAGGGCATGGTGCAGCCGCAAATGCAACAGCACACACAGGTCAGACAATGCTCCTAGAATTTTCTTATAATTAATATTAACCTAATAAAACAGTGGTAGTATTGAAAAATGTCGATCGATAAATGAAATGTATATTGCTTATGTCGATGAAAAAACATTTTGATGTGACTTTGTTGTAATTGAAAAAAAAAAAACAATTTTTTCGAAGTGAAAACATCTTGTGTAAACCGTTGTTTTTTAAAATAATATTGTATTAAGCCATAACAGAACGGAAGTTTAAACACACAGATAGCTAAATTTTCAAAATTTTATATTTCATAATATAGAACCTTAGACCCTGGGCAATGCTCAATGCTTTTCCTGTAAGGAAAATTGGTGACGATTTCCAATAACAAGAAAAGTCAACTTGAATACAAAGATTTATAATTCCTAAATCCTTAATGTTTTATGATGCATCGAAAAATTAAAATGAACAATTTTATGCCTAGAAAGTTATACATGCTGCAATTTTTTTTCATCCCGATTAAATTACGCCGTAGGCATATTTTATTTTGTTTCGCCTTACGGCATCATCAGGGTAAGGCGAAACCGGTCGGTTAATTAATAAATAATTGAAATAAAGTGAATTGTGTACAAGTGTTGAACAATGAATTTTAATGCAATGCAATTTCACCAAGTGACAACAATCGCAAGTATAAATTATAGAAAAATTAATTGTTTCTTGAGAATTGATATTATGGTGAAATTCTCATGATTTTTCCTTTTCTAGAATGTTTTAAAAGTTAACACGATGCACAGATGTAATTATTTTTGATTTTCTCTATTTCCTAAACAATATTAAAGCTAACACGATGCACTGTTGTAATATTTATTTTCTTTAACCACAAAACAGGCGCAATTATTACGCAAACGCGCTGGGACGTGGAGTTGCGGAAATCAGCCCGTCTAATCTAATCTAATCTAACCACAACAGAACATGATGATGGGGAACAGCATGGGCGGGCAAGTGGGCGGTGTCGCGGGCGTGGGCGGCGTGGGCGTGGGCGGGAAAGGTCCCCGCCCGGTCACACAGCTGGACGGGTTAGAGGCCGCGCGCCAACAGAACCTGGAGAAGATCCAGCACCTGCAGCAGACGCTGGAGGCAGCTCACCAGCAAGAGGCGCAGTTCAAGTCGCAGATGGACATAATGTCCCATTTGCACGCGGCACAGCAACAGGAGCAGCATTATAAACAGCTGGAGGCAAGTGACAAAATCCAACATGGTTGTTGATGATTTATTAAAAAAATTAATGTTAAATATAAAGTAATGACAGAATGATTACATTATCAACTGATAGATTTATTCTTCACTTTTTCAACCAAAAATCAAAACTATACAACGACGAGTGAAAACGATTTATTTACTTGTTTAAAATCGCATACCACAGCGATTTGGCCAACCACAAATTTCTATCAATTTACAGGAGCAACAACGCAAGCAACAATTGCAACAACAGCAACTGCAGCAGCAGCTCCAGCAGCAGTTACGCGGTGGCGGCGGACATGCGCCGCGCGTCATGCATCCGCATAACCAGGGACTGCGCAATCTGCTGCAGCAGGTAGGTAGCGCCACACGTGCACCCGCACAGCCGGGCACTGCGCACCCTGCGGCAACAGGTAGCGCCACACGCACGCACACGTGCACCCGCACAGCCGGGCACTGCGCACACTGATGCAACAGGTAGCGCCACACGCACGCACACGTGCACCCGCACAGCCGGGCACTGCGCACACTGATGCAACAGGTAGCGCCACACGCACGCACACGTGCACCCGCACAGCCGGGCACTGCGCACACTGATGCAACAGGTAGCGCCACACGCACGCACACGTGCACCCGCACAGCCGGGCACTGCGCACACTGATGCAACAGGTAGCGCCACACGCACGCACACGTGCACCCGCACAGCCGGGCACTGCGCACTGATGCAACAGGTAGCGCCACACGTGCACCCGCACAGCCGGGCACTGCGCACTGATGCAGCAGGTAGCGCCACGCACGCACGTGCACCCGCACAGCTGGCACTGCGCACACTGGATGCAACAGGTAGCGCCACACGCACGCACACGTGCACCCGCACAGCCGGGCACTGCGCACACTGATGCAACAGGCGCCACACGCACGCACACACGTGCACCCGCACAGCGGGCACTGCGCACACTGGATGCAACAGGTAGCGCCACACGCACGCACACGTGCACCCGCACAGCCGGGCACCGCGCACACCGATGCAACAGGTAGCGCCACACGCACGCACGCACGCACGTGCACCCGTACAGCCGGGCACTGCACACTGATGCAACAGGTAGCGCCACACGCACGCACACGTGCACCCGCACAGCCGGGCACTGCGCACACTGATGCAACAGGTAGCGCCACACGCACGCACACGTGCACCCGCACAGCCGGGCACTGCGCACACTGATGCAACAGGTAGCGCTACACGCACGCACACGTGCACCCGTACAGCCGGGCACTGCGCACACTGATGCAACAGGTAGCGCCACACGCACGCACACGTGCACCCGCACAGCCGGGCACTGCGCACACTGATGCAACAGGTAGCGCCACACGCACGCACACGTGCACCCGCACAGCCGGGCACTGCGCACACTGATGCAACAGGTAGCGCCACACGCACGCACACGTGCACGCGTCTAAACATCCGCCATCATCTTGATTGTTAACTGACAGTGTACGTCACGAGCAATTTAATACCAATGCAATATGTTTTGAGTTATTAGGCTAATGCATACAGCTTGTTACTCTAATAACCATTGTAAATAAATTCGGGAAATGTAACATTAATTTTGTAGTCTATATAAATTAATGAGCCAGTCTTTAAGTATTTCATGGTAATACATTTTTAGATACTGTATTTCACTTCTTGCCTTCATTGACGTATTAACTAACATCATGCTTAGAATTGTTATTAGTTATTGAACTATCCTTTTTTTCACTTCTTTCGCTAAATCATCATTATTCACTCGCAACTGGCTAACATTGTAGTATATTTTAAAATAATGATTATTTAGGTTTTATGTTTTTATTACATTCATACAATATTTCAATACCTTCATCCATAGAATTATAGTGTGACGTGGAAACATTAATATCGAATACTACCTTTGGCTTAATTTCTAAATTTTATTCATTTCGCTCTGCTGTATAGTTTACTGATCTAATTTAAACACTTATAATGCACTTGAGCATGCTCAGTAATTTTACATCTCTTACAGCAATTAATAATATGCATATGCTTTCTGTTAATAAAAATATTTTTTCTACATATTGGCTCAGTCTCCGCCGAACACTAAGTTTTAATCTTAACATCTATAGATTATAACATTTAGTTTCACCGGCATCATCATAACTCATTACTTGAATATCTGGCTAACACTTTTCGAGCATGCTCTGTGTTCCATCGCTCGGACCTACTAACCCGGTCACCTGAGCCCACTGACCATGCGACCGAGCGTGCTCAGTGGCTGAGCGTGCTCAGTGGCTGAGCGTGCTCAGTCCCTGTGAGTGCTCAGCTGAGCACGGGCGTGTGTTTCTAGCAGCAGCAAGCGCCGCGCGGGGGCCGGCCGCACATGTGACGCCGCTGTCCCTCCGTACATAGCCTCGCACGCATAAGTAATGCTTTCACCACCTTTCTGCTAACGACGGACCTTTGTGAATGACTTGCCCTTTAGCAATACTTAGTGTTATGAATTATTACATTAAACAAAACTTGAGAAGAAGTCAGTTGTCTAAAAAACATATCATCATGCCATTCCCAAATGGGGTAAGCAGAAGTCGTTTCCACCCAACTTCCACCGAAGACTTTTTTTGGGACATCGTGACAGGTCGGCCTGTGTCTCGAGACAGA
This sequence comes from Sericinus montela, assembly GCA_029286605.1. Lineage (NCBI taxonomy): Eukaryota > Metazoa > Arthropoda > Insecta > Lepidoptera > Papilionidae > Sericinus > Sericinus montela. The sequence continues at coordinate 6,750,244 of JAGSMR010000024.1, forward strand.
CATGTTCCTGGGTACAAAGTAATACATTATGTATTATTTTGTAAGTCGCAAGTCAGTGGTTGTATATTCAGAATTCGAGTTAAGAGACCTGAGTTCGATACCCAAGTGGCAGGTTCGTACTAATGGTTTTTTTTTAAACTTATGTACGTTTTATATTACAATAAGACGTTGACAGGTTGACTACCTGTTACGTTGTCCCAAATAAACTCCGATGAGATGTGTATAGATGGGTCTAAAAGCAAATAGTGCAGACCGCTGACCCTCATTTGAGAAATGCGTGAAGAAATAAAAAAAAACATAATCGCTTGTTATTCTGTGAGCCTGTTTATAAGTCATTCACAACCGTACGTTACTACTTTCTGCATTAATTGGTATTTACATTATTACATTTCATGCATTCTCATAATACGTGTTTAATCTGTTCACCACACTACCTTTTGTATTTCTAACTTACTCCTTGTATCTACTGTCTTACAATGTTGTGCTGTGTGTAATAATGTAATGCTTGATCATTCTGTTCTATTATTTCCTACTTACTTAATCCTAAAAGAGTTGTTTGTTGAAATATGAATTACGGAGCTTTTTTTTTATTTTGAATGTTCGAGTCACATCTTGCGTTATGTTTCTGTCGTAAATTTAACAATTGACTCTAACATGTTGACTTTTGCATAGTTCTGGAGCCAAGGCTTTTACTACTTAGACTTAGAAGTGCCTAATTATTAGTAAAGTGCAAATTGCTTAGTAAAAATATTTTACGTAGCGGATGGCGAATTATCTAGTGAACGTAACTTCTTCCCCCTTCGCATGTTCTACAATATATTTACTAAATTTATCTAAAATTTTATAATTCTGTTCTTTATATTTTTTTAATGTTTCTTTTAAACTAATTATAGCCGTAAATGAATTTAAAAGATATATATAATTTATCAATTTTTTTTTTCGGAAACGTGTTCCAGAACCATCTAAAAGTCATCCAGTTTTATAAAACAAAAGTAATATAAACTGTACAGAAAACTATTTATTAGGTTTCTCCACTTTCAAGTTCAAATAAGTTGTTAATAGCTGGTTTCTCAACTTAAAGTTATTTTTTAGCTTCCTAATTACATATTTTGAATATGTATTGCAGATATATGAAACTAAAAACTAACATGTATTATGGCATGGGTAACAACGTAGGTGCCGCCATAAAGTGACCCAACCAACCAACCAAGCCTACAATCGACCCAGAGGAAAACTAGTAATGATTTGAATATGTCTGCAATACCATTAACTAATTGTATAAACAAACTGCTAGCTTAAAACTTAATCAATAATATGTAAATATTTCAACTATACTAAAAATTGCATGCCTTTCACTTTTTTAAAATTTCTATTTCTTTAAACTTATTATTATTAATGCTTGCCAATTTTCAATTTCAAAGTTGTACTTTAAACAATTTACCATACACAAGCTTTCACCATATCACTTGTTTAACCTGAAATACTTTTTGTATGTTTTTTTATTCGGGTTTAAAGAACGGAGTAAATGTCACATCATACTGTAACTTTGGTAATACGGGTTTAAGACAAATTCCAGTAACGCACATTCCAAATTCAATATATGTTTTTGTGTACTTGTTTGCGTGGTGTACAATAAAACATTTTCATTCATTCATTCGTTCGTTCATTCAATGTGTTGTGTCCGTTAGCCGCAGTACCGGCCGGCGGGCGGTGCGGTGCGGCCGCCTTCGCAGAGTCAGCAGTTCGATGATGTCACCAATTACAATGAGTTCATATAAAATGACTGATTTATATGACATTAGTTAATATTGTAATTAAATTAAATTTATTTAATTTACAACAATAAGTTTTTTTTTCTAACCTCACCTTATAGTCACTGTACAGCCGTGTGGTTGGGTGATCGGAATTCGTCTTGACAACTGAGTTGGATCCCTAGGTGTTAGGCTCGTGACAATAGATTTGGTTAACTTATTTTTGACAGAGTTTGTGAAAAAACTTATGTGCTATTTACATTATCTTGAACATAAAGACGGGCTTACCACCTGTCACGTGGCCCCAAATATGTCTTCGGTGGAAGGAGGGTCGAATTTACTTAATTAACCTCTGTCCTCGGCCCTTCCTTGCCATCATGCTAGGCCCAATACAAATTTAAGGATGTAATAGCGTTGTAACTTTATATAAATAAATAGATAGTAAACATACATCCCAAATTAAGCAGCTATAGCACTTGCGTTAGGAAATCGGAAATAAAGGCACC